>BCGF01000004.1:2114430-2615390 GCA_001599175.1 Pestalotiopsis sp. JCM 9685
CCCCCATTTTCCGGCATGAAGAGTATAAAACAAGATGATCACCTTTGCTAACAATGTCCCCAGTTGGATATACCGGCGTGTACAACGTCCTCGACTACTCGTGCATGTCTTTCCCTACTGGCTTCACGGTGGACGCCCAGGTCGACAAGGCACCTAGCGATTACAAGCCCATGACCGACCTCGACGCAACGATACAGTCGGAATGTAAGTTGTGGAGTAATGGACACTTCGTGATTGTGTGCTGATATTTGCCATACTAGATAACCCCGAGACTGTGCACGGTATGCCAATAAACCTGCAATTGGTGGCTAGAAGGTGAGAAGCGAACCCCAGTTCTGACGTGTTACTTTCCAGTGATGAATCTTTCTAACCGTTTTGAATAGACTCGAAGAAGAAAAGGTCGTAGCAATGACCCAAGTAGTATTAGACACCCTTGCTTGAGTGGACAGCAATCAAGGGACGATGTGACAGTATCGCCAGATCTGAAATTCTCAAATTGATATGCCAAGATTTGACGCCAGGTTTGATAATACAGCCAAAATATCTTGTGCGAATACGATACTCATGATAGATCCCATGCTTTTCCAATTTAAGCGCCTCCTTTTGTTCCCAACTTTTGAATTGAAAATGCCCATTGGTCCCAAACACCGTTTCCCCATGCTCAAAGCACTCGTGACAATGACTACGCCGAGCCAATTCTGTTTCGTCGGAAAGCAACCCGCGGACACGATGATTGGTATCGAATGGAATTAGTAAAAGTATTGTCCGCCACCGTTTCCTGGTGGTTGTTGGGTAGATGGCATGAAATCGAAATTCATATCCGCTCCCGTGTTGTAGAAAGGATCTGGTGATTCTGATACAAGGTCAGTCGTGTGAGACAGGGTAGTCAAATCTGCGGTTGACATACCCCAGAAGATGGAATCGTATAGGTCCATAGGCGACATGTTGGACATGTACGTTGAAGGATCCATTTGCGACATATCTGTCACTCCCTGAACTGGGAGGGCTTGCGCCAATGTCGTCGGATACTGTAGACTACTGTTTTTGAATATTAGTATTTGCAATGCTTCTTCGTTGGTATAATTTCTTACCTTGAAAAGTCAGGCAAAGTAGCACCATTCTGCAGTTCGGTCATGGCTAGTGCAGCGTCCTGATGAGGATCCAAACCCGACTGTGCGCGTTGCTGAATGTTCATAATGGCGTTGGATGGCATATTTGCAACAGGAGTCCTCGAACCAGAGGGCACCTCGCTCTTAAGAGCACCGAGGCCATTCAGTGATCCATAATCATAGATGTGTTTCAAGGCAGTCAATGCTCTGGACAGAGGACCGGAGAGCTCGATGTCCTTGTCGCTTACAGGGATATGACCCGGTGGCGGACTTGAGCGCTCCTTGGCCGCGGCAGCAGAGAGGGCGGCAATGAGATCACCCTGAAGACGACGGACTTCTGGCTCTGTCTTGGGATCAGACAGAAGGCCAAGGAGGACGGCTGATGAAAGTCCATGATAGGTGAATGCCCAACTTCTTGTCGGAATGACTGAAATGTTGTGCATCGCAAGAAACATGTTCACAGTTTCAATGAGGTTGGCCTTGCATCTGGCCGACAGCGACTTCTTCTCTGACGCTTTGAGTAGCTTGTAATCGCTCCGCAGTGCCGGTCGACAGCACACGGAAACCACAAAGGCAGTGTGAAGTCTGAGTGCATAGTGCTGAAGTCGATCGACGACGGTCTTGAGAGCCTCCTTGTTTCGCAGTTGTGGATAGACTCTCTGCCGCAGAGACATGACTTCTTCGCAGTTGGAGACGATCGTCTCATATGGAGCAGTGCCGACAGCGTCCGGGTTCAGTTTTTCGGAAATTATCTGGCAAAGGTGGTACATGGCTTCGAGGTATGACAGACCCTCCACGCCCGAGTTCGGAGCCAGTGGGATGGAGCAAGATTGTATGTTCGTCATGTTTGGCCTGCGGGACACATTCAGTCGTAAAATTTAATAGTTCAGCAGGATGAGCTTACCGATCAAATGACAGCGACGTGAGGGTATCATGCCATTGGCACGTCCACCTGTCAATGTCAGAAAAAAAAAGCACACATCATAGAAGTCATTGAATAGCCTACCAGAGCTTCCTCCGAACATAGTCCTTGATGGTCATTTCGGTAGAGTTTGTTTCCTGCTGTGGTGCCCGGTGAAGTCCCAAGGACTGAGCCAACCGGCAGGTGAGAGCGATCAAGGCCCATGAACCTTCTGCTTTCATATCATTCAACAGCACGAAGCTCGTCATGAGAAGTGCTTGAATTGAATCAAGGTTAGGTCTTGAATATGTTAGTAAGAAGCATTCACTAAAACAGTTTGCAAAAGCAAGACTTACCTGAGCAGGAAATTGCCAAGCCTCAAGAAATGAAAGCAGATCTGAATGTATTTCTGGGAGTTCCGTGTCCTTATGTGGTATGGAGAGTCATGATACTGGGACCCGACGGCAAGGACAGCGAACAGAATAGCAAGCCAAGAAGCCGAGATGGGTTGAGATTGTGGCCCCTTCTCTCGGATGAGCCTTGCCCGCTCTTCAAGATAGACCATCAGACGAGATTCAAGGTCGTCAATGTCTATCACAAAACCCCAAAAGGGATGGGGGACTTCTTTGTAAGTCTTGAAAAGCCTTGTGCCGATTGTCAGTTCCCGGGCCTTAGAATGTAAAGAGCGTAAACATACTTGAGAACTTCCCGATCAGAAGGGAGCTCTGATGAGATGTCCTGGGTCATCTTGTCTAGATGGTGGGTCGACATGAGTGGGAACGGTGCAGAATTATCTAGTCCCCAGATCGGACGCATGTCACGGCGAATGTCTATACCATTCTTGGTGTCTATGGGCGACGGCTGGTCTCGTAGTATCGCCGGAATGCTATTCTGGCCTATATAACGAGGGATCTCTGTTGTTTCCGACTGATCTAATGACCGCGTGTCAATGCGGAACTGACCATGCTGCAATACTTGGACTTACCTGCTGCTCGAGGCCAGCCCTGAGGTTGGCGGTCGCTTTCGTGATCATAGTTCTCGCTGTCTCCCGGTGAGTGTGGACGTTTTGTCCCGTGAGAGCTTCCAGCATCGACCGAGCCGGATTTACTAGCGTTTGAGCGGTTGGGCTTGTAAGAGCACAACTGGGGATGCTCTCTTTTTACGCAGTTCTCACACGGCTGCTGATTGTCGCACTTGACCTTGCGCTGACGACAAGGCCAGCAAGCAGTTCCTGTAGGATAGAGGTGAGTACGGCACCTGTCTAGGCTGGGGCATTATATGCAAGTGTACTAGCGGGAGGCTGCTCCCGTGGTGATGGCCGGCGAGACTTCCGAGCGGGCAAGGTTTCCCAGGAAAGGAGCAGGACGACCTACCATATCGGACCTTGCGATGTGAATGGATGATCCGGCTGGCCTCCTCGGGGGTCAGATCCTCCACCGGGATCTGGTTTACACCTTGGGACTTCGACATGGACACGGCGACAGCGTCTGAGGCATGCGGCGCCCCGCTTGGCATACCACGAGGGAAAGTTTGAGCGGCGGTTAGTCCCACGGGAAGAAGACCCGAGGTCAATCAATCAATTGGGCGGTATGCAAGGAGTTTGCGCGATCTTGGCTTCCCTATACTCTGTGTCGGGAAGGGGTTTGAATCGTGCAGTGAATCACTGGATGGGGATGCCGAATTGTGAGCGAAAGTCCGAAGAATCAGGAACCCTTCGCAGATCCGGTAGTGGGCAAATGGGCGGGCGCGGGGCAGAATGAGGCGAGCCACTGGCCTTGCAGGTGGGGAACCAACTCCGAGCACCCCGAAGATGCAGTAGCAGTCCAGTAGAAGAGGCACTGAGAGACAGCTAGAGGAGCCCGAGCTGGAGCTTTCAGAGGAGCACAGGAGAGAAGAAGAAAGCTTGGCAAGGAGATCACATCACATTCCGCAGTCGCGACCGTGACATTCTGGGCTTTTGCTGTCGAGGTACGAAGGTACATGACGGACCTTCTCCTGGTCCCTGCGTCTTGTGCTCAATTTGCCCACCAGTGACGGTCTGCTTTCTGGTTGGAATACAGGCCCACTTGATTCGAAAGCAAAATGATCCTGAAGAAGAAGAAGCTCCAGCACATTCTAGCCCTTTTCAACCAAAAATTGAGGCTATTCCGATCTCTCATATCTGCCAAGATCCAGACACCTGACGGACTCGCTCCACTCTCAGTTTGTATTGCAATTCTGAGCCGCCCAAGCAAGGGAACCCCCACGAAGTGCTTTGGCATCCCATTGAAAACGGCCCACCTCAACAACCTGGCTCAGGTACCAAGTAGGCTTAGCCGCCATATTTCTGGTCTCATTTCTTTTCTCAGCTCCCCATGTGGGAAAAAAAAAAATGCTCATACCGGCAGCGAATGCCCAGTCAATCAATCTACGCGCTTCCATGCTTCGATTGCCCCTCTTCCCATCCGACCCGCCATCGTGTCGTGTCTCTTCGCGTCAACTACGCGTTTTGCTCTGCTCCGTGCCACTCGCCGCCGCCTCTCTGCTCCCCGGATCCCAACTAGAGCCCTGCGGCCCGAGACTAGGTCGATACTTTACTCGGTCAAGCTTATGCTTAGTCACTCTTCTCGAATGGGTGACCTTGGTCCCTCGCTGCATGTGGTCAACCTCTATTCGACTGTAACAAGCACGGTATGTCACTTCATGCTGTGCACGGGACCGCCCCGTCCAATTGGCTCTCTTCATCGTGGACATTGCCTCTGCATGACGACCCTGCCCAAAGGAAAGGCAATATGACAAAACCACTGACGCAATATCGCGGTCACAGGTATAAACTTTAGCATTGGCGTATGCTGCCACACGCTGCAAGACCGTTGGGTCCATGTAGCCAGTGGCTCGGTGGTCATGCAGCCGACAACACCGAGGAGAGATGCCACTTCTATCTCTTTCAACAGCCACTTGAGCACCTCCTTTATTCGAAACTCTGGGCTGGAGGCCAAGTTCCAAGACTTCTCTTCTAAATACAACCTACAGCTACACGTTCCGGACCAGCCCGCCGCGGGACGGTCACCCCAGAAACAGAGGGAGCTGGAGAGTAAGGGCTTGCAGCATCCAAATGCCCAAGTCTTTCGCCGGTTCGGTGTCCACTTCCGCAAGAAAACCCTCGATGACGTTCTCAAAACATTTGACGAACGTGCGAGGATTCTCTGCAAGAAATGGGTCCGAAAGCCCCATGGAGATGCAAACGTGACCCCGGCCCTGCGAGGTCCGCCCAGAGCGACCAATTCACAAGAACGCAGTGAATTGCGGGAGCTTTTCGATCAAGTGCTTCAGGAATTCGATCCGCGCAATAACGCCCAGGGCGGCCGAACACCTCTTAAATCGCCACTTGCCAGCCAACCAGAGGAGACGACACCTCAGCCGCGCCGCCCAGTGAAACGTACCTCGGATGAAGTTGTCTCAAAGGGTAACAAGCGATCTAAAGGCTCTGCTTCTACCTCGCCGGATGATGTTGCTGAGCCACAGCAGCAAGCCCTTCGTCGGTCTGAGAGGCACGCAAAACGAGATCAGAGCTTCTACGGTTTATCTACCAATGTGAGCCGTGAGACCGTTGTGTTTACCGATCATGGCCACCGTGTGTCGCAAGGCACGCAGACCACGGTCGAGGCGAGCAGCCAGGAAAAGGCAAGATGGCCGCCGGCACCGCTGCATTCGGCGCAGGATGACTTTGGCGTCTCCAGTAGTTCACTGAGGGCCCTGAACGAGTCGTTTAATCATATCCAGAATAATGCCCAGCCTATTGACACGTTTGAGAATGTACGGCAATTCTTGGACAGTAGCTCCCCAACCCATACATATTCCGACTTCAGCAGCCTACCAGTGCCAGAAGAGTTGATTCGGCTCGAGGAAAGCTTTCGGGAGTCCGAGGCGAGGCAGAATACATCACCTGCTATCATGGAGCTGGACGCTCGCTTGAATTCATCTTGGCGTAAGTACAAGCAGACAAGTTGCTCGCATTTGCTGAAACTTATTCGATGCAGCTGGCATACCCCCCGGTCTGGAGAAGGCGCCATTTGTGGTGATCTGGGAAGTGCTTCGTGCCTTGACCCACTGCAATATAGACACGGAATTGTTCGAGACGGAGTTTGAAGAGTCGTGGTGCGACCAGGACAAGCTCTGGCGCGCCCTCCATGACCACGAAGCGTTCAAAGACAAAACGCTCCCTGAAAAGTCGAGCAAAGCTGCTTGGGACGCCGCCGCCCGGGAAGATTTCCGCTTGCATAAACAGGCTGTCATTCTCGTCATGACTTTGACCCCATCGACTGCCAGTACCGGGCCGTTCTTTCAAGTACAGCTGCATCCCCTCAAAATCGATCATACTCACCGTCTCGCTCGTCGTTTTGGCTCCGATAGGTTCATTGAGATGATTGTTCCTTCTATCGATGCCAAAAACGTCCCTGCTCTGAAAGCTTTATCGGATGAAGGTATTGCTTACACAAGACGTTGGCTGTCCTCCAATCTTCATCCACTGGCAGGTCGATTGTGGAAGCCGTTTTATGTCCGGTCTTTTCGTGATGGGCCGCCTAAAAAGTCCACCAGCAAGAGCGATTGGTTTGAGCCAGAGCCGAAGCAGGTCATGAAGGACCGCTTCAATCTTTTTGCACAAGATGGGAATGACTTTCGAATGCCAAGCGGCTGGACGCAATATCCTGAAAAGCACGAAACCGTCGACAGTCACACCAAAATGAGTGTGACTGGCTTGATAGATTGGCTTCTTCAACCTTCTGAAAGTGCGCACCAGCCAGTTTTGAAGCTCTTCTCTCGTATATCCCTCGGCCTGAGCCGCACCGAACCGACCTTCATTTTGACCAAGAGCCAGCTCCGCCACATGGAAACCGACATCCTCTCCCCGACTGGGAATGTGATGAATGATGGCATTGGCCGCATGTCGCCCTTACTCGCACGACAGATCCGTGACGCTATGGGATTGACTGAGACACCAGCGGGATTCCAAGGTCGTATCGGGAGTGCCAAAGGCTTCTGGATCATCGACGTTGCTGACAAGGGCAACGAGCTATGGATTGAGACATACCCGTCGCAGCGGAAATGGAATTGCGATTTCGAAGATGATGATCATCGAACTTTTGAAGTCAGCAGTTATCCTCAGCTCCCAATTTCAGCCAGCCTCAACACGCAATTCTTGCCGATCCTCATGCATCAGGCACCTACAAAACGGCATAAAGATGCGCTGCGAGACCATCTTCAAACTCTTCTGCTTAGTATTTTGGATGAGGAAATAGAGGCTCAGCGCATAGCAATGCAGGACTCGCTGTCATGTTCTGCATGGGTTGAAAAGAGCTCTACCTCGCGTCGAATGGAGCGCTTGGACGGAGATCAAGTCCCACGTTTGGGAGGCGTTCCTCGGCATGACGAAGACCGCATTCAATTCTACTTGGCCGCGGGTTTCCATCCCTTGAAGCTGAAGATGCTGTGGGATATGGTCTGGAAGCTGTGCAAGGAAAGATGCGAGGAGCTGAAAAGGCGCATCAATATCAAAGTCGGCCAGTCAATGTATGCCTACATGGTCATTGACTTTGAGGGTATTCTGGCAGAGGACGAGGTCCATGTCAGTTTCTCGTCGAGTTTCAAAGACGAACTCTCGGGTTTCGCCGATACCCACTTACACGGAGTAGATGTCCTTGTTGCACGTTCACCAGCCCATTTTGCCAGCGATATCCAAAAGGTCAAGGCTGTCTTCAAGCCAGAGCTGGGAGCTCTCAAAGACGTCATTGTGTTTCCAAGCACGGGAAATTCTTCGCTCGCCGACAAGCTGAGTGGCGGCGACTACGATGGTGACATGGCATGGGTGTGCTGGGACCCCAACATTGTAGACAACTTCAAGTCAGCAGCCGTGCCCAAGGGTCCAGATCTTCTCAAGGAAGGCTTCATGTCCAAGCGCACCGGCAAGTACAAGGAGCTCATGCGCGACCACGGAGATAACGCCACACTGAAATTCCTCGAAGAGGGTTTTGAGTTCAACATGCAGCCCAAATTCCTGGGCATGTGTACCGTGTTCAAGGAGAACCTCTGCTACAAGAGAGACTCGGTCTCGGACTCTACAGCTGTCAAGCTCAGCACAATGCTGAGTAATCTGGTCGATCAAGCAAAGCAGGGAATCGTGTTCACGAATAAAGACTTTGCCCGATTCAAGAAATCACTCCTGAAGGGGAAGCCAGAGCCTCCGGCGCCGAAGTACAAACTGGACAGCTGGAGAGGCGAAGCGCCCAAGACGCACATCATCGACTACCTCAAGTTCAGCGTCATGATACCCAAGGTCGACGCCGAGCTGGAGCGCCTGAGCAAGTCGACGCAGGGCATCAAGGCCGAGATGTGGGACGCGGACCTCGCGCTCGTGTGGAACCACTACAAGAAGATGCAAGACGCGCACAACAGGCGCGTCGCCAAGGGCATGATCGACCTGAAGAACGACATCGAGGCCTTCCAGCGCAACGTCGTCGACCGGCTCAGCGCCCACGAGGGGCTCAGCTTCGACGCCAAGGTCGCGCACGCCCACGAGGCCTTCCAGCGCATCCAGCCCCGCGGCTTCAGCGGCACCATCGAGCAGATCATCACCGGCGGGCACCCGGACGCCCGCCAGTTCTCCGAGTGGAGCCTGCTCCGCGCGTCGGCGTACTACAAGCTGTACTACAACAAGTCCGTCTTCCTCTGGTGGGTCATCGGCGCCGAGCTGCAGGCGCTCAAGGCCAGGGCGTCCCCGGGCGGGCCCGTCGTGCTCGTCGACGCCAAGACGTACGCCGCCCTCAGGCACGACCCCAAGTACATACGGGCCCGCAATGCCAGGCTCGAGGGGCTCGAGGACCCGTCGCGCGAGGACCAGGTGCCGTTTGACGACGACTGAGGTTTTGGATGAAGGACGAAGAAGAACCGCTGATTCAGATTTATAAACACACATATTCGGTATTATGTACTGGATACTGGGACAGGAAAACTGCACCCTCTTGACTATAGACCCAAACCCCAGGACTTCATATGTGCTGTGGATTTGGTTATTTCATTTCCATGATAGATTCAATCTTGATAATTTTATGGTCGTTTCGCTTTAATTCTTTCCGATGTTTACATTTACTATGTGAATGAATTGCAACAAGTGACAATGAGCACCAGGCAAAGCTCAATTGGCGACCTAGAGCCGCAAATCATTGAGTAGAGAACGTTGGAACAAGTCATGACCAACTTAACTAATGCATTAGCGGCGTGATAAGTACAAAACACAGACCGACCTGATTCGTACTAGATTTTCCGAGCAACTTCATATTTCATGCATCGGAGCTGCACTGGTCTTCAATGATATTCCCTATACATTTTTAGGACAATCTGGTTCAGATAAACTGGTTGATAACCTGCTCGGCCGCCGCACCAGCGGCTCCGGCTCCCACGACGATCCACAGCCACTTGTTGGTCAGGACATCGGCCTTGGGCCAGAACGAGTTGTGGCTCTGCTTGAAGCGCTCAAAGTCGGCGTGCTTCTCGAGGCTCGATTGCGAGTATCGCCGGTGCTGGTGGGCCTCGGTCTGCTTGTCGCCACCGACGTGGCGGAGGAAGAAGTAGTTGGCAATGCTGCCGAGAATCTCAATGGGCGCCAGCAGGTCTGATCCGTACAGGAGGACTGGGAACGAGAAGTGGATGAGCGCATCGCCGAGGTAGTTGGGGTGGCGGACCAGCGACCAGACGCCCTCCTTGCAGACGGCGCGCTCGTCGTTGGCTGTCTCCTTGTACGCGGAGAGCTGGTTGTCAGCCAAGATCTCGAGAGCCAGGCCGGCGGAGAAGAGGCCGACGGCAACGCTCTGAATGACAGGGTGGTAGCCACTGATGACCTTGCCCTGGTGGTGATATGGAGCAGTGAAGGGAAGCGTGATAATGGTTTGGATCAGGGCCTCGGGAAGGAAGATGGTAAAGATGGCTCTGTTCCAGAAGTCGGGGTCCTTCTTGGCCTCTTCCCAACGGGTATCATCCGTGCCCTTCTGCGACTTGCGGCGTCGGATGGACCGGCTTGCCACGCGGTAGAGCAGACGACCGCCCCAGAGAGTGACACCGGTGAGCAGGAGACGTTCAGGGCGGGAGAGCAAGGAAAGGGCTTGTCCCAAGCTCAGGCCTCGCTGGACCTTGCGGCCGACAGCGGACCACCAGGCATTGGCTATAGGGGCAGTCGGCCAGAGTAGATTCTTGACCTCCACTGTATTGGTAGCACGGCCAATGCCGTAAGCGGCCAGAGCTAGAGTGCCATGCAGAGACAGGCTGGGAAAGATGGTATCTTTGAAGATACCGACGTCGAGCAGCTCACGGTGCCAGCTCTGGTGATAGTGGGGAACCGAGTTGTGGTGGCCGGGGAGCTTGTGGTCGAGGGGGACTGCTGCTGGAGAGGGCGGCGAGTCCGAGTAACGCGGCGTGGAAGCTGAGGCGTTGAACTGGATGGTTCGACCGCCCAGCAGCGAATTGCGGTCCAGATCTGGGTTCGACATTGTTTACTTCATCTACAACAACAATCTCAAAGCCGATGTGAGATGTTGGTTTACTGAGAGAAGAACAATTGAATCCTGGAAATCAAATCCGCGAGCTCTGAGAGGTTGATGACTACAGGCGTGCGGGGGAGGAGAGTCGAGATGAGGGGAGGGAGGGATTGAAGCTCGACATCGAGGCGGCATGACATCACAATCCCCAACTCTAAATTGTTGTTTGACGCGGAAGGTGTCACTGAGATTCGCGGGGAATCGTACCACGAACAGCTGAGGGTCTGAGGCAAAGTCATGCAAGGGGCCTCGATTGAATTGGTTCGTGTCGATCCGTCTGCCTTCCCGTCCGCCCTGCTGGCTCTCCGCGGCATCTGCAATTGCGACTTACAGTCGTAACCGCACAAGAAAAGGAAACAAGTACGTGCTAAAACCAGGAGTACAGTCGTAGGAGCGATTCTGTCGTGATGCCGGGAGCCGTGTTGTAGTAATCTCATGGTGGACCGTCACTTTTGTGAGACGTCGGAATGCATCAACTCGAAGACAAAGAAAGCTTGGTCAATATAATACTTGAGCAAATGTATACATGTATCTCGAAGCAAAAGGTATCTTGTCGACTCTGACTGCCGCGCATCGCCAGGGGATGAATTTTTAGAAAGGTAATCATGAGGTTCCTTCAACTTCTTCTCGCTTCTGACGACACACTGGACAACCAGCCTGGACCTTGTCTCTAAGCAACCTGGCACGAGTGACCTTGCTTCCCACGAAGCGGCCACCCCTAGTCCGATCTTCGTCTCCGTTCTCGTAGCCCGTGAGGCTAGTATCAGGCTCCTCGTCTGGATGCAGATACTGGAGCAGATGGCTTGCGTGAAAGACGTGGCCACATGCAAAACCAACCAGAGTCTCCATTTCCCATTCTGTGAAGGGCTCGTGGCATTGCGCGCAGTGGCCGGCCTGTGCGGTGCGGTGATCGTGCGCCGGTTGTTGTGACTTGACGCCGCCCACCACGGCATGCGTGACCGCCGGGTCCACAATATCCGGTGCCGTCGGTGTGTCGGCTCCGCTCAGCTGTTGCGCAGTGCTCTTGGCGACAATGGTGGCTACCTCCTTGACTTGCACGTCTACGTGGTCTTCTGCCTTGACCAACACCTCGAACTTGATGCCCTTCTTTTGACCCATGCGCAGCATGTTTTGCGCCGCCGCGACCTCGGATCGCAAAACACGAGCGACTCCCGATGAGATACTGTACTGAATCTCATGTTCTTTCATGATGTGTTTCAAGCCTTCTCTCAAGCCCGGAATTTCCAGGCCTTCTGGAATCCGACGCACCAATGTAATTGGGTCGATGGCTGTGCCAACTTCCTCCAACAAGCCCCGGATAAAGCGTGGCTTATCCATGCTGTAGTGCAAAAGATCTTCCCAAAGATCTGGGTCGTCCTTGTCCTTGGCGAAAGCAATGGCTTGGGAAACGTCCCCGAGTCGATCAATGATCAGGTACAGGGCTCGCTTCATCTGGCCCGTGACAGAGTACAGATGGACCAGTTCGGGAACATAGTTGTAGCCTTCACATTCTTGGACCGCCTTTTCAAACGTGTAGCTGGTCGAGACTTTCAAGAGATCCATCAAGAGCTCTCGGTCGAATGATGCAAACAAATGTACCGCAAGATCGGCAAACTCATCGACGAGACAGATTGCTTCGTCGGGATCTTGCTCGCGGTAAGCTTTCCATAATCCGCGGAGGTAGAAGTAAAGGTATCGGTTCAAGTCTTTCTTCTGTAGTTGTCGGACGACCGTGGCGGGCTTGATCAAGCCCCGTTGAGCTTCTTCGACTAGGAGCGTGATGGCCTCCGAGGTTGCCTCTTCAAGTTCTTCCGATGTCATTTTATTGAGTTCCGCTTCAGGCACTCTAAGCGCAATGAAACTGGCAACATCATCCGTGACAGCGTCCGCTAGGTGGTTCTCTCTTATCAAGCGCATAGTGGAGTCGGCATCCTGGAGCTTGATGTAACACCTCAGAGCGTCTCTATGCTTTCCGTTGGACTCATGAAGCCACGCAAGAGACTCGACGACGATACGCCAGTCTCGGCCCTTTTCGCCATCTTCGACGCTGTCCTCACGAACATCGCGATAGGCGAGCTGATTCTCAAGGGCCGTTGTGATCGTATTTGCGTCAAACAGGTCCGGCCCCCAACGGTCGAGAAGCTTTTTGAATCGAAGCTTATCAGTCTGGAGGTAGTGGTTGAGCAGTATTTCGTAGACAGTCCCGGGAAGCGCAGGGCGCATGGGCTCTGACGGCACCAGATCGACTATCTCGTCGAATTTCTGGGCGCCTGCGAAAGTATAGATCCATTTCTCCCAGCGATCTGGAGTATTGAGGACCTGGGCGGCGATGTGACCGGCACGACCCCATTCTCCAGCTTCGACTAATTCTTGTATCCACAATTCTCCAATTCGCCGCTTTTCCTTCTCGGCGGAGGAGTATTGTGATCGAAGATGAGACTCGGAGACTGACGCATCATCTTCAAAGAAGTCATCGCTGCCCTGCTGGGACTGGCTTGGCGTTGATGGCACCAATTCAGCCAGCCTGTCAGGGGGAGAAACCATGATTTCGGGATGATCATCCAGGAGAGCCCATGCCGCCTCGTACCGATGGTGCTCAAGAAGCCAGGTCAGATGGTCGCCCATATCTCTTTTGGTCGCCAGGATACAATCATATGGACTGTGGATGAAGATCTTGGCACCTGGCTTGATCAAATTTGGGTGCACGGTTTGTGGTGCCGAGCGAGGAGCAGGCCGAACACCACCCAGTGTACTTCCAACGCGTGTACTTGACGCGCCATCGTTGCTGTCCTTGCTACTCATGATACTGGCCCCAGAGCTGAACAGCGACTTTGGATTGATAGTCGCGTTCCACATATCAGCGCCGAAGTTGGTCATGGCCTCCAGGACACCGCGTGATTCCACGACCGACGCTGCATTCTTGGCAGGTAATACGCCGAGATGATAATCATTAGACTTCAGTCGCTCATAGCGACTGACAGTCAGACTGTCCTTGTCGATTTCAGACTGCGAGACGAGATCGATCAATCGGAGCTCAGGGGCCAATGCGTTGGGGTGGCGTTTTATGCCACCTGACGGTTCGCTTCCAGCTGATGCCGTAGACAGTTTCGCCTTGTGCCCTTTGGCGTGTTTGATGTCGTCCTCCTCATCATCTTCATGGTCTGGTTTACAATATGCTAAAACAAGAAGCAGCCTCTGGGTATATAAAGAAATGCCGGAAATGATACAGTCCATACGTAGTCTGAAAGGGTTAGTTGCGACGTGAGATCATGACTGGGTTCTCTCACTTACTTCTTTGCGATCTCCGCCCTGCCAATGGATTTCTCGCCCACGTGCCGCCCAGCACCAATGCCACCGGCATGCACGTGTATTATCCAAATGGTGCCTCCCCACCCAACCAGTAATCTCTCAAATTGCTTATCTTGCTTTGTTGTCTTCTTTGGCGGCGCAGCCATCGAGCCTGCGACCGGCTCGGATGGGTTGCCATCTTCATCCGAATCGATGGACTGTTCGTCGATCCACTCCGCTCGGCCCTTCCAAACGCCAGCCATTTCTTCCCACTCATCTGTCTGTGGTCTGTCGATGTGGCCAATGCGTTTCCATGCATCCTCTGCATCGGCAGACTCCAGGTGCAGCTTGGACCGCATGATCTTGATGCCATGCTCGTTCAACCAAACAACGTATTTGCCGGAGAGCGACCATTTAATCGCACTGATGGTTCCTTCACCAGAGTGAAGTACTGTATCTCTGCCAGTGTTGGCCCCCAATCCCATACTGCCCAGCCACCCAGAAGCTGCTGCGGCAGCGGTGCCGACTGTCGAAGATGTGCTTCGACCCTGAGGCGGTGTGACGGTGAGAACGAGACTTCCGGCAGTGCCACCAGAAATGTAGGTCCTGTCATTCTTATAATCCGGGGACAGGGCGACAGCATGCACAGGCCTTGCGAAATTCCTCAAAGATACATCCTTGAAATCTATGAGAGATTGCACACAGACATGGCCATCCATAGACGATGTGCCGATGAATATGTTGTTGGATGGGATATTTGGTAGCGGTTCAGGCTCGCGAGATTTACGGGGCATGTCAGTCGCTGTCGTCTTTCTCGAAGGCGCCGCCGCCGACATTGCCTTTGTAGCTACATCAGACTTGAGAGATGTCGGCGGTAATGGCGGTGGGTAGGGCGATATGGAAACGTTCAGTACGGAAGCTTGGTGAGCATGGTAATGTCGCAAAGTCTGAAAGATGGGAAGTTGGACCACGTGCTGAACACATATTAATTAACCCTGCGCACATAGCAAACTGCAGTTTCAACCATGGTCCTTACAATATTGCCTCCGTCGGTACCAATGATCATCTTGTCGCCAGCAACCATAAAGGCGGTGGTCATATCTTGCCGATAGACGGCATTCAAGTGTTGGGTGAGGCGCGCATATTTGAGCTTCGGCTCGTCGTCTTCATCGTCCGTATCGTCCTCATCGTCGTCGTCGGAGTCGCTGCGCTCTGCTATCTCGTCACCTTCACCACTGTCGTCGCTGTCCCCCGAGTCGTGAGCGACGGGGCTGTCCTCCTCAGGCCGTGGCTCGACCTTGACGAGCTCCGGTCCCGAATCAGATGGCGTCTCGTCATGTTGGCGGTCTGCGTTGTCGCCCAGGTCGGGTGGCGCTTCCGTCATGATGAGCAGCTAGAAAGAGACCTTCGCATGGCTGGACAAAGGACCTGACACCACTCACACCGATCGCGAATTAGTTGTTGTTGATGCGCTCTTGTAGCTTTGGGAGCTGCCCAGTAGCTTCAAGCCGAGACTCCAAAATGAAAGCAGCTACGTCAGCCATCCTTGTATCTGTAGTATTAGCTCTACCGTTTATAGCTTTGATTTCACACTGTAATGGCCAGAATTTGATGCGGGCTGGCCTGACTGCTAGTAATCCACTAGAGGAAAGCGCACGGTGTACCCCAACATTGGTGAATAGCTTTCATGCTACCCGTGCCCCTCCCCCAACAGGGTACTTGATTATGGAATTTAGCTCTTGGGAAGTGGCAGTCGCGTCTCCATGGGAATGTGGTTGCAGCTACGCGGATCGAGGGCAATCAAGACCCAAATTTCACGACTGCTGCTGCAGTAACGTCACAAAATCGAAACGAGACTGCAAACTCAACCCTACAACACACAAGAACGCGCGAGAAAGCCTCAATGGAGCCCTGGTCTCGACAATGGCTGCGGTGACATCGCTGGGGCTGCACCAGCCAACCGCACTTCAGTATGCCATCCAGGAACAGCTAATCAACGAAAATGCGCCGAGCACGGAATACACCTGGGAGACTTTCGTGAACCACAGCGGCGACGACGTCGGAGAGGATGAGCTGTTGGTCACCAAGGAGGCAGTAATCTGGTCGCGAGGAAACATATTCCGCAAGTGTTTTGGTTTCAAGCTCGAGAAGGAGTCTGTCACGCAAGCCCTCTTGACCTATTTCCCAACTTCAGGCCAGCCCTCGCAAAACAGCCTGCAGAACGCTCCTCAGACGAAGCTCGCCCCCGATGGACGCCAGCTTGCGAAGGCTCTAGTCGTTGTCCTACAAACCCAGGCTCACGTCTTTTTCTTGGATGGAACCAGTCATGTCCTCCATCTCCCGTTTGAGGTGGAATCTGCTTGCGCGGCACCTCACGGTGTCATCCTCCAGCGCAGGCAGAGAAATGACGTCGCGACCGCTGCCAGCATCAAATTTCCTCGAGTACCGCCGAACTCGTTTATATCACCTCAGAATTCTCCCGCATCAATGCGAACCTCGCAGCAATCTACATTCACGACGGAGACACTGGGCAGGCCAAAAGCGCTGCCTTTGAGGCTCAACAACAGTATGCATAATGTATGGGACATACCGAGCGAAAGAGAGGACTCGCACTGGCCTCGCCTCGTGTCCCTCACTGACCCCCTACTTGATATGGGCTTGGTGGTCACCCAGTCTGACAAAAATGTAAAACAAAAAGGTCGGAGAGCCTCGGTCAAGCCACCATCCTTTCTCGACCGAGCGGAAGAGATACTTCACATTGAAGAGATCCCAGCTACGAGTTCAACTGCAAAAGAGCAATCCGACCCTCTAACGCTTGCCGTGACCATAAATCGAGAGTCCAGTACGTACACTGTCTGGCGAATGTCTTATCTCCAACGAGAAGACCCTTTTCGTGCCCCAAAGGCTGCAAAGAAAAAGACGGATCGTCGCCGAAGCTCAATGCAACCGGGCCACCCAGCCGGTGTTACGTCTCCGGTCCAACAGAGCTTCCAAGAAAATTTCAGCGCCACGCTGCCAGGAAAGCGAAGCCGAAAAAGTGAAAAGCAAGAGAAAGCCGACAAAGCTTTGGAAAATCTCGAGTCCACGCTCGGGCTTGAAAAAGATGCGGCAGCAGGCCGGCGAACTTCCCGTCGGGTCAGCTCCATGCTTGCAAGAGCAGACCTTTCAGCGTCCCAAGACCGGGCAGGCTTCAACGATCAACCTCAAGTCGCTAATCTCACTGGAGGTCGTCGTGAGACTTCTTACGGGGGAACGCGCGCGCGCACGAGTGGTATCTTCCCAGGCGCAAGCTTTGGCGGGCCAGCGACACAGACCTCCAATGCCCTCGCCAGCTTCTTGGAGCCCCCAGTAGATGACTTGCTGGAAGAACTCCGTACTGGTGGTGATTTTGAGGGCTTTCATACCATGGGGCTCGACGATCATGATTTCGATGGTCTGGCGCGGGAGATCTTGTTCACAAAGATCCACAGTGTCCCCGTTGACAACAGCAACGTGAGGTATTCGCTCTCGAGAGTTCCCGCGAAAGAGCATTGCAAGGTGTTCTGTCTGATAGGCCCTGAATCTACAGTGGACGAGCAACACCGTCGTCAGGTACTTGTCGGGGTGCAAGACTCGATGGAGAAGCGACTGCAGCTGCTGACACTCCATCTACAAACGACCGTCAAATCTGCAGCATCAAGTGCCGGCACAACGAACGTCACGTTCGGACAGCTGCGAAAAGCACAAAATGTGATAGACTGCTGCAAGATCACTGACAAATCTGTGTCCATGATCCTAGTTTTGTCCGAATCTGCCAATGGAGACCGGGAACTCAGCCTACAGGCGCCCTGGAGCGAGCTCACCTCGATTCATCCTCCACCAAAGCTCTTGCTCTCCAATATGCGAGGTTTGGATGAACGTGGTAGCCTTGTGATGAGGGAAGTTGGTCTCCGCAGAGCCGTCAACCCAGCCGTGCGTGAATTGGCTGGTGTGCGATTCCCTAGATTGAATGGAGTGATCGATATCGAGGATGGAGAAAATCACCAACTTCACCAGATTCAGATTCAATTACAGCCAACACGTCCACAAGTCGTGAAGATATATGACCTTCTCAGAGCAGCATTGCCGATTCCGACAGGCGATAAGCTGCTTGCTGGATGGTGGCACATTATGGATTGGCTTCGAAAAGAGAATGTCGACTGTGCAGACGTCGAGTGGTCTGCTTTTGCCATTCAGCTTTTGACAATCTATGGTGCGCTGGGATTTGACGGAGTTACCACCTCTTTTGGCTCCCCGACCAGTCATCGACGGAAGAGAAGCCTGTTGAGATCCAGTAGCGGTGCTCAAGTCGATTTGAGTGACTGGGATGCTATGAATCTGACCGAGACACCCAATTCTGCTACGCATCCACACTGGATGCAGACTCGAGGCTGGCAATGGATCATGGAAGAGGAAGATACTACTTCGACTATGTTTCAGCCTAGTCAAGGGCGACAGGAAGAGTTCTCATTCATACTCTCTCATATCAAACATGCACAAGCGTTCATGGCGACCAAGTCTGGAGAAGCCGCCTGTGGCCAAGCTGGATATTTGCCCACGGCGGAAGGCCAGTTGGAGCCAAGTCGTGTTCACTACGCACAACAAATCTTGAGCTTGTTGCATTTCTTGGTGGAAGAGCAAAAGCTTGATATCAGCATGTCGCATCAAACGTCACCTGCCTCCTCGGACCTCCAAGCGCTGATTATGCAAATTGCCAAGTGGCTGCGCTGGAATAACTGGGTGCTTGCATACGAGCTGGAAATGCCCCTGGATTACTTGGAATTTCACGACAATCTCACCAGTGCCTCCATTGCCATGCGTGTACCGGAACCGCCTTTGTGGAGCGCCCTAGAGTGGGCACAAGCCCGCTTGATACAGGATACTTCGACCCCGATACCACAAGCTGTGGCGACTATACCGGCAACCAATCTGCCGCAGATAAGATTGCTTTTGCATTTCTTCGAGACATTCAAGGTCTACACGCCATCGCCCATCCATTTTGTGGAAGCAATGTACACCAGTGGCATCACACCTGCCAGGCTGGAATCTTTCCCCGAGACCATACGTGTTCCCCTGCAGGACGCCATCTTCCAGTGCCAAGTTCGTCCGCCCCCTGGCTGGTCCAAGAGCCTTCTCGATCTTGTAAATCGTGGCGACATTGGATCTGTACTTTCTCCAGTCGGCAACAGCTCTTGGAGCTCTGTCAGTCTCAATGTAAGTCGTACAGATCACCAATAAGGAGAAGCCGACTAACAAACTACTAGCCCTCATCGCACACATCTTCTTGGGACTTTAGCTCTCTGTGCCAGAACGTGATGGACTTCAACGATGCTCCAGCTGAGGACAGCGCCGAGAGCGACAAACAAGCAGTGATCCGCGCTATCTTCAAGGACGATCGTCGCCTGGAGGAAACAAGGCTCATGCTCAACACCACCAAGCCTAGAGCTGTACGCTTAGAACCTGAGCCCGAGTGGACGGAGCCGTTCTACCTTGAACAACAAAAGGAGCTTGTAACACGACTTGCCACCAATACCCTGTCTATACCCACCAGTCGTGGGCTTATGAATTACGGTCTCCGCTTCCCGCTCCTCACACAAAAGTATCATATCAATGGCTTTGTGCTCAACTGTATCGTAAAGCCAACGAACGTCACGGTCGGAGTGGATAAGTCACTCTTCACTGAGGAGAAAATTGCTTGGGCCTTCTTCCACTCGGGTGTTGCCGCAGGTCTTTCAATATCACGACAGGCAAAGGGCGTCGATACATCTTGGATTCTGTACAACAAGCCTGGCAATGATCTCAACAATCGACATGCTGGGTTCCTGCTCGCACTTGGCTTGAACGGACACCTCAAAGGTTTGGCCAAATGGGTTGCCTTCAAGTACCTGACTCCGAAGCACACCATGACGTCAATCGGACTTCTCCTTGGGCTTGCTGCTTCATACATCGGTACAATGGATTCGCTCATCACCCGCCTACTCTCTGTACATGTTACGCGTATGCTGCCACGCGGCGCGGCTGAGCTCAACCTGTCACCTCTTACACAGACGACTGGTATTATGGGTATCGGCCTTCTGTATTGCAACAGCCAACACCGACGGATGAGCGAAATCATGATGTCGGAGATCCAACATGTCGAGACGGAAGACGATGAGGAGCCATTGCGAAGCGAGTGCTATCGATTAGCCGCTGGGTTCGCCCTTGGCTTTATCAATTTGGGCAAGGGTGCAGACCTAAAGGGTCTCCACGACATGCGAATCACAGAGCAACTGCTGACGCTTGCGTCATCCACGAAGAACATTGAGGTTGTACACATCCTTGACCGATCAAGCGCAGCTGCCGTCATGGCAGTAGCGCTTATATACATGAAGTCCGAGGACCACATTGTGGCCCGAAAGATTGATGTGCCGGACGCTTTACTGCAGTTTGACTACATACGTCCCGATATTCTGCTTCTGCGCACTGTCGCGAAGCACCTGATCCTGTGGTCTGAAATCAAGCCTGATCATGGCTGGATACGTAAGAATTTACCTGCCAGATATCATGCGCGAGTGAACCCTCCCACGCAACCTTTCGATCACCCGGTCCGGGGGCCGCTCAACAGTACAGATCTGCCGTTTCTCACGATCCTTGCGGGTCTTTGCTACGCCGTCGCGCTGCGGTATGCCGGCTCGGGAGACTTGCGTGTACGTGACCTGCTCCTCGTGTATCTGCAACGCTTTTACGGATACTGCCGATCTGCATCACCCAAAGCAAGCTTTGATGACCGCACAGTGCATGTCACGGCCCGTATGTGCTTGGACATTGTGGCACTTTCGACCGCCACGGTTATGGCAGGAACTTGCGATTTGAAGGTCCTCCGGATTCTGAGATCACTGCACGGACGAAACGATACGGAGACGACATACGGCTCGCACATGGCAGCGCACATGGCGATTGGCGTTTTATCTCTTGGCTGTGGAACCCAAACGTTCAGCACATCCAACTTGGCAATCGCATCCTTATTGGTGGCCTTCTATCCGGTGTTCCCGGACCAGGTCCAAGACAATAAGAGCCACCTCCAGGCGTTCCGACACTTCTGGGTCCTGGCTACTGATCCCCGGTGCCTAGTGACGAAAGATCTATCCACCAACACGCCTGTCAGTGTGCCGATATCCATTGAAATGAAGGACGGCAAGCCCGCGCAGGTGCGAAATACGCCTTGCCTATTACCGCCGCTGGATGATATGATCAGCTTGTGTACAAACAGTCCGGAGTATTGGAACCTTGAATTGAACTTCTCAGGTGCCGATGGGGACAAGATGAAGGAGAGGTTCTGCGAGAACCAAGTATTATGCCTACGGAGAAAGCCGGTGGACGGAACCCCATTCTCTGCCACACTGCTCGCACTAGGCCGGCAAGGGGCGGCGACTTCAAAGGAAACGGCACAGCCCTTGACATGGTTGTTCGATACGGCGGCAAGTCTAGGAAAGCTCACGCACGCGGAGCGTGACATGGCTCTGGACAGCGGGGTTGGCGGCCCCAACGTTAGCCACAGCAAGGCGAGCGTGGTGGATGCAAGGCTCATACTCGAGGAAAGCATCAGCTCCGGCAACCGCGATGACCTCCTTGGGCTCAAGGGTCTATTTGATTGGACGGATTGGAAGGCCAGACATGCCGGGGATAGAGATGCAACTACAGATGGCGAGGAGTGGAAAGATGAGGGCTGGCTTCGGCAAAGCGTGATTGACGATCTGAAAGGCAAGGTCTGGCTGGCAGGACGTGAGAACGACTAGCAGGCTGTTCTGCCCACCCATGAGGTCGGGCCTCGCACTTAGACTATATGTTATGAAATGATGAAGCAATGATAGACCAGCCAGCCCAGCTTGGCAGTGTTAAAAAGAAGGTCATAGCGCGAGATGCCATAGATGAATTGATCCCCGAGGACTGTTTGATCGTGGTCAATATGTCGAGCGTTGCTCAAGATCAACACAACTAGGGCTGTTTTAGTTCATTATATCTAATTTTTGTTTCCTCTCTCTCGTAATACCCCAAACTTAACCCCAGTAAAGAATGAGTTTGGTGTTGGTGGGGTCATGACTCAGCCGGGTTGGGGGTGAGATGTCGATGTCCAAGTAAGGTTTGGTCCCTGGCATGCCATGAGCTTCTCTAAACTCTTAAATCCAGACGGTTTTCCATTTTCAATCAAATGAATAACAAGTTTATATTTACCATCAATAGTTTCGCAGTTTTGGAACAATCCCCGTCAGCCCTGTGGATTGCGGACTTTCCGCTGTCAGTTCTAGTGTATACTAGGTAGGCAATGGATGAGCGCGGATCCCTCGGTAGGAGTGGAGCCCTCAGGGGAGTGACATCATTACTGTTATTTCCACCGTTTCTGCCGGCTTCTTTATTTCCCTCGGCGCGTCACTGTCACACTGCTTTCGGTCCTTCGGGAACCGAAAGACTTATAGACCATTAATAAGATGGGAAAAAATGACACTTCCGGTTTGTGAGCGTCATTATTGACCGCATGAACAGTCTGGCGCTCTTTTTGTTCTTGCGCATTATGTATGTGTTGTGGTTATAAAGTTGAGTGCCCATTGAATAGGTACCCGGCCACGCCAGTCGCGTTGGAAAAATAATTTTTTCTTAATCCTGTACTGCATCTCAGGCCTGTCTGGAAGTGACTCCAGAGCTGCCAGAATTAATCATGGCGAACCACAACGCGTCCAGCCGTGAAGGCTCTGACGATACTGTCTCTGGTCGGGATGCCGAGGCCGGCAAGTCTCACTCGGACAGGCATTATAACCAGCCGCATCAGTCTGTAGGATTCTGGCATCATCGCATGAGCAAAGTGCGAGCGCACGTCTTGAGGCTGTGGGCTCAGACAGGTATAGTACAAAAGTGCATACACCGGATGAATACGTCGGGCTGATGATTCCAACAGTACTTATTCTTATATGCTTCATCATGGCCGTACTCGCCCTCTACTGGGCAGTACTCTTCCGCGTGGAAGAGAACATGCGCGCCTTGACCGTCCAGGTGGTCGATTTCGACGGCCAGGTTGCCCCATACAATAACGTGCAACCTCTCATCGGGCCGATGGTGACCAAGCTGGCTCAACAGACTGTGGACATGGTCCATCAACCCTCGCTTGGATATGAAGTTGTGCCGGCGTCGAATTTCAACTTTGATCCAATAGCTGTCAGGCAGTCAGTATATGACTTCCACAGTTACGCTGCCATAATCGTGAACCCAAACGCGACGGCCCTGCTGACCGAGGCCGTCGCGAGCGGCAACGCCAGCTACGATCCGACGGGGGCGATCCAGATGATCCTGCTCTCGGCGCGGTCCGAAACCACGTCGTACAACTACATCCAGCCCCAGCTCCAGACCTTTACCAAGATGCTCATGGCCGAGTTCGGGCCCATGTGGGCGCAGCAGCTCGCCGGCAACGACTCCATCACCAAGGCGATGCTGGGCGCGGCGCCCACCGCCGTGAACCCCGGCATCGCGCCCCTGACCATCGACCTGCGGCCGTTCCAGCCGCCGACGGCGACGCCGTCCGTGACCATCGGCCTTATTTATCTCATCATCATGGCCTTCTTCTCCTTTTCTTTTTTTCTGCCGATCCACCAAAAGTACATCACGCCCGTGGGCCACCCGCCGCTGCACTTCTGGCAGTTCATCGCGTGGCGGTGGTTTGCCACCGTGGCGTCCTACGTGCTCATCTCGCTGGCCTACTCGCTCGTGTCGCTGGCGTTCCAGATCCCGTTCTGGCCGGGCCCGGGTTCCCCCGTCGACGTGGCCCTCAACGCGACGGCCTACGGCCGCGGCTCGTTCCCCGTCTACTGGATGGTCAACTTTGTCGGCATGATCGCGCTGGGCCTGGCGTGCGAGAACGTCGCCATGCTCGTCGGTCAGCCGTGGACCGCGCTGTGGCTTATTTTCTGGGTTATTAGTAACGTCGCCACGGCTTTCTACACGATCGACCTGGCCCCCGGCTTCTTCAAATGGGGCTATGCGTGGCCGCTGCACAACATTGTCGAGGCCAGTCGGTCCATCTTGTTTGATCTGCACTCGAGGATCGGGTTGAACTTTGGTGTCCTGTTTGCGTGGTGCGCGGTCAACACGGTGCTGTTCCCGTTTTGCTGTTACTTCATGAGGTGGAAGATGGAGCACGCCAAGAGAAAGGCCGAGAAGGAGAAGGACCGTTATGTGGTGGACACGTCGGACGGCGAGCAGGAGTTTCCCAAGGAGCCGGGACAGAAGCCTCCCATTAGGAAGAGGGGGTTTATGAGAGGTGTATAGAAATGTACAGAGGGATATCATGTCTTGGATTAGAGTTGTCTTGTTTTTCAGCGGAGCATTGTCGTTTTTTATGCAATGGTAATGTCTGTGATCAAAGCGTCGCTTCTCCTGGTTGATTGACCATGATGACTCAAACTCTAATAGTACGTGACAGTCATCAGCCATAATTCGGAATCGCGAGCGCTTTTCTAATGGTACCAGCCAGATCTCGACATTTACGAAACTGTTCCCGAGTTGTCCGCGCAGTCAAAGACCTTGGCAATCAGACCGGTAGCGTATGCCTCTTGAATTGAAAGAGCAACACCATAACTGTTTCCAAAGTCAGTATACGACAAATGCTGATGACGGGTCATGGACACATGTGACTTACGTTCCACCGACGACCATGAAGCTACCAATGGCAATGATGAGAGCATGCAGCCACCAGAGCGCCTTGTTCTTCCCGGATAGCGTCTTGTACCCCTTGAAGTCGTGCATCCAGAAGAGCGCGGGGAATATGAGACAGAAGGGCGCCGAGAACAGGCTGCCGGCCAGGCCGAGGAGGTAGTTGAGGATGGGCACGGCCTGGCTGATGACGAAAGCGAGCGAGCCCAGGACGAGGTTGACGCCGAGCCAGGTGGACCAGTGGAGCACGGTGTCGGCCTGCAGGTGGCGCGTGTTGCGCAGCAGCCGCACGAACAGGTACTTGGCCGCGACGTGCTGGTAGATGCCGTTGCCGATGACGAGGCCGGGCAGCGCGACGCCGTAGCTGATCTTCTTGAAGAGCGTGCCCGCGCTGCCGAACGCCGGCGTCGTCAGCCACTGCCCCGTGTACCGGTAGATCACCAGGCTGAAGACGAGGTAGAGCAGCCCGATGATGACGCCGTTGACGTAGCAGGCCTTGCGGTAGTCTTGGGGGCGGCGCATCTCGGAGATGATGGGGAGATACACTGTGAAATATTGTTCAGTCATCGTCCCAGAGATATATGCCAGGTTTCATTTTTTTTTGTCGGACTTACTGGAACCTCCTGAACCACAAAGGAAAATGTTGGCGGATGCTGTCATGCCCGCGGCAAAGGTTGGATACGCCATGGATCGCCAGCCAAGGTCATATGGTCCGGTCTGCGGCGCCGCTGCCGGTCGGTCTTGTTGGGTGACGGCAATAACGAAGATGAAGACTGCAATGAAGAAGGTAATGAAACCAGCCCTATTTCGAATCATTAGCATCGTTCTGCGCACTCATCCTGAGTGCATGATCGGACTTACCACGTGAGCCATCCTAGCCGCGAAAATGTCCTAATCGAAGAGAAACCAGTAATCAAGGCCGCCGAGACGAAAGCAAAGACCACGGTGCAAGCTCCATGGTCCGAAAGTGCGTTGAAGGCCGTGTCGGTCGAGACGATTCCTGCCGCGGTGATGAGGGTCTGGGCCAGGAGAATCATGATTCCGCACACCTCGCGACCCAATGGGCCCCAGAGTATAGCGCAAGCATCTGCGAGGGCTGCGGCGCTGTTAGTCAAAGCAGATTGTATATGGTCAAGTCGATGACTTACTGTGGACTTCGGGATGGCGGTTTCGGAAGTCTCCGATCAGGATCGCAGTGTCTATTCGGATCAGCATACAACCACTTCTCGCATATATTTCCCATTGCGGATGAATGCTTACAGGTGTTCAATGCCTCCCAGCCCACAATCGATAGAGCACCTCCTACTGCTCCCAGCGTGCCGAGTGACCCCGGGACAGCGAGGATACTCATGGCAAAGTTGATCTTAAGGAAGATGACTGTCGCCCTCTGCCAGCTCACGGTGCGAAAGTCGACACCATCCTCGGTCGGCTTGAAGACTCCCTGGACCTCGGGCGTCTTCTCCATCTCTCCCTCCACGACATCGTTGGTGGACCAAGCCGGCTGTATGGTGTCCTGTCCGACATTGGACATTGTCTTCTTCTCGGAAGCCATATCGACGTGTTTTGTGTCTCAGGCTGAGCTTGATCTTCCAAGTGATTCTCAATCCTGCCACAATTCATGGATATTTCCAAATATCGATGTGGATGAGGGGCCAATATGTATGTGTCGTATACTCATGCATCTTATCTCGCCTATCTTACACCGTTATCAAACACTCGACCGACTTCAGTCGAGCTCTGGAATTTAAGGTTGCAGCTTATCTTTCAAGGTGAGCGGGCCGCGCACCCGGTCTGTATACTCCAATTGCCGATCCACACCCTTTTCTTTCCATACCAGTCTTTATTGAGCAATTACCCCGGATTTTCCACATGGTCGGTTACCAGAGAACTCGAGGGTCTCGATGGGTCTCTGCCAGCCATGCCCTTAGAATAAACTAACCAGACAGATAGCTTTACTAGACAGCATAATATATAATGAGTAATCCCTTTGTGGCTGATCCTATCATTCGGCTGATTGCTGCCGACCGCTGTTCTTCTAGAACGATATCTATCGAGAGCTGAAACTCATACCTCACGCTAGGTTCTGTTTGCGATAGTGATTCTTCTGCCAATAGATCATCATGCTGTTTGCTGTACTGTCCAGATCGCGGAATCAGAGTCAATGATAGTGTCGAACAGTGGACCATATTCGTAGTTGATACCTAGTCTACCTTCTGCCTAGGTCTAGAGTGCTGGAAAACGACGTGCCCACTGTCCTCGGCAATCACCACCTGGTCAACAGCCCATTTTGTTTCTTTGTGAAAGAAATCTTTGAGGTCTTCGCCCTGATATCACCACCCTCCACGCCTTCGGTGCAGCCTAGAGTTGTTGTATAGCCTTTGTAGGGCTAGAGCGACAACGACTAGGAAATAGAGCCATGTGTTCAGCTGCCAGTAAGACAGATACAGCGCCACCACGGATAACATATCACCAAGGATGATGACGCCTATGTTCGAGGGCGACGGGGTCGGGTTGACGCGAACAGCAGTCGCGTTATTCTACTTTGGTCGCGGCGTTATCACTGAGGAAACTAGCTCGACAATTCGCCGCGCTGCAAGGAGAAGATGACATTCTCCGAGCAAGCCTTCTTTGACCTGTGGGCGGCCGAGTCGTTGCAGACTTTTGTCGGATGATCGTACTACTACTAGTCATGGCGGCAGAAATTTTCATGTTCACATAGTTGGCAAGCTTTATTATGCTATATCATCATACGCTTGAGGTTTTCTCAAGTTGAGCTGAGCAATAGATTAGGACTCAGCTCCATAGCCGAGGCTAGGAAGGGTTGTATGCCTTGTATACCTGTATGGCCCCTTCAATACTCTGGACCAACCCGAAGAAGATGGTCAAGGAAATAACAGCCCAGAAGGTCCACCATTGTACCCCGTCGCGTCGATCATTCCACCACTGCGTGACCGTGCGAGGTCTCGTATCGTCAAAAGCTTCCTTAAGCTGGATCAAAAGATCCCGCCAAAATCTGTACTTCTCGATGTGCCTGATGACCGTCCCGCATTTCAAGACCGCCATGTCGAGCTCTTCGCTACTAGCCTTCCTACGATACCATCTCTCGACCTTCTTATCGCCCCTCGGTAATAAGAGCGAGATTGTTTGCAATGTTTCTTCGACGAAGCCTGGAGGGAACATGGTGGTCAAGCTGGGCAGATGTTAGCATCACGCATGACTAGATTGAGGCTTGGCTGGATACACACTCTCTTTGATGTTGTAGAAACGAAGCATGGTGGAAAATGGAGACACTTTTGATATCTTCCCTCACAAGGAGATGGTCTTTTAAGTTAGTAGTGAGGCAAACATTAAACCCAGCGAAACGCTCAATGTTCACGATGTTGAAGCTGTTCTCAAGCTTCAGCCCCTCGCACGGCAACTCTGGTCTGCCAGAGAAAAGATCTATTGTGCCGATCAGATCCCGGATCGTCCCGTTGGTCCAAGTGATTGTGTCCCGGCCGGTATAAGCATACTCGAATCTGCCAATGTCAACCATGAGCAGCAGACGCAAGGCCAGGTCAATCGAGTTATGGATCAGATTTTCAACACTTCCTGGATTGGCGGCGACGAGCTCTGCTTTGATGTCTGCGTGCGGCACGCTGAATCGAATCTTTTGCACCAAGTCGAGCAGCTCGGCATGGTTAGCCAATGGGAATTTCTGTCCATGCATCGTGGCCATAGCCGACATTGACTTGCATTGTTGACTGTAATATCGAAAGTATGGACGCAGTGGACCGACTTCTGCCGTGCCGAAGATTTCTTGTGAGATCAGCGCCTGCACATGTTTTGGCAGGGCATTCTCCCTCAATGCAACAGACTCCATAGTCGTGGCCTGCAAAGAAATGGTGATGTGTTGGACGCGTTGTCCCTCGGGGAAAACCAGATTTGGGCGTCACCGCATTGCTCTCGGTGTCTGGAAGATATTTTGAAAGCATGATGACATCTTAATTCGGCTGCAGGTAGCGAACGCTGCGAGGCGGTGCAATCCGGTCAGGTCGCCCGACATTGCTGCGATCCAGACGAGGCATGCCTTTCATTGGTCCAGTTCGGCGCGAAGTCAGCCAACCACACCAATGGGGCAATGGACTCGAGAAGGAGGGGAAAACAAAAGTGCATGATGTTGAGGTTTTGTGTTATTGATCACCTTCACCTTGTTTTACACGCATTCGGTCTAGACTATTCAAATTGAGTCGCGGCATGTCACGAATATCCGAGTCTGAACGTGAACAGATGCTGCCCACATTACACAGCTTCGAGGTTCATGCGCCCCAACATCGATGCGTTCGCTCCTTCCACAACCCAGGCGGGCTGCCTGGCCACAACCACACGACTCGATAGGTAGAGCTTTCGGGCCCTACAAAGATTCAAAGATGCTTTACTGGGAAGCCAAGGGCCCGGCTCTTGACGCATACAGGGAGCTGCTACCAAAGATGCTTGAGATTCTCAAAGAGAAGCAGGGAGCTCTCCCTAACTCCGACATCATTTGGTTCGGTCTCTACATGGTCGGACCTGATATGGATAATGCAATGCCCCACGTAATGTTTACGGGGGAGAACAAAACCGCCCGGAAAAAAGCTTTGAAGATCGTCAAAGAGAGCGGGTTGCTGGCTGGACACCCAGGAATGCATGTTGGTCAGTGGGCTGAACCACGGCATATTGGGAGCCAAGCTCCTTGTGTTGGCTCTTCCGGGAATTCCATTCCGTTTCTTGACGACGATGGCGAACCCTTTTCTGCTGTTGGCGATTCTGATGCTGCCGATCCCCATGATGAAACGTCTTTTCGCTGGCCTACTCTTCGGAACTCACCTCGAGAAGATGTGGTCGGACGGAGCAATGGTCGACAATATCTGGCTTCTGTTCCAAGTGGGATTGAATATGAACAGTTTATCACTGGCAGTCGTCGATCGACGATACTGAAAATCAAATTCGGTATTGAAACAGTTCGCGCAACCAGCAGCCTCGTTTGGGAATCTGAAGGCGCAGAATACTGCTTGACAGCAGCTCATGTATTCTTTCGCCCAAGCTCTCAGGTCGATCCAGATTCTCCTCAGCCAGACACGGATTCTTCGGAATACGAGTTTGATGGCTTCCCAGACAATGATTTTCAGGACAACTCTCCCATGGGTACGAGCGAAGGGAGTTTGACCGCACCGCCGTCTGAAAGTTCCGACGAAAGGCTCTCAACGTCTAGTATTTCGCCATTATTTCAAGAAATGAGCGACCTGACCAGAGCACCCGAAGATGAAATCGAATCCCAAGCGTTGCGTCGCAGAGCCTATCCACCAGATTCTTCATCGTCGCCGTTGTCGCAAGCTCTATCTTTGGCAGATATATCCGGGAGCTCTGATCACCACTACACAACCTCAGCCCAGCTCGACTATACCCTGCAAATATTACCTAAAAAGGAATTTTCAGGAAATTCTCACGGAATGCAAATCTTGACCTCATCTGTGATTATAGAGCCTACGGAGCAGGGCAGCAAGGCTCAGGTTCATACTTCACACGGAATACTGTCAGGAGTCATCGAAAAGGCCGGCACACACGTGTTGTTACCAGGCAGCACAGGGTATCAGGAAGTTTACGTGGCTTACCTGGACTCACCCGTTGAGGCCGGAGACTCTGGTGCTGTAGTCACTGATGAGACAGATCACGCCTACGGTCACATCGTGAGTGGTAGCTCTACATCGGCTGCATTTGTGATGCCTCTGCGCCAGGTATACGATGCCATTGCACGAATCTCACAAATACCTTCACATTCTAGACTGGACAGCCATGGACAGCCATACGACGAACAGCCCCACGGCTATGACATCCTTCACTTCTCGGACGAAAATTCTTACGCAGAACCTAGCTGGGTGAACCCCCGGGATAAAGAAACCACTAGGTTGAATGCGCATCTTCGGAGCCTCGAAGGTCACACTGGATTTGTCCGTTCAACCGCGATCTCGGCCAGCGCCAACGTCATGTCATCATTATCGGCAGACGCGTCGATACTGGCCTGGAGCATCAAAACAGGTAGAATCAAACAAAGGTTCACAGGATTCAAGGATGGAATCCAATCGCTATCCATATCTGCCAATGGAAAGTTCTTGGCAACTGCAATGGACACCACCAGTGTACAAATATTGTGTGTTGAAACGGGCTCCATACATCAGAAGATTGCGGTCGATGACAAGGCAGGCCCTGTGGATTCTCTGGCGATCTCGTCCAACGGTCGACTGTTGGCAACGCGTCAGCTCGTGCAATCGGAAACGACGACCGGGGAACAGAGGCAGCAGGCGACAGTCAGTATTTGGAACGTCTCAGATGGTACCAAAGAAAAAGATTTGCTTTTTGAGGATACGAATGCTTCCACTCCGATGGCAATCACACGTGCTGGACGATTCGTTGCAGCTTTGGCGCCAGGCTCAGACCGGGATATATGGAAATGGGATGTCACAGGAGGCGAGGAAAAACTGCTTAAAGGCCACGAGGATCGTATCAATTCGTTAGTAATATCCCATGACGGCATATTCATCATCACAGCATCAGATGATAAGACAGTACGAGTCTGGGACGTCAGAACAGGCACTGAGCTACGGGTGCTCGTGGGCCATTCATGTCCCGTCAAACTGGTCGCGATCTCGAAGAACAGCGAGTATATCATTTCTGCGTCTGAAGAGGGAATGGTACGAATATGGGACTGGAGAGCAGGAGTAGAGCCACGGATTGTTCAAGATTATGGAGGCCAGATCCAAGCTTTGGCAGTATCGATGGATGGGCAATTTGTGATGTCGGCGTCAAAAGGAAACATAGTACATTTATGGGACGAGCAAACCGTCAGGTAAGTGTCACATATGACAAGATGATCGACTGTTACTAATGTCAAAGACTTCGCCGAACTCGATCATGGATCTCGATGAGTTCTTCCAATTCTGTTGAATCCGACTCCGAATCTATGGAACCAGACCAAACATTTGCCTTGTGGGTAGTACCTGTCGTAAAGTATTGACAGTCACTAACGTTCTTCAGTAAGGACCAGGACCCAACCCCACGAGCAGGGGGCGACGCATGGCAATTCAAACCATCACTTTTAGATCCTTAATTTATCGATAAGGTATATAAACATTACACGTGCTGTTATACAGTTATTTTCAATAATGCCGGCCACGTTTATTTGAAAAAAAAAATACCGTACAACATAAAATCTACGAATTTTGATTTTCCAACATTTTGTTGGCGAATTTTTGGTTTATTTGATTGGTGCCGACCAGTGTCCATCTAAGCAGCGCGATGCACACGCTCATCATCGCACACCAGCACCTGGTAGTCGACTTACTTCTGCACAGCAGAAAAATATGATGCAAATAAAAACGCTTAAAGAGAATGCCGGGGAGCCAAAGCTAGATGACTGCAGTCACAGATCCTGGTTGAGCGGCTCACATACACCGAGCACGGGAGGATACATGGAAGGAGACGCGCTGGTCTGTGGAGTAATACAAAAGACTTCAGCGATCGATAATCCTTTTTCTCTGCCTTATTTTCTCAGTAAAGGGGGCCCTGTCAAGCGGATTCGGTGAATGCGTAATTTCCAAACGATCTATTGTAGTCTGTGGGTTAGGGTGATGTTACCCACGATGACCTCAAATAGCTATCGAATAGAATGAACAGCTAGATAGTTATTGCTCACATACGTAAAGGCCAAGTCATCGGGGGCATCAACCAAGAAAGTAATACCTTGGTGGGCATGCAGCAGAAATGCTACACCGGCTTAGCGGTCGAACCATGGATGTATATACAATCTCTGAGCTTTCATTCGCATCCATATTGGCCCAACCGTACCTCAGCTGTTATAAAAGTGGTCTTGATTGGCGAGACAAACACATTATTGCGTAGATAGGTATGTGGTGAAAACACCTGCCTTTGATGTGAGTGACATATTTTGTGCCACAAGCCGAGTCTTATGATGACTAAAACTTGCCCACAAGCAAATTCCTCATCATCTCCCGTCCCGTAATGACCGTAGTACGCCACATGGTCTGAACATCGAGAGTACTAGTCACGGTATCGCCAAAGCCAAAGAACATCATGGGCGGAATCCAACCGCGCGCGTATTCGAGCGCCCAACAGTGCTCGGGGATCTTGTACCCCTTGACATCTCCCCGACGCAAGTGGTGTACCGAGCCCGCAGAGTATATCTCGGGCTCGTACGCGCCGGCCTTGTATGCCCACTCCTCGCCCGTCAGGATGTGGAAGTAGTCGTCTGCAGTGTGTCGCCCCGAGTGTCCCTCGGTACCAACAGCTGAGCCGTAGATGATCAGATATTCTGTTATACCTGTTTCGGGGTGTGAGTAGTAGGTACGTGGTGATATAGTATGAAGGCTACCGACTGGCGTGGATGATAAACATGGAGCCCATGGCTCCGCCATGATTGTTGAAGAACCACTCCTGATCCAGATTGACATTATTAGGGTACATATCCTGAAGCTCAGTCACGATATAATCCACAATGGCGCGTGTATCACTTCCATGGGCGGCAATGCCGCGCTTGGCTAGGCCGTGAAGATGGTCGGTCTTGAAGATGTAAAAGGATTCGAGGTTGCGATCCAGCAGGTATACGATGGTCGACAAAATGCCGACCAGGATGGCAAAGTAACTGAGAGGCTTCACCATGTTGAGCGATTTGGTCTTTCCTGAAAGCTCGAGGTGAACTTGAAGGACTGGCGTGAGACAATACAGGGGTGGGAGATTCTCGTGGCGTTATGCTCGCTTACCTCACCCAGGTCAGTGCCGGTGTAGTGATTCTCGGAACGGAAGCACTGTCTGATTACCGTGCCATGCCAGAATAAGGAAAACCCACGTGATCGATGGTATGGAAGCTTTTGAGGCATCAAGACGAATTAGAAAAGCACTCCTGTCGTTTGAAGGTAAAAATTGATTGATTGATTTGATCTGGGTGGTAATTAAACCAGGCGTTGAATGAAAGATCGCTGGGCTCGGATGGAGTTTCGTGAATTTGTCAAATCTATTGTAATTCTCTCTACTGAGGAGGCTCTTTCTCCGTCACCTAGTTTCCGTCTTCCATAGTATAAGCCCAGACGCGCCGACCCTTTTCGTCTCGGCCGGCATCTTGCACACGACCATCCTTGCTTTCGATAACTCGCTCTTCACCCACTGGCAAAACAATGTGAAGGTCGTTCTTCCGCCAAAGAGGCTCGAATGCGCCATCTTGGTCATATGTCACTTTCACTTGGATACTATCAGTCGTGGCAGAGTAGGCAATGGTCACTTTGAGTAAGTCTGCCTTGGCTTCGGGGCTGATGCCATCATCTTCAAGCCAATCATTCGTGAACCATTGTTCCTCTTCTGATGAAGATGACTTTTCATCAGAAAGCCCAGCCTTGGACTCGGCATGTCGAGGGCTAGGCGGAGGAAAGATCTCTACGCCTCGCCAGTCGTCCTTGGCAAGGTTGGGAAACTCGGCATCCTCGCCGGCAAGACAGGTAGTCGGCATGGTCTTGCCGATGGGAACGGCCGAGCCGATACGTGCAATGACTGGTATCGAGCTGTGCCAAGTCGAAGATATTTCGTGCCACTGCCCCGCCGCCAGGAACTCGTACGGCGCTGAAGTGTTCAAGAAGCCGGGATCATCACTGCGGCCGGGGAGGTAGACCCTTGCCGTAGATACGCCAGGTTCGTACACGCCGGCGATCAAGAGCGCGTCGCCGAACCAGTATTGCGAGTCGCCTCTGGTGATCTCCTTGGACCACACGACGGGATCTGACTCGTAGCCCCAGCCGGTCCATCGCTGCGGCGGGACGGCGGACAAGTGCGATTTGAGCATCAGAGAGTACGTATACGGGACGAGTTGGTATCGACGCTTGATGGCGGCCCGAATGATGGGCGATACCGAGGGGTACTGCCACGGCTCAATGACGTCTCCCATAAGGTTGTCGTCGGGATTCGTCTTGTAGCAGTTGATGGCGAACCGTGGTGAGTGGATGCCGAGATGTATCCATCTGACCAGATGTTCAGGAGTTGGTTGGGGTCCTTCGAACCCACCGATATCGTGGCCGTAACACTACAATTTGTGTCAATACCTAGGTTTAAATGATTGTCAAGGATACCTACCTGAAGCAGAGAGAACCCGGCGTTCAGTGCCAACGCATTGGCTCCCTTCATACCCTCCCAGCTGGTCACATTGTCACCGCTCCAGGAGCTAGCACAATACCTCATCGTCCCGGCCGTGGCAGACCGGGTCAAGACGAGCGGGCGCTCCCGGGGCTCCGCCTCGACGGTGGCGTCGTGCGAGCTCTTGCCCATGAGCTCCGTGTTCACGGCGCGGCCCCAGAGGCCGATCTGCCGGGAGGTCTCGCCGTCGGGGATGTCGACGGTCTCGAGGGCGCACTCCCAGTCGTCGCGCGCGATGTTGTACTCGTTGTTGTCGTTCCACATGGAGTCGATGCCGACGCGCTTCAGATCCAGCACGCCCTGGTACCACCAGTCGTACCCGGCCTTGGAGGTGAAGTCGATGTGGCTGCCCTCGCCGCTCTCGCCGCCGCCCGCGCTCCACAGCCTCGCGACGGCCGTCCTGCCGGTGCCGGGGTCCTTGAAGAAGGCGCCGGCCGCGGCCAGGGCCGGGTACGCCGGGTGGTTGGCCAGGACGTACGGCTTGACGTTGGCGAGCAGGCGGACGCCGTGGGCGTGGGCCTCGCGCGTGAAGGCCCTGGGGTCCGGGAACCGGTGCCGGTTCCAGGTCATGACGTTGCGGGTCTTGGGCTCCGTCTCGGCCACGGTGTACCCGGAGCTCATCTGGAACGCGGAGCAGGGCATGTCGTGCTGCTCGCAGCTGCGGATGAAGCCGAGGACGGCGTCGCACGCGCGCACGGGCGCGTCCTCCATCGTGTACTTCATGCCGCCGCCGACGTAGCCCATCATGTACCGGGGCACGCGCAGGGGGAACCCGACGAGCCGCGCGTAGGTTTCGACGACCTCGGCGACGGTGCCGCCCGCGATCAGATACTCGTCGAGCCCGCCGTACGCCTGGCGGTAGACCTTGTAGTGGCCCCAGAGGCCGTCGATCTCGGACCCGATGGACCAGCTGCCGCGAGCGTGCGACGCCGAGAAGATGCCAACACAGCCCTCGGGGGTCGCGTTGACGAGCCATGGGATGTGTTTGTAGAGCGGATCCGTCCGGTACGCGTCGTAGCCGAACGTGTCCGAGGCCGTGATGAGGAATCCCCGGCCGCTGAGGTCCATGGGGGCTGCCTTCTCCCCGAGCCCGACGTGTAGGGTGTCCTTCTTCCACGCCGTATAGTGCGCGATGCCATTTCCGTCAACGGCGTAGGAACGAAAAGGCAGATCCCTATGCACGGGGGCGTCCACGCCGTCAAGATGAAGGGAGACAGAAGGAGCTCCAGTCCACTCGACTGTCGCCCGTACTTTTCCACAGTGAATGACACGAGATGTGCCATCTTGACCATGTGTCACTTCGGGGACAACGTCCCCCCAAACCGGCTCCGGTTTTCTGACAGAAGGGAAAGGAGGTAGCGGATGATCTGGTGTGGTGAAAGTCGTACGAAACATATTTGGACCGACTGCCTCAAAGGTCCAATGATGAGATAGCCCACCGGCTACATCAGTCTTGATCGATTGAAGCTCGATGAAAGCATCATTTTCAACATGTTCGTTTTGACTTTGTTGCAACTCGTATCCCTGCGGGACGCGCTCGTGCTGGTGAAGCATGTTTGCCGCTTTACCAAGGGGTGGTGATAGTGAGAAGATTTTCTATAAGTCAGAGAATACATACATACATCCGAGATGATCACAGTCGTAGGTGGAAAACAGTTGGTAGTTGTAATCAATCCTTTCAGAGCTGGCCATCGATATGAGTACGAAGTCAGTCCTTTTTGACTCTCGAGATCATGCGGGGTTTGGTTCACAGCTTGTATTCTCGGCCGATAATATCCCGTTGGTGCTATGGTCGAACAGGCCATACAGTCTAGCCTAGCACGTTGCTCTTTGTTCCATTTCGTGATCTTCCTGATTTGACTGGTTCACATGACGATGCACTCGAGTGGAGTATCGCTGGTGCCGCAACGGATATCGCATCGCGGGGAAAACCTCACAAACATGTTTTTAGCCAGTCAATTGGGAACGAGGATTTGTAGTTCCCCGTGGGGGTGAATATCCACTCTGACTACCTACCCCAAGTCTCGTGAGTCTTGGCAGGGAAGTCGGCAGTTCGTGGAGATGGATTGTATGCTGTCTGTCCGGGGTGGAACATTCGATCCTGGTGTCAAGTCAGTCTTTCTGTGAAGCGAGGCATGTGCACATTTCCTCTGATCTTCACGAGAGAGCCTTCGAATCTTGATCAGTTTTGTAGAAATGGACGACGAACCCATCTCATCCCTTCATAGGCGTAGACAGATCGAAAGCACACTTCTAGCAAGGGCAGTTACTTCAAGTATAGTCGATAGGTCTTTGCTATGTTACCAATGTTACAGGAAAACTATAGTCAACAGGGACGCTAGCTTATTATTATAGATATTCTCACAATCTTGGCACAGCACCGACCTCACAACGGTTGCGCCGCTCGAGGTCCCAAAGACAGCAGAAGCCTGACTCTAGTCGAGGACGCGTCCAGCAAGAGCCGATTGACTCTTGTCCTTGGTCTGCGTCTTCTTCAGAGCTTTACCAGCCTGGATCTGGCCGAGGAAGCCAGCCGGTCGACCACCGCCCGAGGGTGGTGCAGGCATGTCTCCGGCAGCCGGCGGCGGAGGAGGCGGCGGAGGAGCCATGCCAGGGATAGGTGGCGGCGGCGGCGGAGGCGCATCGGGCGCACCAGTTGGTGGCATCGGAGGCGGAGGTGGAGGAGCTGCAGGACTGCCCTCTGGCATAGGGGGTGGAGGCGGCGGTGCGGAAGGTGCCTCATCAGTTGCCGTCGCAGCAGGCGGGCTCATGGGAGGCATAGGGGGAGGCGGGGGAGGTGCAGCAATGGCTGGTGAAGCGACAGCAGGAGATGCCGTGTTGGATCTGTTCCCAGCGGCCGACAAAGGTCGGGGCGGGCCCATGGAGCCAAAGAGCAGAGATGCCAGGTGTGCGGCGCCAGCGGCAGGGCGATCATCGTCAGAGTCCTCATCCTCCTCGTCGTCCCCAGAACCCCACTCATCGTCGGTATCAGGTCGCTTGCGGGAGAAGTTTCCAGTAGGTTGAGGGACAACAGGAGCAGCTGCAGGGGTAGCAGCCTTCTCTTGAGTCATGCGGTGGAAGGGGTTCGTAGACACCTCGGGTTGGGCGGGGGCTGCTGGTGCCGAGGGCGTAGCCGCAGGAGCAGCAGCATTGTCGGATGACATCATGCGGTAGAAGGGATTCTTGCTCTCGGTCTCTGCGGGAGGAGGACTTGTCATGATGGTGGGCGCTGCTGGCGCTGCCGGGGCCTCTGGGACTTCCGGGGCCGCAGGAGCCGGAGGTGGTGACTTGTGCTCGGCTTCCTGGCTGCCGCCGTGAGTAGGGGTCGAAGCTTGAGGCGTGATTTGCTCAGGGCCCTCGTCATCAGACGACGAATCATCCTCATCCATAGCATCGAGTTGGCGCTGAAGTTCAAGCTCACGCTGGCGCGCAGCTTCAATCTCGGCGCGCCGAGCAGCAAGTTTGGCTTCCTTATCCTTTGCATCCGCCAAGGCAGCCTTCTTACGCTTCTTTTCCTCTTCCTTCTTCAGCTTTCCTTGCTTCACCTGCTCCTCGAGAGCTTTCAGGCGAGCATCCGCTGCCTCTCTCTCCTGAGCAAGCTCATCTTCTTGATGCTTCGCTTGTGACCTGGGAAAACAATTAGGCTTCCATGGAACATCATGATATCAATGGTTGGGATGTACTCACTCAAGCTCGTTGGCTGCTTGTCTCTCTTCCTCTTGCTCCTTCTCGAGTCGTTCTTGTTCAGCCTTCTTCGCAGCATCTTCTTCGGCGGATTGCTTGGCAGCAGCATCATCGGCCTTTCTTGCTCTGGATGGAGGAGGTGGCGGCTTCTTGGCAGCAGGAGGAGGCACGCCTTGCTCTTCAGCAAGTCGGGCTTGTCGTTCAGCATCACGCTTAGCATCTTCCTCTTCTGCTTGCTTGACCTTAGCAGCCCGCTCAGCTTTCTCTCGTTCGCTACGCTGTGCTGCGGTCTCGCCAGGCTTGGAGGGGGCCTTGATGCCCAGCGCAGCAAGGCGTTCGGCCATACGTTGCTCGGCCTGCTGCCGAATGAATGCGGCCCTCTCTTCGGGGGTCTTGTAGGATGAGTAAGACTTGGCTCCTGCCGCTGCCGGAGGAGTCTCTGTCCTAGCAACGGAACTAGGGCTGTCAACGCGGGGTGGTGCCTCTGCCCTGACAGGCTCAGCCGTTGAAGGCCGGCCACCGCTGCGATCCTGCGTACGGATGCGAGCAGCACGGCTGGAACGCTGCAGGTCAAAGATGAAGTCCCGTACTTCATCTTCAACACCCAGCGCATCCTCCCACCGGCGCTTCTCGTGCTCGTTCGCAGAGGTCTGTCCGCCTTCCTTGAGACCATCTTCGATACCTCGGGCAAAATCTCTGACGCTGTCTTCGACTTCACGAACCAGGCGCTCATTGTTCTCCTTTTCGGTTCTGATCTTGATGTTCTCCTCTTCCAAACGCTTGGGGGCATCCGAGTCGTCACCACTGGCTTCAATTTTCTTTCCAGTCAATGCCGCAGTTCGCTGCTGCATCATGGCCTTGGCTCGGGCCTTGAGCCTATCTGACTCCGTGATTGCGCCTCCTGGCCCAGTGCCAACAATGTTGGAAGCACTGTTTGGGTGTGCTTTGGCATCCTTTAGGCGGAAAAGCTCTAATTTGGCGTCAGAGATGGCCTTCTCAACTCTGCGGACCTCGGAGGCGACCTGCGGGATCTTGTCGGTAAGGTTTTGAAGCTGGCGCTTCATGGAACGCCTCTCGGCCTCAGAGTCTCCGCTCGCCAAAGCCGCATCTGGGTGACCATCAATGTCATCTTGAATGCGTCTGATTCTGCGGTAAAGCTCGTCGGCCTCGCGCCGGTCTCTCCTGTCAAGGATGTCATCCTCCTCAAGGGCGGACTCATCCTTAAAGTCCATGGCATCCAGAAGAACTTGCTTCTCCTTGATCTTCTTTCGAAGCTGATCTAGAGTAAGATCGTCGTTTGAAGCAACGGATGCAGGCGACTCTGGTCTTGGTGATTGGTTGGCCACACGACGACGTGCTGCAGACTTGTAGCCCACATTCCCGTCGTCGTTCTTGAAAACGGTGGCGTCCTTGCGACCGGCCGATCCAAAATTACCAGGTGTTCCGCGTAGTGAATGACTCTTCATGTAGCTGACACCGGTCTTCTGGGGAAGCAATGAAGCGCCAGAGTTCTTCCTAAAATCGGCCTCCTGGTTCAGCATGCCTTTCATGGTGCCCAGGGCTTCGTTAAAGTTTCTCGTGGATGGCGGGACCAATTCCGGGGGCAACTTGTTGGGAATAGGGTAGCCATTGAGCTTTCGGTAAATCAAGTGCATGGCCACGGCGAATTCGTCAAGATCTAGACGACCCTTATTTCCATGATCCGCGAGCGTCCAGATTCGCTCCAAATCAGACTTGTCGAGACCACTTTGTCCCATGATCTCAATAGCCACATCACCACCAATGTAACCCTTGTGGAGACCGTCCCATGCTCGGAACAGCTCGTCATAGAGTTTCTTCTCGTCTTTGGTGATGGCCCAGGGAATAACGGCATTGCCAGACAAGCCCGCGGTAGTAAATCCCTGCTCGCGGCCTTGTTGAGGCATCAATTGAGCTTTCAGAGCATCAATGTTGGGCAGTCCACTGGCAGGAGTGTTGACCAGACCCCACTGTCCCGGCATGCCCGTAGGTTGAGCGTTCAATGGCGCTGCTGGGGCTCCTAAGCCACCAGCAAAACCAGTAGGCATAGGTGGCATGGGAGGAAGTGGTCCATTGTAACCAGTAGGCTGTGGGTTGCTTGGGTAACCTGTCTGCTGCTGTTGCAGACCTTGGAATTGACCCGGATAACCCGTGGCCTGGCTGCTCAACTGGCCACCGGGGAAACCTGTCATCTGCGATTGCAACAGCTGAGAGTTGGACGCTTGTGGCTGGGGTTGTACAATCGTCGGTGGCGCGGAAGTGTTCGTGGCCATGAAATCTGGAGCGTTGGTGGCGCCAGCCCCTGAGCCAGCAGCATCATCGGCGATGCTGAAGTTGATGATATCCACCATGCTAGAGACCTCGTTCTTGATGTTGTCGGGTAATGTCGCAGGCATTTGCTTTCCGACCATTTTCAAATTGCACAGATACATGGCTAGAGCAAACTCGGGGAAGTGTAGCTCACCGGACCGAGTCGTATCGGCGAGGGTCCAGATATGCGACAAGGAGTCGCCATCCAGTCTCGATCGAACAAGGAGATCTCTCGCCTTCTCTCCTGACATGGTGGTTTGGCCCTCGCCAATTGCCGACTTGAAGAGAGTCTCGAATTTGGCTTGATCTTGCGCTGTGATGAACGACAGCCGAATATTGGGAATCTTGTTCGCGGCCTTCTTCTCAGCCCTTCGGCCCGTTGGTTGGCTCTGAGCTCCGCCGGTCTTGAACGAGGCCGCCATCGCAGAGAAGCCCGTCGGCTGTGCTGTCATGGACTTGGCGGGGGGAGGCGGGATGCCCGGCTGGGGGGCCGGTGAAGAGAAGCTGTTCTGGGGCTGCTGCTGCTGCTGCTGGAATTGCTGCTGATATTGTTGCGGGATCTGCGGCATTGGCGGTGCGCCGGTCTGGAAGCTCTGCTGCGGTTGAGCCTGGCCCGGATAGCCGGTGAATTGCTGCTGGAGTCCATGTTGCTGCTGGGGCATACCGGTCGGCTGGGATTGCATCTGAGGCATACCGGTCGGCTGTGATTGCATCTGAGGCATTCCAGTCGGCTGCGATTGCATCTGGGGCATACCGGTTGGTTGCGATTGCATCATGCCAGGCTGTCCCGGATATCCAGTATACTGCTGAGTCAATGGAGCTTGACCAAAGCCCGTGGGTTGAGGCGCGAATGGACTCGGTTGCTGCCCAGGTTGCTGTTGTTGCTGTTGAGGCTGCTGCCCCATGCCAAAGGAGCCGCCATACTGCTGAGGACCAGGGCGCAGGCTGTTGCCGCCGCCAAGGAAGGAGTTGGAATTGGAGTACATGATGACGAGCGACGATACGGTAGTCAACAAAGGAAACGTACTCCGTGCCTTGAAATCAAAGCAAAAGAGAGTGCGGTAGTGGAGCGACGAGGCTCCTCAAGCTGATGATGGAGGCAGAAAAGTAGGAGTACAAGTCCAGAGGTGTAGGCAGAGGTAGGTGCAAGGTGTAATTAGGTGCAGATGACGACGGATAGGACAAGCAAGGAGGCTTGGGCCAATTTCGCAGCGTGGAACCGAGAGGGAGGACCAGAGGCTAGAGCCACACGCTACGTACATAATAGGCGGATCCACGCAAAAGGCACCACTGAAGCGCCAGAGCCAGGGGGAAAACCGCAGTGGAAACCTGAATTGGGCCCTCCTCGCGGGGAGCTTTGCGGCCTGATTGACTGGCCGCTTTATTAACTGAGACAAGAGATCAATCACGCACGTGCCACATACCGTCCAGTCGGATATGCTCTGGAGCCGCTCCTTATAACCAACGCTGATTGAAGAAGTTATTTTTGTATCGATTGTTTTTTTTCTATGAATTGGGATCCATTTGATATATCCAATTTCGTCGTTGTACTTTACTATTATGAGCTGGAGACTGGCTGTCTTATATCATAGTAATATGATAGAGTGACGGGCATCTTGGCCCAATTCGCTTTCAGATATATCCAAACCTACGATCTTGGGTGGAACACAGTACGGGTATCAGAGACAGAGAAGTGCCGGATACTTACAATGCATGCCTCAAAGATGTCGATGGAAGCAGAAAGTTAGTTACAACACACGAGAACATGTATTTGATGGCAAGAAAGTCGTCACCTCTCGTTTTAGCCACAATCATCCAAAGCGCTTCTTGGTGGGAGTGTGCCCTTTCCTAGGCGGCGGAGGACAATTCTCAACTCGTTCCATGGGTGAGTTATCTTATCACTCATATCTTACCAGCGCAATTGCACAACGGAAATGGGCAGAGGCGATGAGCTGCTGCAGTCAATCATATGCTTCGGGTTGATGGCAGCCCTGCTCAACAGCGAGACCAAGACTTTGACTGCTCCTCAAGATCAACGTTCGCGGAATAGATGTCACATTGTGGACCAGACATCCTAGATGCCTTCATTCTTGATTCACATATTAGCAACGAAGTTTGATAAAGTGCGGAGAGGTCAGAATAGTGATTACCTCGTGGCTGCTCGATATACTACAAATCGAATGTGGGTACAACGCTATGGACCCAGTCCGAGGTTCCCAGCTGCGCAGCTGAGCTGTTAGAGTCACCTCCATCGCGGTGGCAGTTGATGCAGGCAATAGCTGAACCTGCGCGACAACGTTCAGTGTACGCTCAGCGCCGCGAGTGCCTGTCACGATGCCGCGAGCTTTCTCCCTCGCGATCCCGATATCGTTCGCGCGGGCGATCCCGATCGTCGTATTTTCTGCTGGACCCATGGCCTGATCTCTCGCGATCACGCTCATGCTTGTAACTGCTCGAGTATTTCTCCTCACGCTGCTGTCGCTTTTCGTTCTCGCCTCTTCGGTATTCGTCGAGACGAGGGCGCCGGTCCCGATGGCCATGCTTCTTGGCTAATTCGGCCTTCTTGATCTCTTCGTCCTCCTTGGCGCCCAAACCCAAGAGTGCTGGCCTGCGGCGAACCTCTTTGGGCCGTGAGCTTTCTTTCGATTCGTTGTACCCCATCCCACGAAGCATGGCCATGCCGAACTCCCCATCGGGAATTTGATCGTATTCCTCAATGGTTGAAACTTCACCAGCTGCTTGCACAGCCGCTTTGAATTCGTCTGTCGGGGCCTCGGAGCCTGAAATGACCAGCTTTTTCTGCTTTTCCGTATCGATACCAAGAAGCGCATCCATGGCGCTTTGTTCCATTGTTTTGGGGGGGCTGTCTGATGTCTTTGCAGCCGGCGTTGCGGTAGCTGGCGCAATATCATCCGAGTGGTCCTCTTGCGTAGTTTCTGTTGATTCTTCAGCCGCTGCGGACTTTTTGGTGATCGAGAGACCCCATTTGATCTGCTTCTCATGGTCTGCTGGCTCCGTCTCCCGATTCTGGCCCGTGGGACGATCTTGTTTGCGCCTTGCCTCTGCCTTCCAACTGCCTTCTGTCTGACACGCTATAACCAAGGGTCGACTGTCGGTACGAGCTGATTTAGTATCGCGTTGACGGTTATTGGCGTCGTCCTTGCCCCCCACAGTAGTCACTTTTTCATGGCGTCCGTAGTGATTATCCTCTTCTTCCGAGTCCGAGTCGTTGTTCAGTGCATGGGATCGAGGACGTTTGCCAAGAGCGGATGGTGGTAGCGACTGGCCTGGCTTCCTTGTGCCACTGGAGGACTTTGACGAATTTGATGCGCTCGTTCCAAATTTGATGGCGATGCGTGGCGCTTGCGGAGTTTGCGTCGACTCCGTCATTGTGCTACGGGGTCGCGTAGACACAAGGATCGATGGAGGTGTTGGAAAATCCGCTCAACGAGTGTAGATGGCCAGTCTTTCAGCTCTACACAAGGTTTGGTGCTTTGAGGGACAGGATTATTACGGTAGTATTGTAGTGTTGATGCTCTCAGCTAAAATTGGCTGCTTGGCTAACAAGATAGCAAGCAGGCAACCTTGAGGTGGACCAGTGGCTTGCCTTTTCCACCGAGACGTGGCTCAGTTTTGGCTTATTGTGGCTCAACCGCTTCACAAGGTAACGTTGGGTGCTAGTCTGAACTATCGGACTCACATGGACACGAAGATAATACTCCGAATGACTACATTCTCGGATTCAATGGCTGTCAAGTTGCTGTGAAAACTAGACATCTTCATTCTCTACATTTCGATACACTCAAGGCTGCTCGCAGCAGATTTTCACCAAGTTCCCGCTCGTGACAGAGAAGAATGCATGCCCTCGATGTAAACCGATAACCATGCTCTTGCGATCACCATCAAGTTTAGAGCAGTACCAGCCCAAATGACGTCCAGCCAAGGGAGTCCGCACCTCACTTGGACCAGGGTTTCGGTTCTCGTGGATTTTGGAGTCAATTCTCAGAAAGATATCGCCAGCTTCATACATATCTTGAAGCAGAAGTTTACCGGCTCTCGCCGGCCATGTTCGTCCTATCAACCTATTGTCCTTTGGGATTTACTTCAATGCGACTTGCCATTTGATGGCGACGTTGATAGAAATGGTCATATCGGTTTGAAGAGGCCCAGGTAGGTTCTGCCAAAAGCGAAAACAGTCGTCGCCTTGCGTGGCCAGAACCAACGAACATGCAGAAAGTGCAGCTGATAATAGTAAAAGTGTGTCGCTGGTAAACATGAGCCAGAATGGTCACTCGATTGCGATCATGGTTCTGCAGCGTATATCCTGCAGAGAAACTTGGCCTACATGAGTACAGGTTTGCCGACTTCCAACCTTATCATGTCGTCTGATCTTTTCCATGCAGGCTGCAACTCACTTCAGTTTTGCATGTCCAACAAGTCATGCTAGCGACTGCAAGATGGAGCAGATGGTCTTCTCCAGCATCAATCAAATGGTTTCCATGCCAGATAAACGCGCCTTCAGGCAATGAGGAATGAGGGGCAACCCAAGCAAGGAAGCAAGAAGCGTGCAGATTACGTACCGACCACTCCCGCGCTCCCTGCCTATCAATCAATCAATTTTGTTGACTACTCACCCTACCTAGTACCTATTGCAGGTATCTAGTCCACTAAAGTACTTGCGCTTGGCAAGAGGAGGGGGCTATTTTGAAATTTGCAGCCTACCTTTTAGGTGCAGTACAGCATTGTCCAGTTCAGTGTTAGCACCCTCGGCCCTTCAGAAATCGCATTTCCCACCTTGAGCCTGCGTGCTCTACACTGCTTAGAACCTTAAGCAGCGGCGTGCATCACCACATCACCGACCACGGGCGGGTGAAAAACTCAGACTTGACGACGAATCCATCAATTCGGCACCTCAACGCCAAGTATTTCATTACTAAAACCTACTTTTTCCATCTATTCGGATCCCATTAAGCTTGTTCGCATCATCCGCTCCTTCAAAAAGCGGATGTTGCTGTCGCCGATGCTATGACTTCGGTCGTGCCCGCCGACCGCGTGCCAGTCATTCAACAGAAACGGGAAATATGCGGGTATGTTGTGCATCATCTTATAGAGCTCATTTTTCCGATGCGAATGGTGTATCTTGTGCAGTGTTGACAATGCGTAGTTCAATTCGACAGTCGCGGAAGAGGAAGTTGAAGGAACTGTACCGGGTCGCGACCGTCCTGAATGGCATCCCGAATTTTGCCCCAGGTCAACTCGACGCGCCGCCGACCGACGAAGCCGAGGCCAAGTTTCTGGACGCCAATGATATCCTCAAGTCCGTATTACCCAAACACCTTGTTTTGATTATTCCATCGGTATAATCGCGTCTTGTCGTGACACTCCCGCGCAATCACGTTGCCAACTAACACGCTACCACAGAGGACGCAAACTGAATACCTTAACCGTTCCGCCTCGTCCCAAGTTTCCATCGGATTCTTTTACTCGCCATGTCGCTGTCGAAAAGAAGGAAAAGGTCGCGCCGCAGCCAAACCATGTCCCCAGTCCCGACGCCGCTGGCCATTTAAAGACCAAACATTCCGCTATACCTCCATCTGTAAATAATGGTCAACGGATTGCATCACCGACATCGCGACCATCCGGTGAGCTGGCGCCCGCCAAACAGTCACCAATCTTGCCAGCGTCTGTAGTCCGTCCACAGCAACCTGTGCAGAGTCCGCGTCCAGCCCAACCAGTACCTGTACGCGACCAAAGACCGGCCGAAGCGCGACAACCGGAACGCCAGCAGATCCCAAGCCCGGCTTCGTTCAGCCACAATGCAGCTGCGTCAGCCCCGGGACAGAAGGGATTACCTTCTAGCCATGAAGACCTTCTTCGTCAAGACATCCAGCCGCCAAGCCCTGCTCCCGAAGCTTTGCGGCCAACACAGACCCCAAATGCTCGGCCTTTGCAAGTACACTCAGACGGCAAGCGGCCGAGTCAATCTGTGCAGAACGAAAACTTCCCCAATACGCAAGGAAATGGGCAACCGACTCCAAATGGGCCTACATCGAATAACTCTAGGGCCGCAGGAAACCAAACGCTGAACACTGGAGAAGAACCGATTCGGCCAGGCGGTACGCTACCCTCTCCAAGTTCCACGGCACGCACGGCAGCCACACCTGCAGCCCTGGAAGCGCCCAAGAAGACAGGCCCTCCAATCGATGGTTCGCGTTCGGAAGAGAGGCCTGCCGAGATGAGTTCGGAGACAAAAATGGAGGGGACGCAGTCGCAAGAAAGAGTATCGCCCACACCAGCACAAAAAGCTTCTGCAAACAATACTTCGAAAGAATTGGAGGCACAGCTATTGCGAGACTCTGCCGACGCTGCTGCGTCTGGAAAGGCCCATGATATCCAGCCATCATTGCCTGTTTCCTCAACTGCGATTGACATTGTCAAGGAAAAGCCGGTCTCAAATCCAACAGAAAGCATGATTCGTGTGGCGCCGATCGCAACCAAGATCGCTCCGCCAGCTCTTCAACCAAATCTTCCGCAGAAACCATCAGATTCACATGTGGGAGCAAGCACAAGTTCAGCACCACCTCGTGCTGCTTTGGCTGCCGACAAATCGAAGTCGGACCAAGCACATATTTCTTTCGGAAAAGGCATAAGGCAGAGATCAGTATCGGAGGTCTTATCCGGCGAATCCTCGAAAGAATTATTCACACAACCCCAGCTCAAGTCGGATCGCACGTCTCAGGTGCCCATCACTCCAACTTCTCAATCCCCAAGACCTCGGGCGAGGAGTTTCACCGACAGGTCCCGAGCCAGAGAAAAGAGCAGGTTGGCAGGTGTTATTTTTGGGAAACAGCCCCAGAAGACGTCGGATGCTGATAAATCTCTTGTTCATGCTCGCGCAAAGTCCGCAAGTCACGTGCCTACTGACGATTATTTCACACCTCTCTTCATCCAAGGGTTCTCCAGTGCATCGAAATGGATGAAGCCGCTGGAGCAAATTCTCCACCATGCTCACAAAACGGTGTCAACACCGGATGCTTACCTGCACATCAACGAGAGTCAAGCTTGCAAGGTCCTTAAGAGAGTCTATCATTTGCAGCAGCAGGATAAGTGGTCACTACGCCAACCAAAGCGATGTCCCGAACCGACCAGGCAAACGTCCCAATGGGATGTTCTACTGCAGGAAATGAAGTGGATGCGGACAGACTTCCGTCAAGAGAGGAGATGGAAAACGACTGTTGCTCAAAATCTAGCCTACGCTTGTGCCGAATGGATTGCATATCCGGAGAATAGGGGGGAACTTCAGGTGAATGCTGTTGCTCCGGAATACCCTCCCAAGGCACGGTGGGTCAATGGCGAACTTGAGTTTGGTCGAGATATGGCAGTGTTGGGAGGCGACAGCCTAGACGCCGCCGACAACCACGCCACACCTGACTTGATTTCCTCGGCAGATACCAATTCTCCTATGGATGCCGATGAGGAGCCTCACGACAATATTCTGGATACCATTGCGCCCTCAGCCATTTTTACGCTCGACGACCACGAGGTTGTGTTTGGGCTCTCTTCGTCTCCACATACTGATCGACTGCTAGAAGAGCTGCCACTATATGGAGCGCCGCTCAAGGTTCCTGACAGTGACATCATCACTCCCAAGCACGATCCTGACGCACATTGGAAGCGAGAGGCTTTGCCACTAAGCAAGTTTGTCGAGGGACGCTTGGAGTTGAAGTCCAATGAGCCACCTCGCAAGCGCAGCCGATATCAGCACGCACAGGAAGATGGTGACGACGAGCCCTTGTTTGATCAACCACGTCCCAGAACTCAGCTTGAACCCGAAAATCCCGACGTGGCATTATTCCGGAGCGACAGCAAGGCCATGCGAGACCGGCTTCATGCCGGTCACCAGTTTCGCCCGCCGAGTGAGCATACAATGCCTTTCCAGACATTTTATGAATCCAGGAGTTGTTCCCAGTGGACGATCAGTGAAGATGATGAGCTTCGTACATTGGTTCGTGAGTATTCTTACAACTGGTCGCTCATCTCAAGCATGCTATCGACCAAGTCCATTTTCCCATCTGGTGCCGAAAGGCGCACCCCCTGGGAATGTTTTGAGCGTTGGGTCATGCTCGAGGGTCTGCCGCACGATATGTCAAAGACGCAATACTTCAAGTTATGGCAAAATCGTATAGATCAAGCTCAGCAGGTCATTCGCCAGCACAACGCAAATGCTCTGACTCAACAGGCACAACAGCAGCAGCAACAGCAGCAGCAGGCCCAGCAGCAGGCACAGCAAACGCCCCAACAGCAAGCACAACAAAATGGATCAGCTGGACCAGTAACCCCCATCATACGCAAACGACTGTCGTTGCCCGTCAAGGTGGAGCGACGTCGCAATCAGAAGCACCTCACAATGATTGACGCCATGCGCAAATTGGCCAAGAAGCGAGAGACAGCCGTTACGAAACAGCAACACGCGGCCACTGCAGCGCAGATGCGAAAGCAGCAAGAACAGCCCCAGCCTCGTGCAGGCCCCATCAAAACCCCGAGGGAGTACTCGATTATGCGTTGGGAACGAGACCAGGCAATGGCGGAGAGGTTGGCGGAGCGAATGGCGCAACATCAGCAACAACGCCTGGAGGCACAGCGCCGAGTACGAGCAGCAAACAATAGCGCGTCGACGAACAATGCTAACCCTCAAATGCAGGCCGCTTTACAAGCAAGAGCACAACAAGGGCAAGCCGCGCAAATGCTCAACGGACAGGCTCCCCAAGTTCCGCAAAACACACAGCAGCTCGGCGCCACGCATCCACTTGCCGGTGTCAACCGCATGAACGCCGCCGCCAGCCAGATGGTCGTGAACGGTCAAGCCAGACCACGAATGCCCATGCAGCCCGCGCCCACAAGCAACGCCACTATGGGTCCTGTCAATGGCGGACTCGTTCCTCCCATGCAGATGAACGGCAATGGTCAAGTTCAAATGCCTGTCGTCAATGGCCAGGCCCGAATGACGATACCTACCCAACCGGACCTCAGCCTCGTTCTCCAAGCGCAACGAATCTCGGAGCAGCAGCGGCAGGCGGTTCAGATGCGTCAAGTGCAGCAACAAAACCACGGACCCCAGCAGGGCAGTCCTGCTCTGCAGCAGAATTCCCCTCCCGCATCCATGCGAGCAGCAGTTGCGAACGGCGTCAACCAAAAGAACTACATGAACAATGCCCAAACGCAAGCTCTCATGGCACAGTTCAACGCAGCGAACAATCCAGGCTTATCAACACCACCTGCAGCAGGATTGAATATGCCGGCAGGCCAGTCTTCTTCGCCGAGGCCCAATACTTCCATGACTCCACAAATTCATCAGACATTTGTGTCACAGCTGCAGAATGTTGAGAACCAGATTAGGCAATCGCATCCCAATACTCCCCAAGAAGTCGTGCGGCAGATGGCAACTCAAGTGCTACAGAGCCGCCACAACAGCCTGACGCAATCTGCTATGAACGCTGCCGCTGGAGGGCAAGGGCAGGCCATTGCCAATGGGCCTCACCAATATGCACAACTACTGAGAGCTCAGCAGCAGGCTCAGGCCCAAGCAGCAGCCGCGGCCAATGCTCAGCAACAGGCACAGACGCAACATCGACGTGCCTCAAGTGGTGGCAGTGCGACACCACCAGTTCCGACGATGCCGAAATAGATCACAACAGGACCAACAACGCCCGATGAAATCAGGAGACCAGGCAGCCCACCAGGATCTCTTCAAGCTCATCGTGGTGACCTACAAACCATAACACCCAACACCCAACACCGACGGCAGCGCCAACCAGTCAGCCAGCCTTGCTGCACTAATAATATCAGAGCTGTGGATGGGTGCAGTGAACGAGATCATTGAGACATCACACAGCCGGTGACAACGCACCTCGGCCAGGTCAACCTCTTGTACAGTTCAACTCACAACTCTCAAGATGTCAAGGGCTTCAAGGAAAGGCTATACCGTCACGAGCGCAGCCTGGCCACTAGTTGGAGAGACCACCGCCATTTTGATCAGCACGTTGATGTCAGCGCGCCTACGCGGCGCCTCTTACGTATTCGCAGATGGCTTGGAGCGCGATGTCAAAAGTTTCTTGAGTCGTGCCAAAGAGAGAGAAAATCACGAATGTAATATGCATGGCATTTCTCGATTGGCTTGGGAATACGGTCTGCAGTTCAGGCAAATGATTTCACATTGCAGAGCGGGCGACGAGCCTGTCGACAGGTCTTGCGCCGAATTCTTCCCCAGTATGCACAGCATGGCACCGCAATTGGAGAAGCATCATGGTTTAGGTAGCGTGACGTGCGCAAGCGAAAGCACGTATTTTATGGGTATGAGGACTCCGATGAATAAGATAAACTAAAACCAAATGTAATAACAATCTCAAAGCCGCTTGTTGAAAAGTCTTTATAATCTGTGTAGTGACATGAAAAGTAAGATACAGACACCAGATTGTAGGTGGCTGCATGCATCAATTGCGACATGGTCAACTTGCGATAAGAAACTGATCCATCATATCAGTCTTATCGATTAGTGCGACGGTTCTGTACGCCCCACCCAAACTTTTTTTTCCCTATGCGATTGACAAGAAGAGCTCGCGGCTGATGAACTGCAGCATTCCCTCAGATTGAAAGATTTCGACAGAAAGTCCCAAGCACCAATCCGTCGAAATGGCCAACAAAAGAAAGAGAGCAGAGCCTAGCAACGGCGCCCCCAAAGAGCCAACCGCCACAACCACCAAGAAGGCCAAGAAAGCAGAGCCTAGCAACGGCGTCCCCAAAGAGCCAACTGCTACGATCACCAAGAAGGGCAAGAAAACAGAACCCTTCACGATTCAAATAGTAGCTGGCTCTTACGACAGAGTGCTGCACGGAATCACCGCCACCGTCACGCCCGGCGAGGACAAGGCAGAGTTTGCCGACACCTTCCTGTTCAACGCGCACTCGTCTGCGATCCGATGCATTGCGCTCTCTCCGCCCTCGGCGCCCGAGCCCGGCAAGGGCCAGAAGGTCATGCTGGCGACCGGCAGCACCGACGAGAGGATCAACGTGTTCAACATCTCGGCGCATCCGCCCAGCCAGAAGACCAAGGACGAGCAGGATCTGCTCTCCAAGATCGCCCCCCGCAAGATCCTCGAGAACCCCAAGAACCGCGAAGTCGGCGCCCTGCTGCACCACAGCTCGACCGTCACGAAGCTGGCGTTCCCGACGAAAGGAAAGCTCATCTCCGCGAGCGAAGACTCGACGATCGCCGTCACGAGAATTCGAGACATGACGGTGCTGAGCAGCATCAAGGTGCCCATTCCCGTACCGATGGGCCGGCCGAGCGGTGACACGGCAGCCATGGGAGGCGCCCCGTCTGGCGTCAACGACTTCGCGGTACACCCGAGCATGAAGCTCATGATCAGCGTCAGCAAGGGCGAGAGGAGCATGAGGTTATGGAACCTCATGACGGCCAAGAAGGCGGGAGTGCTCAACTTTGGGAGGGACACACTAGCTGCCGTGGGAGAAGGCAGACATTCGCCCGGTGAAGGCAGAAAAATTGCATGGGAGCCACAGGCGTCAGAGGAGTTTGCTGTGGGCTTTGACAGGAACATTTTGGTATTTGGAATGGACGGCACGCCGAAATGCAGTGTCATGCCCGACTCGCGGACCAAGATCCACGAGTTTTCCTACGTCCAAATAGGAGACGAGGAGGGAGACGGCTCTTTCATGGCCGTGTCTACGGAGGACGGAAGAATCATGTTCTTCTCTACGAAAACAGACGATTTGAGCGAAGCAACTACAACCGACGACAAGAAGACGGCATCTCTGCCCATCGCCAAATTCGTCGCACAACTAGGCGGCAAGGCAGCCGGCGTCCAAGGGCGTATCAAGGATTTTGGTGTTCTCAAGCCAGCAGAGGACAGCGATGAGCTCTACCTTGCTTGCGGCAGCAGTGACGGCAAGATCCGCGCTTTTCAAACGAGCATCGCGGAGCTGCAGAAGGCCAAAAAGGTCGAGGACAAGGAGAAGAAGCAGGTGGGCAAATTGCTAGGAACCTACGAGACGCAAAACAGAATCACTTGCTTGGAGGCATTTGTTATGATACCCAGACCCGACGGCATTGAAGACAGCGAGGACGAGTTTGAGGACGTTTCCTCGTCGGATGATGAGGACGAGGACGATGAATAGGAAGTCTGATAGAAAATCGTTTAATCAAAAATAATAGCCAATAGTGACTGGTTGATTCAAAACCATTACCTCTCGACAACCACAACGGAGGGGATACATGATGAAAGGTGTTGCCTCTTTGGGAGCCTTGCTTGTTTTTCCGCTGCACGCGAATCAGGCATGTCACGTTGAATGCTTGACTTTCAGGGAGCCAGGGAACCTATCCGATGCAGCTGATCCGATGAGTGGTTGCACGACATGGCCGAGGGCCTGGGGAATACTGCCAAGTGTGCTCGAGTCACGACGAGACTGGCGATGGAGAGGCTCTTGGCCCAGTCGGGTAATTTGGAGCGTGGAGAAGAGGTGGGCAAAAGCGGCACGGCAGTCGAGAATGAAGGAGACGCTCTTGGCCGTCCCCTTCTCAGCACTTGAGCACTTCGCTCAGATGTCGCTGCAGCAGAAGATGGAAAACAAAACAGTCGGGCGGGTCCTAGGCCCAATGACCGCGAGAGGCGCTCACACTACCGGTCAACAGAGTGTGGGGTAGCGCTGCACATCAGTGGGCAGCTAAGAGTCATGCGCGTCGCCCGGACTGGAGCTGGGGTTTTGGACAGGGGCGCGAGGGGCGCGAGGGGCCAGTGGGCGCGGCTTGGAGAGAGGAGGAGTTTCTCGTCCTCTGAGCCGCCAGCATGTGATTCTGGTAGTACAATGTAGCCAAGTGGAGGTGCAAAAGGGTGTGCTAACTGATTTGCCAATCTCGTGTCCCTGAGAAACGCTCTTCGACCACTGAGCCGGGGGGGCCACTGTGCAATGAGACCACTAAAGCAACAGCTCATTGTCAGCCCAGTGCCCCAAAACCTCTCGAACGTTTTGCGCAGTGCCCTCAAACAGGCAAGGTCGGGTCTTGCTGGGGCCCTGTAATATTCCCGCCCGGAGCTAATAACATGGCTGCTAATAAGTACATACGAAAAACCGAGAAATACGATGGCCATTCCACCCAATATTCCACTGCTGTACCGTACCTCGATCCAATGTAACCGCATATTGAACCCCCCTCTCCAAGTCCATGCTGCTTTTTCCCTTTGTTCGCTTGCTCGCTGGCTCCACTTGATCGAGCCTAAGGTGTCTCAACCACTCGGTAGGTAGGTAGGTCGGTGGTGCTGTGGCCGCAAAGAATGAGGAGAAGGAGAGAAACGTCACGAAAGAGGAGAAGCACTGGTTCATAGTTAATAGTACTTCACCTGGGAAACTCTCGCTACCTCTCTTGTAAACACTCCATTTCAACCTTCTTTGCAAACTCTGCCGCTCATCTGACCTACTTGTCGAGAAAACAGCCCTACTCTGCTCTGCTGTGGGGTCAAGGGACCTGTCAAAGTTCAAATCATACCCAGGTATCCCTACTCTTTTACAGAGCCAAACCTGGTGCCTTTCCGGCGTCGAGCAGAGCTTTTCTTTTTCGCAAACCCTTTCCGTCTCCTGCAAACCGATAAAGTTCACGTCTGCAACAAGTCGATCCCGCACACCAGACTCGGAGCCCTTGCCGACAAGCAATCTTTCTCTGCATGTGACGCGAGACATCCGAGGAGACAAACCGGCCGAGAGACGTCTAGCGTGACCTAGCTAGCTAGTACATACGACCACGAACGACAAAAGAATACGAAGCAGCAGCAGCAGCGAGCCATTGTGTGCAATTGCGAGCTTCTCCCAACCCACGACTCTCCTTGTTGCCACGGCTCTTTGCTTATGAGAGCAAGAGGGAGGCCACAGCTGTCGACGGCAATATACATACATCCAAGTTCCACCAACAGGCCCCTCCAAGTACACCAAAAAGCAACAAGCCGACAGATCGGCCGACGCGCAGACAGGGCCAGGAATACAGCAGAGCGTATAAAGCAAAACAATGTCCGAGAATCAGAACCAAGACGGCCCTCCGTTACTGCGGCCGATTCCCCGCCGCCCCTTCAAGCTCAACCTGTCGGGGCCGACGCCCCCTGAAGACGAAGAGGACGACGAACCTCAGGTTCTGGCCCACAGCCCCGAGTTGAGCTCCAACGGCCTGCTCAACCTCGACTTTCTCAACAGACGCCTGCTGGACCCGAGGCCGAGTACACCAGGGCAGCATGAGCCGGGGTCTGCATCCGGCAGCATAACTCGCGCACAGTCGTACATGAACCTTACGAGCTCCACTCTGTTCGGCATCTATTCGCCCACGACATATGGCCAGGACCGGTACGAGCAGGAAGAGTTGACCACGCCCTGGGGGACGGGCGCCGAGACCCCGGCGAAGAAGTTGAGCGTGGACGAGCCGCACTACGAGATCCAAAAGGAGCGAGGGAGGCCGATGCGCCGCCGGTCTTCTTTACACCCGCCGGTCAGGCCAGCGCCGCTTTCGAAGCCAGCAACGGTCTTTTACATGGGACTCCGGTCATTGCTACTGTTCAGTCTCGGTATACTGTACGGTCTGATGATCGTCAGTTTTCAGGATAGACATAGGCTTGGGAGGTCACAGCTGGACGAAATCACCCGGCCTACGGCATCCCACGTACAATTTGTTGCATTCTGGGGCATCACGGGAATTGCTCTCGGCGCTTTACTTCCGTGGTTTGACGGCGTTTGGGAAAGCGTTTTTGGTCAGGAAGACGAGTTTGAGTCGGCCACGGAGCATGCCATCAGCTCAGAAGAAGAAGAGGAAGCTGACCAAGCGACTGATTGGGGCCTGGCCATCCGGGGAATCGGTGCCTTTGTAGGTATCGTATATGCCATTGTAAGTTGACGTACCCACGAACAAATGGTCCTGCCCGAATATCGAACATTGATGAACTAACTACTCACCAGCGGAAAACACAATGGGCGTCTACACTGCAAGTCTCATTGAGTCTTGCACTGGTGAATCCCTTCCTGTGGTACTTGATCGACCGCTCCAAGCCAGGCTTCCTTCTGTCATCCACGGTCGGGCTTGTGGGCTCTGTGATCGTCATGAGCCTGAAACCGGACATGGTTCCCGCCCCCACCAGCCTTCTGTCGTTTGATGACTACCGAGGAAACTCTTCAACGAGCCGAGCGGAAACGCCGACCATGCTTGGAGGACTAGCAAGCCAGCCTGCTGTTGAAAAGGGCATCTGGATGCTGAGCATACTGTTCTGCTGCTGTCTTTGTTTTGGAAATATCGGGCGGCGTTTGGCACTGAATCGGTCTGCAAGCACAAAAGGAAGATGGGCCGAGCAGAAGACTGGATGATTTTTCGACGTAGGTTAGAACGTCAAGATACCCAACGGCTCTTTCAAAGTATGTATTTTATGGCTGGAAGCCACAAGCTTTCCTGGAATTAATAGGTAACCATCATGTGCACGGCGGTATTGAAAATGGAACTGTGTCTATTGGCGCTTCAAAGGATTGGATCGGCACGGGATCGGCACGGTTTGGGACTGTTAGTCATCTTGGAATAGGTTAAGGTATAAACAATAGTATTCAGAACAGGAATTTGGGTAGCTTTTATTCCAGTAGCTGTTCTCTGGTATCGTGAAGAAGTTACCATGGCAAACAGGGAAACTCACCTCTGAATAAGATCATATCTATACCTAGGTCCACATTATCTAGTTGTTCTCGTCATGGATTGTCTTCGTACGAAAGCAGCTTGTGCGACCTTCGTCCCCCTAACCAAAATCCGGGTTCCCTTCGCTTTTCCAGACCAAGATCGCGGTATTTATTCGATGTCTATATTCTGATGAAGCCGCTTCCCTCGTCTTTCCTTCCCATGGTCTTGAAGTAGATTGCCTCTTGAGTAGAGTGATGATGCGATCAAGTAAGGCGTCACCAGGAGCGGTTATCTGGCGACCGAAGATATTGATCGATTACATAGCGAGCATGATCAAGTCTCTGTTGTGCAAAACGTAATATGTCGAAGGCAGTCCATCATCGGAAAAGGGGAAGGCGGCCAGCACCTTGTGCACGAGGGTCGTGGTGAGATTCATGTCAAGAGACCGAATCATCTGTAAACTCGCACTGGCCGCAAAGCTCACAGAGGGCTTGCTTCTGTATCCGTACAGCTCAAGCACCCCCGATAGAATCATCCGACTCAAGTGATATAGTCATTACAAGCTCCCCTCGCGGCCGAGTAACATGGTGTTGCCACGCCCAAACCAAACTATCCTCCAGTTGCTGCCTCACGCCCGTTTGCTACCCTACCTCAAGGTCAAGTACCCAAACGAAGCAGCTTTCTTTCACCTGCGAGCAGGGAATCGCTCAGGCAGGTTGGCGCCGTGGGTGCTCTCGGCGCCTTTATTTAGATCGATGTAGATTCCACTGTGCTGCCTCACGGGCCTGTCTGTTTGATTCCTGCCGTTAGCGAAAAAATAATCTTTGGCATCTTTGGGAGGGCTGCAGACCTCCCTACAAACTCTTTTTTTTTTTTCCTATTCTTTTTAATTCTTTGATTCCAGTTAGATTTTCTCATTTTTTGTATTATCTATACATGTGATTTTTTTTTTAAATGTCAACCTCGCATCGAGGAGTGTATCAACCCCCCCTTTGCAGGAGGCTACACCCGATGATGATGGAAGGATAATCATTACGCTCTGTAGTACTTCGAGGAACAATACGGCAGTTTATATTCATAGAGAGGTCCCATACATGTCTGGTTAACAGATCGCCAATTGCTGTTTACTTGAATGATAGATTGTTATGGTTGTTGGTGATGGCTCCGTAAGGCCCGCACCGCGGATGCAGCTCGTGATGGGGTTCATGTCACGGAGGAAGCGTCTCGCCCCTTGAATCATCCACGCTGGGCTATAAAAACACCTGAAAGTCTTTTCAGATTTCTACCGTGTAAGATGGAAGATTCTTTGCCCACAGATCAGTCTCCTCTCTCTTGATAAGCCCAAACCCGCGAGCGCGTCACTGGAACGTTGGCGTCAACGGCATTGTCAAGACGTGGCGGATTCACTTGACAAGTCTTTACGGTTACACTCCATGTAGTATTTTCGGCGGACGTTTTGCACGCAGTTCCCATGATCACATGGTTCACGCAGATGCAATGGCCAGCACCGTCAAGTATGAACACCATGTACTATTCCCCGTCTTCATATGCGGGCTGAGATGACAAGGTAGTGAAGTCAAACACGTCCTGGGAGGAAGTAGAAGAACGTATTACTGTACATCTCCAAGGATCACCAGGTTTAGACCCTCTTCGCTTCATACTGCCGCAGTATGCTGATCACTGCCCCGGAGTGTAGGCACGGTTTTAGGGGATGTTGGTGGCCTGGTCGTTTTACTTGGGCTGTTTGGGCTGCTTGATTCCGATGCACAGATAGACTTGACAGCCTGAATATTGCCACTCACGCACTGGCGAGGCTTTGCCTGATTCTCGTGAGCGGTCCGCCCCAGCCAACAACATATGGCGTAGGCGATCAATTGGGAGAGACGAGACAAGGGGCTCAGAACACCTGGCGCGCTGGCTGATAGATTATTTATACATCTGCTGCATAAATATGCGATCTCGAGTTGCTTATAACGGCATGACCACTATCTACAGGTAGGTGATTCCCGGTGTTTTTGCTAGAATGACACGATTGTATCTGGCTGGTAATATTATTCCAGTACAGATGACACAAGAAGCACTGCTACACGGTGATCAACAAGCCGAATGTGCGCTTGCTGTCCACATCTTGCGAGAGTTAGATCGCGTGAGGATTTCACTCAGACAAAGAAACAAGTCCCACTACAGCTACGGAATGATCTTTATCTCGGAAATCATGACATCCGAATCAAATCTTTACTGCAGGTTATATAATGAGCTCCCAGGAAACATCGCATCGGTTTCTCCGCCAGTAAGGGATATCAAGTTGGATATATCCGAGGTCATGCTTATACATATAAGTCCAGTGCTTGGCCTCCCTGCGGATCCCAACTTTTGTTGAGTGAAAACAACAAAACGGAGTCTCACGATGCAAGGTTTTATACTGACGAAGGATTCGCGCATGACTTTACAATATGAGATATGTCCGCACAGAGGACTGTGTGTGCTACAATCATATTACAAAAGTCTCCGTACCTGAGCCGTATTGGCGAGAACACGCTTTTTTTTTTTTTTTTTTTTTTTTTAACGTTTTTAAAAAAAAAATTTTTTTGCAGAAATAGCACAAAAGATTTCGGAAGAATTTTCATATTCCCAAGATTCATCCGAATCCAATATATCTTTTCTCAAGCGGTAAATTTGCGACCTTCGGACAAAGCACATTCCGTGGTCGGTGCGGAGACTTGCGAGTGTAGTATAATGAAGCATTCAACCAATGTCAAAATCACCGTACTTCTAGTGCTTTTGTTTCTGGTAGACTCTACGAAATAGGTATAACAAGATCGATCTGTTGATTTCCAAAACACCGCAAGGGGCAATCCAAGAGCAGAATGGCCCCGGAGCGGTCACACGTACGAGTTCTGCTACGCGGAAACACTGACAAATGCGTGAAGGGATCAAAGGTCTTTCGGAGACATGAGATCCCGCGGGACCATGATATCTATGCCAGCCTGGGCCAGTCCCTCCCAACATGAAGGTCACGCACATCACGGATAGACGCATGTAGAAATTCGTTCACGTCCTGCACCGCTGATGCAAGCATAACTCATCTTCGACAGTTTGCCAGGCGGCCTCTGGTCGAGAGGGCTCACCACCGCCGACAGCCCACCACGAGACATCACGCGTATTTTGTAAGCAGAGGCAGCCCATCGGAGCAGCCGAAGTCCACTTGATTGCCTGATCAGCCCAATTTGTCATGACTTCCTATAGAGGCCTTTCGCCGCAAACATGCTTCCTGAAACCTCGCCGACCACCGCCCTGTCGGAAATAAAATCCTGGCTGCAATAGAACAACCCAGAGCGTCTCATGATGTCAGCCAAACTCGACTACCGGCCACCATGCATTTTTGACAGGCGACCGTCGCGTCGATTCCGCTTCCCAATATTGGATATTTTTGCTTTTTTTGAGTTGCCTATGATACGATCAGTCGGTGTGAGATATCCGATGTTGGAGTATCGTCGGGCCAGCCATTGGGGGGAAGGGAGAGAACAAATTGGGGATTCCGGGGCTAAGCGAGAATGCAATAGTCATGACTTTGCTTGAATCTGAGACAAAAGTGAACCACAAATTGCCCTTTTTTGCTGACTGTGCTGGAAAGTTTATATGCGAGGGACGGTTTGAGGTGCCAAGAACCTGTCCGAATCTTAAAGAAGTTGCACAGTCCTTAACCTTTACCGGTTGTATCAGCTTGGGCATGTGTCGTATAACAGTACAATGTTTTTACTGGTATGCATATGCAAATAGCAACCAAGACTGGTGCATCGGACAGCGTGCTGCCAGAGCTTTTACAACTCGAGATAAAAGCATAGCATGTCGAGATGTGACGATTGGCGAATGCTACTTACCTCGCTCGCCGCGATGGCGACGAGGGAGCATAAGAACTACGCCGTGGCAATTGCCACAAAGAAAAGGCCAGAAGGATGCGAAGTTTAATAACACGACAATAAGCAAATGCCGAGGCGCTTTTCTCGTGTGTTGCGTGTCTTTGCTTGCTCGGGCACGGCGTCGCAGTCGACGCATCATCACTTTTCGTTAGAGCTCGCTCGCACTCCTATTGGATTTGAGTTGTGGAAGTGCGATCCCGGGCCGAGACAGAACCGTTTGGATTTCATAGGTTTGGCTAAACGCCGAACAGCTGAATAGGGCAAGCCACGAGGCTTATTGTTATTCTGAATGTCCCAGCTTATGCGGCACTTGGGATTTCGCAACGCTGTGGCTTGAACTCTGGCAGATATGCTGGGACGGTCTGGCAAGTTGAAGCTGGTGGTTTGCGGCAAGTTATGCTTCTGGTAGGCTGCCTCGGGTAATGTACTTTGTATCTCGCCCATAGGGCAGAGATGAATTAGGGGTCTTGTTGGCTCATGAGCAATTCCGAGGGCCAAGCTACGCGGGGAATTGGAGAAGACTGCACACATCTTCTTCTGTGCAATGGTCCCCGGCCGAGACCAGAGTCAAGCCATCATTGCTGAGTGCTGCTGAATGTATATAACAGGATATAACATTTGTCATTCAGGCTGCATTCTTGGAACCTGTATTGTGACCGTATGACTCGCATATTCGAGAACATCAGGCCACGACCTGACCAATGACCGGCGTTGATGGGGGCTTCAGGAACAAGAGGCCAGCGATTCCGCCGGGACTTGGAGATCTATGGACGTCGATTCAATCGTCATAGGTGAGGCTGAAAGAAGCCGACGTCCAATGCGAATGAGGGGTGGTTGGCTCACTCACCTTGCTCACTGCCTGGGCAGCTGTGGTGCTGGGTTTGGGAAGCTAGGTCCTCGTACTTCGCAGGCACGGATCCGCGGAATCAGATAGAGATTGATCTAGATTGCTGCCCGGAAGCTCAAGGACACGCGGCCCATCTATCTTGCTTTTCGTTCCGTGGCCTCTGACCCAAGAAGCCAGATCTGCCAAGAAGTCAGGTGCCAGGACAGCAGCAGCGTATCTGCTGAATTTCCCATGAATATCCGGCGACAGTGCTACACGAGCTGGGGGGAACAAGAGGCGACCTGGATTTGGTGCTCGAGATGCTTGAAGCTGATAGGCGCAACCATGCGGAGCACGTGCCGAAAGAGGTATCAGAGTTAGATCTATGAGCTAATAGAGTTAGGGCCAGGTCAGGGTCTCAGCATGGTCGTGGTAATGGTATTTTTGAAAGGACGGGCCGGCGTTTGGGGGCAACCTGGCTGGTTCTAGCTGGTTCCCTTCTCTGCGCGTGCGAGCGCCGCCGAGCTCAAGACTTCCCTCGGACATGGAAGAGGCAGAAGTGCCATGAGCGGTATAGTCGCGATGGGCCTGATCAACTTCGATTGCCCGTCAACGGCTCGGCCCCGGGAATCAGAACTTCGGCGGGGGATCAGAAGCTGCGTCGACGTGTGCTGGCGGCGGCTCTAGCAGCCGCTAACGCCAGCGCACTAGGCGCACGGTAAGGTAGGCTGAAAGGTCGCTAACGAGCAATTCGGGAATGTCGAGAGAAGCTAAAAGAGTTGCATGTAGCGGTACCTGGCCGCATAGCTCGGGGGTCACACTCCAGGCCAGAGGGCCAACCGTGCATGTGGTAAACCAGAATGCCGTCTAGCAGCTCTGGCTCACCTTCTAACAGCTCTAATACGGCGCTATGCTGAGAATATTGCTAATCTTGGGGCACGAATCTGCCATGTTCATGAGCTCGGTGAACGGGTTCGAAGCGTGCCGTGTCGATGGATCTCGTTTCTCGCCTCACTAACAGGGTAGATCGTCGAAGACATGCAGTCCGTAGTCTGGCTCAAAGCAGGAAACACTTTGCGCTTTGATATTGGTGATATGACAGCAGCTGGCTAGGTAATGGAATGCCGTGGGCTCCTTCGTATGCTGATGGGCTGGACAGCAACGCCCAAGAAAAGTCGTGACGCATGTAAGTACAGGGGTCCGGGTCTAGATGGCCGTCAGGTCAGACCCATGCCCAAACAGCAGAGTCAGCAGCATTGGATGTGAGTGTGCTAAAACCCTAATAAGACTCTTCTGTCTGGAGAAACTCATAACTTGTTACCGACCAAGAAGCGTCTGCAGATTCCCGATATACACTTACCATAACGAATTGAGATACACGGGCAGATGGTTATAGCATCAATATCTATTCTCCTATTCCTTCTTTCCATTCTCTAGCTTGTCCCTTGCATCGTCGCGAGTGGCCAAAGCTGTTTCCCGTTTATGCAACCACAACTATAATTATCCTCTTCCCCACGCGCGCCGAGCTCGCAGTCAGCCCAATACGTCACACCCTCGGCAGGGTAGCTCTACTCCACAGGGGGCAACGATTATCAATACAACTTGCCATGATATTGTCTTCAATCCTTCTGTTATGCATAAATTACTGCAATAAGATCTTGTTCTCTCGGGATTCCGTTGCGATCAATAAAAATCCAAATTTCTACTCTGCATGATCATGAGTTATTAGATCAAGATATATGTAGTCTTACGTAGATGGAGGGACTCGGGAAGGTGGCGATCCGGAAGGGTCTTGCCTAAGGTAAGAGCAGCTCACTCAGTCAAGCGCAAAAGCAGTGGGAAGGAGCAGCCTTCAATTTGACAATGACAATGCGACACCAACGTCCTTCTCATGAGTCGCGAAAACATCACGCAGACCGACATCAGCATTTCAAATTGACATGGCTTTCAAATACGCATATCCCGTATCTCAGTTCCTGTCTCTAATTATCGGAACATGTCCGACACCAATCAATATCAATCAGTAAAGTTTCCAAACTCTTTTTCTTTTCTTCCCTCCCTTCTCTCGTCGCGTGGGCAATTCCAAGGGTCCTTCCTGCAGCAGACGCCCGCTTGCTCCACACAATGTGCAATTCAGCATCCTCGACTCAGGTGGGCATGGCATGGCTCTCTTTTTTTTTTTTGCGTTTCCGCCGTGTCCCAACGCTTGGCGAATACGTACAGAGCCAAACCGTACCCGTAGCCGCAACATCTCATCGAGATCTCCGGCCGGCTTTTCTCGCCCTCGACCAATAGCATCCAGCAAAAGTCGACAATGGCCGTTGAAGTACCGGTACTGACGCACTCTTCTCCTGCAACTCGCGATACGTACCTATTGGTCGCTCGCTCTTCAACTTCCTTCCATTGCTTCGAGACAAGCAGCCCTTAGGGCCCCTCCACACCCTTCTGTCGGGACGCACTTCTGATCTGCGCATACATGTATGATGACCTCCTGCATCTTCGACACCGCGCCACGTCCCGCAGAGCTATTCGACCGACCCGCGACATGTTGGCCCAAATTTTATGATTATTATACCCAGATGCTTTGAAAGCCCTCTTTGCCGGAAGTCCCCTAAAAAGTTACGCTGTTAGGCGTCCCAGGTCAACTGCTAGACAATCCTCCTTGCCGTTTCCCAATTCAGCCTTTGACCAACGTTGCCCCATGTGGGTACGGATATCATCACTACCTGTGACGGCGACTATCTATGAGGCGCTCCCGATCCGAGCCAGAAACTACCTGTGACGGCGACTATCTATGAGGCGCTCCCGATCCGAGCCAGAAACTATCTGCCTGTCACTGCTTGCCTCCCTCTTCTCTATCCTCAGCCTGTCTAGGCCCGGCCTCCGTCTGGCCAGTGCATCCCAGAGTCTGTGCTACTAACGAACCACTTGGCCGCTATCGTCAGTCCTATTACCCCATAGGTAACCCGTCATTGCCACTGGTCGGCCAGCCATATACTAGACGCCGCGCCGAATTGGCTTGTCTGCATCCGCGCTCTTGCAAGCAACCTACACAACTCTTATATATCCACACATTCAGCAGGAGCTTGCACCGTGGCGCAGACAATTTGCTTCGGCTCTACAACACCTGGCACAAGGGCTTGGGTGCCAAACCACTTTCATGTCCTCAGCTCAGGCACGCAACAGTAGTCCGCCGATACGAGCGCCGTCTACTACGTCCCGAAGCCCCACGTCCATATCCTCGCGCTCCGAGAAGAGCGACTCGCCGGTCGGCAACCCGGCCGGGACCGAGGATGTCGCCGCGGCTTCAGAAAAGCTCCTGAACGGCGCCAAGGACGTCCGTGAGATTATCAGGCTTGTGCAGTGCGGCGTGTGTTCTCGCCTTCTGCATAATCCCACTACTCTGTCTTGCGGCCGCAGTTGTTGCCAAAGCTGCATTCCGCCGACCTATTTGCGAACAAATATATCATGGCCCGCCACCGCAAACCGTCTGTATGGCTTCGAGTGCCCCTTCGAGGACTGTAGGAAGGAGCATGCAATCGGAGACTGCAGCGTAGATGTCACATTGAACAAGGTTCTTGACATCATCCGCGCGGCCGTGGAACAGGATCGAGAAGCCACACTGGCACGCAACGTCTCAACTCGTGTCACCATCATAGATGGGTGGGGTTCTACCGGAGTGTCATCGTTGGAAGAAAAAGGAGCTACTCCACAAGCTGTCAAGGGCGGACGAATTGTCTCGACTTATACACTGGTCGAGCATGGGAAGCTGAAATACAGTTGCGAGGTCAACTACGCTGCCATTGGGGCGACCGAGGAGGAGGTTACGGAATCCGATGTGGCTGCATTCACCGGTCTGAAGGAGATGGTGCGCACAGAGATGGACTGCCAAATTTGCTACGCGCTGTTCCTGGATCCTATTACCACAGCCTGTGGACACACCTTCTGCCGAAATTGCCTTCACCGAACTCTGAGCAATTCAGAACACTGTCCTATCTGTCGGCGAACCCTCTCCATTCAACCCCAGGTGCCCTCTGGGTCAGCACCATCGAACCAACGTTTGGCGAAAATGATCAACGGATTTTGGGCAGACATCATTGCAGTACGAGCCCAAACGGTTCGGTCCGAATTACAAGCAGAGCTCAGTGGCGAGTTCGACATTCCGATATTCGTCTGCACGCTCTCATTTCCCGCCATGCCGACCTTCCTACACGTCTTTGAGCCTCGGTATCGCAGGATGGTGCGGCGAGCAATGGAGGGGGATCGCACATTTGGTATGGTACTCGGTTCATCATCGACAAGCTCTGATGGTCGCAACTTTTGCGAGATTGGAACTCTGCTCCGGATCGTCAACATAGAATTTTTTCCCGATGGTCGCAGCCTCCTGGAATCAGTCGGTGTCTCACGCTTCAGAGTACTCCGGCATGGCGTGTTGGACGACTATGTCGTGGGAAAGATTGAGAAGATTGATGACGTCAGTCTGGCTGACGAGGAAGCCATGGAAATTTCCGAGACCATGAATGGTCAGGGTGTTCGAGATTTTGTTCAGTCCACCAACACGCAACCAACAACTGCCCCGGACCAGGACGCCCCCCAACAATCAGAAGAATCGAACGTGCTCACAGTCCAGGACCTCGATACCAAGTCAACGCGCGAGCTTCTGGAAATCGGTATCACGTTCGTCGGCAAGATGCGTGCGCAGAGCGTGTCCTGGTTGACTGCGAGAGTACTTGCAGTCTTTGGAGACTGCCCAAACGATCCTGCATTGTTTCCCTGGTGGTTCGCCAGTGTTCTCCCTGTCAGCGACGAAGAGAAGTACCGGTTGCTTGGAACCTCTAGTGTTCGGCAGCGCATGAAGATTTGCTGTCGGTGGATTGTCGAATGGGAAGCAAGCAGATGGTGAGCATATCCTTCATGGTGCTCCTCTCGTCACACAACCCCCTTACTTTCTCGTTTTCTTTTCATCCTTCTTCTATCGTTTCGGATTTGGATCGCTCCTTGCCAAGGGATGCCCAACACGACCGCGAATACGGGGATACAGTCTTCACTCATTTCACTTGGCACAAGAAACTCGATATTGACGGATTACCTCCCAGGACCATATCAGATTGTCTCGTCTTATGACTCGCCCCAGTCGGCGTGTTTGTATTACTGGTCCTCGCTTTCCTTCCAAGTCCCGAAGCATGGTAGACCTCTACACGACATTGGATGGAGTTTTTGGCGTTTTAAATTTGTCCGGATTTATCCCCCATGGGTTCATTTCTTGCATTTAAAAAAGACGTCATACTAGTGATACCTCACAGCGGATTTTCTAGAACTGCTGCTGCTTGCATTGGAATTTTCGTTGTTATTCAAGATTGCATATATATATAGCGTCGCATGTGTGAGCAGACACGTGTTCTCACAGATATATACTCGAATAAGACTATACTCTCGCGAATGTCAAATCTCATTTGCAATGCGTATAAATTTGTACCAGTCCATATTTTCCATGCCCGCGAATGCCCCAAACGAACGATGTGATCAATGTGTTTGAAATGAGAGACTGTGTGAACGACAAATTGAGCAACTGAACAAGACTCCCTCGGGATGAATCCAGAAACGATTGTGCTGCCAGAGCTGTTTTGTTTATATGGCCAGACCAGATTCAATGATGCCGTCGGTCCTGCGTATCCACGAACAGAAGAACAAAGTTACCAAAGGGGCGTGTTGAAATGCATACTCGCAGGGAAACCTGGCTCGACCATATCCGCTTTCGTGTGTGCACCGGCAAATGATGTTTCCCGGTATTCGGAGAAACTGTCTTTGCTACGGGAGGTTCGCGATGCGCAGGTACGGCCGACTCCGCAGGATCGCTCGAAAAGATCGCTCAGTTGGCTCATTGGGCCGTTAGACTCGTATGAGGAACAGATATCTGGAGATGGGAGAGTGCTCGTGCTTTGGCCGTACGACGTGCCCCTTGGCTGCCTCTTCGTTGCCGCGGAGGCCTTGAACCGCCTGTATGACGAGTCGGCCGACCTGAGAGACGGGGCCAAGGTCGGCGTGAGGCTCAGGGCCTTCTGGTGGCTGATACCAGAAGGTCTTTCCAACGCCGGCTGGACCTTTTCGGCACCTAGGGGAGAGGCTTCCTGCTGTGTATCTTCTCTGTCGCATAACCTTCGGATGGCAACACTCAGAGACTCGCGGGGCTTCTTGGTTCTCTCATAAAGCCCCCGGGGTTCCCAAACGCATGTGGCAGGCTCTCGGGGCATTTCAGTCCTTTCATAAAGCCTCTGAAGATAAATGGTGAGAACATCACCGTCCTCGCAGAGAGATGATCGTTCTTTAGAGCAAGTCATGTCGATGACCTCGGCGCAGATGGTCAAGTGCTCTGCCAGTGGGACTCCGAGATGTTCTTGCGCCTGAACTAGCCATTCCGAGGGCTTTGGGGCCGATGGATACGCTCCGTGCCACATTTGCCACAGGCCGATGAACACGTCCGACTCGTCATTACTCCCGACGACTTTCTCCGAGAGGGATTCTTGCAATGACTGTAAATCTGAAGATTCGTGCCAAATGGTGGCTTTTTGACACCAGTCTAGGCTTTCCTCAAGATACCGCGATACGGGGTTTGCACCGGGCTCACGTCTGGCGGGGCCTCCACGCCTCATCGCAGACCAGAAATTCACAAAATCGATATGGCTAATCGGCGTTGGGCCCTGGAGTTCAGTGACTGTCGTGACTGAAGGCGTTCGTCGTCCTGACGCAGAGCCATGGTCGAGGTGGCAGAACCGCTTGTAGTATACATAGACGAGCACATCGGGCAAATAGCTGCGCAGGATGTCGCCATTCTCGACGAGCTTCTTGCTGAACGAACGAGCCTCGCCGAGATGATGGCCGCTTTCCGAGACTTTTCCCTGACGTGAAAACAGATTCGCCAAGAAGGCATGGGCTAGAAACTGCTCGGCCGACGACGCGTGACCCGGTATCGTAGACGGCTGACCACCTCTGACAGGATTCTCTGTATGAAGCTGCAATGAACCTGCGACCGTGCCGATCGGGCGCATGATATCAGAGAGGGCGGTGGGTAGAGCTCGTCACGAAAGGCACCCCGCAACACCTCGCTGACGAAAATGATGGAATAAAGGCTGGCGGCCTCTTCCAATTTTTTGCTGGCAGAGAGATACTCGGCGACAAGTTTCAGGCGGCTTTCAACCTCAAATGAGAGCATGGGACCATAACGAGGTAGACTAAAGCTCCCGACCTTGGTTGCCACCGTGGAGCAAAACTCGAGATTCATGCCCAATGCGAACGACTGAATGGTAGAAGTCGGCTGCTCTATCAGGATAGATGCCACAATCTCTTCAGATAAGACACGACTCTGTTCCCCGAGCGGGTGATTGGGTGATGGCAGATGTAGCGTCGTGTCGGCACGAGTAACGCCAATGGAATCAGAAGAGGCTCCTGCATTACTGGGCTCTGCCGAATTAGAGTCGAATTTGATGGTGCTGCTGCTTTCTGACGATGTGGGACTAGGGGTCCGATACGGTATGTTTTGTTGGTGGTCGATTTTGAGCCTTTTGGATATTCCCGAGGTCGGACGTTCTGTTTCGCAGCTTGATGTGCTCATGCGTCTCTTGAAGTCGTCTGTTCTGACTGCGTCCGAGATCTGCTGCCCAAATTCGCCGTTCACGGCAATCTCAGGATTATCAGGGCCTACAGTCTGGGCTCCCTGAGACGTCTTCTTCGTCTTGTACTTCTTGAAGCCCCATAGTTCCAAGCGGGCCGTGTACTGGCGGAGCCTAAGAAGAGGTCAGTCCAGTGGGTGTGAATGGTCTTGTGAGCTCACATACGTCGCTTCAAACCAGTGGGTACGCTTGATACTTGCTGCTAGCTCCTCAACCGTCATTCTCCCATACATCTCTCCAATTTCCTCCTTGTATCTGTCCCAGACATGCTCCGGTATCTTGCTCGCCTTTGCCCGCTTCGGCCCATCGTTCCACCGCAATTCCATGACGTCTTGCATGGTGGTGAATGTGTTTCTGAGATTGAACGCGTACTTGGGTCGGTTGAGGTCAAAGGGGGAATTGCAGCTAGCTTTGGGGGCTCAAGTAGGAGATCCCAGTACGCAGAGAAGAAGAGACCAGATGCGTGAGAGAAGGAGCTCGAGTAGAGTGTGAGAAGAAGTGGGCATCTTCTTGAGATATGCGGCTCGCTGCTTCTTGACGGGTGACACTTGCCTCTGCCGTGATCAGGGGGCAACTTTGATGTCGTGCTTCCAATGCAAAAAGAATGAAGGAGCAACCCGTCCATCTATCCATAAGGCTGAGAAAGATCGAGACGACATCGACGCCCTGCCAGTGAGCAATTCCCAATGACCACGACAGGACTAGCGTAGGATCTGACAGTGGCTTTATGCTTGGCAAGGTAGTATAATTGGTCCACTCATCAGCACGACCTTGCCAGATGCGGTCTTTGGGGTTTTGTACACATGCTTCTTCTTATCTAGTTGTTGCGATCAGTATGCTGGTGAGTTAGTTATATGCATATGCAAAGAATCTGCTGCCGATCTCGCCTCGTTTACCCCTTGTTCTGCACGATGCCCAAAATGGACTTTTGTATTTTCCTCTCTCTGCACGCATTCCGTCACGCGATGCATAACCCGGAACTCCAAATGTCCCCCCACGCCCGTACTACTAGGTAATGATCCCCCGAAAAGAAAAAATGACGGATCAGTCGGTATAGACGGATTCCCTATCAGATATACCAAAAACGGCCTTTGTAAATGCATTCCAACAAGGCGACCCGCCTCGGTGAAGAGTGTTGTCGACCTCACACACCTTGTCATGCGTTGTTGCGAGGTGAAGTCTCTGGGCTTGGTGAGATGAGTGACTGACAGCATTGATGATTCATCTTGAGTCCAAGCCACGCTGCTCTATGTATAAAAAGTCGAGACTTTCGTCTCTATTCACGCGTGGGTTATGTAGATATGCTTTACTCGGAAATTCTATCGACCGCCACGTCCCTCACTATTAGCTTCCCGTTGTTTGAGTACGATAAAAGCCTATAGGTACTTACACCTACAAGCGTTCACATTCGAAGCCCTCCTTGATCAGTCATCATGTCGAAAAACGTTGGCAGCAAGACTGGTAGCACCCTCCCACGGCAAGCCTCCCAAAGCCGCATCGACCATGATCTCGCTCACATCCAGTCGTGGACAAATCATCCAAACTACAACCACCAGGTTAGTGAATATCCCAATATACGATCTCACACGGTGGCCATTTGCCAACTCATCAATGGAAATAGAAACAAAACACTCTTCCGGTTTCGGGAGACGCTGTCGTCGCAGCGCCGAGAAAATCTACCACGTCGGCCTCGAGAGAGACGGAGGAAAGACCAAGAGTTTCGACGAAGACGTCTCCCCAGGGGTACCAGATGTTACGGTGGCAGCAGGAAACCAGAAGGGAGAGTTTCTGGACATATGCGCCTGCTTCTCCTGGTCCGATTCAAGACAAGGGACAGTGAGAAGTTGGACACAGGGCGGTTGCATATCTACTTTCCTGGGCAAAGATTGCAGTCGTTGTGAGATATTGTGGACTGTACGAACAGGTGGTGTAAAATACTATAAAAATGCCCTCGTCGTTAACTTCAGAGCACCATGATGGGGGAATCTTTCGAAAAGAAGAGGAGAATGATTTTCAGCAATAAATAAGAGAAATGCTGTGTTCAGAGCCCGAGTAGCATTGACAGCAAATGTCGTTATTATAAGATGATTGTTATTCATTGTCTCTCTCCAGGGATCATCGGATACCAGCCGAGTGTGGGCGCGGGGCTATCCCCGGAGATCTCTGCTGCATTTCAACTTCGGCTTCCGGGTTGATCTAGGACTCAAGCTCTTTGAGTAGACTTTTCAGCTCTTTTCCAATCGTCGTCTCGCAAAAATGACTGTAGTGTTTTAGAAGGATCCACTCCGTTTAGTATCTTACTTGGACTTGACTTCATTCGAAATGACACCGAATTTCAGTTCAATGTTGTGATGCTCTCGGTGCCGCCTCGCCGGCGAAGGCAACGTTTCGTGCGACTTGAAAAGCTCATTCAAGCGACTGCGACTCTGGCTGTTGGTTCTCTTTCACCGGGCACCCCATTGATCGGCAGCATGTGAAGTATATCAACAGCCAAGATTGGTGGATTGTCTGTAATAGAGTTGACCTTGACCCTTGGTTCGGCTCGTGACGTTTATCTAGTCTATCTACCAGAGTAACCAAGAGTTGCATTCGAGTACTGTTTGGGACCGTTCGTCTCCCTTGACGGCAGTTCTCTTTCCCTGGATGGATGAGTGGACTCTCGGCGGCATGCGTTCAAGGCAGGGGTGTGGCCAATTGCCGATCTGGAGGACCAGGAACCCTGAAGCTTGGGCGACTGGGGGAACGCTCGTTGTCTAATTGAAGAGGGGCTATCCATCCCAGTCTTCATCTTTCTGCTACAACCCCGTCACAATGGGATCTTATTCACAAGGATGGAATTAATACGGCCACAACTCTTCCGCTTATCAAGTCGCGCTGTTGCATTTGAGATGGTCGTAGTCAAGCCTTTGGATGCAATGTCTTAATATCCAAAGTGGTATGTCCTAGCCGATAGCCATTTCGTAGCTTGAGACGGACTACATATAAGATGACATTCTGCTCCTCGCTTTCGACTTTCTAGCTTTTGGTGACTCTGCCGTAATTTCTTTTAGAGCAACAAGTCAATCAGGCAAAGACACTCCACTGCCACGAGAAGACGTCACGATGCTTCCACTGCTACTGTTCACCCTCTTGGGCTTCGCCAGCCAGGCCTCGGCGGCGACAGTAAGCAATTTCCGATGTTATTATCTGCCCGTTCTGTGTTGTCTCAAGAGCACAACTTCCCCAGTTTGGTGCTATAATGGAGCAACTCAGACATAGTACCCAAAAGAGCGACTCAAAACTCATTTACCACCCGAGAAAGGCGATTACTGACACGCGTTATTGTAGTGGTACTTCCTCCGGTACTATACGCCCTCGGGCGCCAAGTTCACCTCGTTCTCCGGAGACATGGTGATCCCGCCGTTGCCACAAGCCGGCACATATTATCTCTGGCCAGGTCTGCAACCGACCGACAACAGCGGCGTCTACCAGAATGTGCTCGACGGCCGAAGCGGCACCTGGTGGATTGGATCCGGGTGGTACGCATTTCATATTTTTGTCTCCTTCATGAAACTGCACCTTTTTGTTTTGAAAGAACGATCTATTCATGTTCATTTCATACTAACTCTTTTCTTAGGTGCTGCAGTAACCCAAGTCTGCCATGGGGATCCGGTTTCAACACGTACTCGGGAGAGACAGTCACATTCAGCAATACTTGTATGTTTTGGTCATTGCGAGCTGATTGAAAGCACGTACATCATTTCTAACGTCGAATCAATAGTGAAAAGTGACAACTCTGGCTGGACTTCGACTCTCAGCAGATCCACAGGCGGAGACACCGCTACCGATACATTTGCTCTAGGTGAGTGATTTGGTCTCATGCGAGGGGAAGAAAGGCGTCCCGAGTTCAAGGATGTGTTTGCTAAGTACTTGATTATAGCCGACAAGTCGTTCAACCAGGTCTTGTTCGCAATTGAATTGTAAGTCTCGCCAACTAGTAATGTTCATCCAGGGCCAATCAATACTGATATTTGGGCTTTACAGAACTGGCGTGAGTTGGGACTTTGGGCAACTTGCTTTCAAGAACGTCAAGATTGTGAGCCACTCCTCTTCATTTTGTCAACTCTATAGTACATGACTGACTGATCCCTCCTTTACAGACAAGTACCGGCACTGACTCCAGCTGGTGTACTTCGAGTCCCGAAAATTACAACAGCGCCACCACCTACTCGATCAGCGGAGTCTCAGCCAGTGTCAGCGGCAGCACTGTCACTTGTACTATCAGCTCCCTTATTCTTCAGAAGCCAGCCTAGGTGGAGGTTCGAGTGTTGAGAGCTCCATCTAGCTGTGTCTCTCATAGCTCGATATTGAACGATGTGGCTGCATGCATAGGTATCCAGAATGATTGATATGGATAGTAAAATCATCAATCCAGTCGCCAAGACCCCAAGCTACGGCAATAAGTGAACGAATGCCACCCTTCTCAAATACTGCACATACTATCTACCTACACGTTGATTAACACCCCATCCGGCTAAAGAAGGCGTGGCACTTGATTCGAAGCTGCCCGCGCGAGAGATACATTTATACTGCCAAGGAATATTCACTGACTGGAAGCCTGGACGTCAGAAGATTTATTTATTCTCATACTATTCCATTTACAATATAGTCACAGAGGTCTATCTGCTTTGATAATGCGCGTGTGTGGCACGGCCAAGATATTTATGCCGGGATTGTTTATAGGCGCAGCTGGTGCCTGGCGCTAGACGTCACGCCCGCATATCGAATACCTTAACCAAAAACATATCTGAGGCTGAACACTCCAAGCTACCTAGGTTAGACAATCACACAATCCTTTCTCTCCGACCCTTTTGCATTGAGGAGGAGAAGTTCCGATAGTTCTAGTTTACCGGGCATTTTGAGCATGACTCACCTACCTCGCGGAGTATTGGACAACACTGATCGCGGAGCTGGACTGTCAAAGGTCGTCTCGTCTGTGACATTTTCGTGAAGGCAATCAGAAGATGAGTTCGTCCACCACTCGAGATGCCAGGGCTGCCCGGCGAAATCGGCGAGGCCAAGCTCTGAACAAAAACACTTCGAATGCGTCGCGGGCACGGACTGATCCCGCCCCGAGGAGGCACGAGGAGGATCCCAATGACGAGGAAGTGGACGAAGACGACACGTGCCCCGTCTGCCGCCTCCTCCTCCACGAGCCCGCGACCACGACCTGTAATCACACGCTGTGCAAGTTCTGCATGGCGCAGTGGGCGTCCGTGTCCCTGGCCGCGCCTATGACCATCGTGGACGTCGACGAGGAGCCCGTCGAGTTCGACGCCGTGTCGGAGCTCGAGGCGCGCTGTCCCATGTGCCGCACCATGACCACCGCGGCGCCGGACCCAACCCGCGCCCGCGCCCTCGCGTCGCGGTACCCCCAGACCTACGGCGAGCGCGAGGCCGAGGCGCGGGCCGACGCCGAAGCCACCGGCGGCCCAGGCGCCATCCACACCCTGACCGTGTACATTGGCAACCGGCACGCGCGCGTGCCGCCGTCGCCGGGCGCGCCGCACAACGAGCACGAGTGGACCTTCTTCGTGCGGCCCAGCCGCACCGACATCATCGAGGAGGTGCACGTGTTCCTGCACCCGACGTTCCGCCAGAGCCGCGTCGTCCGGCAGCGCCCGCCGTACCAGATCTCGCGGACGGGCTGGGGCGTCTTCAGCATCACCGCGTCCGTCGTCCTCAAGGCGGGCTACTCGTGGGTCTCGGACGACGCCCAGGACTCGCCGGACGGGGCGGCCAAGGGCGTCCTACCGCTCGAGTGGATGCTGGACTTTGACGGCTTCGGCGGCAAGGGGAGTATGGGGAGGTGTCGCCTCAAGGTCAAGAACGATCGGGACTGGGAGGGTGTCAGTGAGGAAGAGGAGCGGGATCGGAGAGAATTCAGTAGGATGGTTCGCGAGTATGAAAGAGATGGCCGGTATGAGCCATGAAAATATCATTATTCATTTCCACACGGCGTTATCAAGCTATCAAGGTCATGCTATGAATGCGCAAACCCAATTATACCATGTATTGATATGCAGAACGAAACCATTATTCTTGGACTCATAAAATATGCTGTCATTGACATCTGTGTACTCTGTACATTGATCAAACCACTGAACAAGCTGATCCAGTGCATAGCCGAAGATCCCAGTCAATACAAGAATCTCCAAAGCTCAAGATTACGCCACAGTTCTCATCGGTCGCTGAGAAGTCAGAAAAGGAAAACCATGCCGACTGAAGTCTTAAATCCAATCCCTTGCCATGTCCAGCACGTGGGGGCTACTAAGGCCGAGATGTGACAGACGGAACAGCCAGCATTTCGCGAAACACTCTCACATCATTCCCCTCATGACCTTGTTCCTGGCAAGCTCCTGATCTTCCAATTCTCTTACATTCACAACCCCCGGCCTTGATGATGTACGGAGAAAATTCACCAAACGCGCGTTACCAGCGGGCGGTGGAACGTCGCCGTCGAGGGTGCGCGAGCTGGTGGTCGAAAGGGCCTCGTCCGAGTTGGAATCATCTTCGATCTCGATCGGCCTCGCTCTGGTGGCCCCAGGTCCGGATTTCCTTCCGCGGCGCTTCTGCTGCGCTGCTCGGCCTTTTTTGCGCTCTGCCTTGCGCTTCGGGCGGTCTGCGCTGCGGTACACCTGACTATCGCTATCGTCGCTCTGCTGGTCGGCAGTGCTGGCGTCGGGGGCTGGGCTAGGACCAAGACTAGAAAGAGCGTCGAGAAGAACCTGCATGGACTCTGCTTGCCAGGGCGGCTCTGTATCTTGATGGAGGCTAGGGTTGGTGGGCATTTCTTTAGGGTTGGGATCGGCTTGGGCGACTGGAATAGCTGGCTCTGCTGGTAGTTCATAAGAACACAGAATGCGGCGTCGAATGACTGGATGAGGATAGGTCCCGACAGGAGAGCCCGGGGGCGGCAGACTGAGAGCCACTGATGCCCAAGACGACGACGATTTCCAACCTCTGCGATCTGAGGGTGCAGACGCCGAATCGCCTGAGATTGATGGACTACTGGGTTCTTCATCCGAGTCTCCTAAGATTGAAGGGCTCTTGGTCTTTTGAGCTGAGTTGCGTGGGATTGATCGGCTGTTGGGCTTTTGAGCTGGGTTGCGTGGGATTGGTCGGCCGTTGGGCTTTTGAAGGATTCCATTGACAATCTGCCTGGGACGACTGCGAGCAGGGACAGGTTTTCGGGGGACGTAGCCAGCCGGACGGCCACGGAAGTCGTCTATTGTAACCACCCTTTTTGGAGCAAACCGGGCGCTTCTTTCTGCAAATGGTTCGGGGTCAGAAAGGCGTCTGTTGCGAGGACGGCGGAGACGGCCTCTCCTGAAGTCATCCTCGTAGATGGTCTGTGTTGAACTCATCTTCACGGAATGGCACGTGGTATGATGCTGCAACGAAAATTTGATGATGAAGTGAAGGAGAAAGACTTCTAATAAATATGAGATGGGCCAAGATTATATGACAAGGTGAATGATGGCCTGAGAGCAGCGTCAATATCCCTCCCAGGTGTCAATGCAGCTCATCTGGCCATTACCATGAATTTCCTGGTAGCACTCGATGAGACATCTGTCATTGAATGCCTAAGAAATGCGAGTGCTTAGGTATCAATCTCATTACTTCCTGGTGATCTAAGAGATTGAGCTCTGAAAGAAGTGGAGGAGAATAGATATTAGTATTGACGATATTAGAAACCCAGAAGCCGAGTATGCCGTCTACCATTGTCCACGGAAAGCTGGAAATGTATGCCATGCGGAATAAGTGTAAGTCCTGCCTGGAAACAAGAGACACCTCGAGACGACAAGTATTACTCGAGAGTCGAGGCTTGACAACACGATCTATGTGAGATTAGTTTTAGGCACATGTCATTTTTTGGCGTCCTTATAGAAACTGGTAATGTTGCTCTCGAGGGTGTAGGTACCTGGGTACTTGCCAGTTACTCGGCTAGGTTAGGCAACCACGCGCCGTCAATTAAACAGTGCTGAACTTGGCTTCTTAGCGTTTTCCCAATGCAAAAAACCACTTTAACAATTTCCGCCGCAATTCAAGTCAAGTCACATGATCTGGCGTCAAGACTAAGACGCGTCCTGTTCCCTTTGTTCACAGAAGTGTCAGAATTATCTTTGTGCCCCTTCCTCATCTGCAATTCAGCAACTACTCGAAAATCACCAGAGGAGTCGAAAAAACCATCAAGCCATCGAGATGATATCGGCGCACCATGGCCGTCAAACCTAGCTCCGTCAAGGAGGCTGAAAAGCGAGCATATGCCGGAGAAAACGAAAGCCAAGATTCCCAGTTGGTGATTGACAAGTATGGCTTCGAATATGGCATCGGAACGGTAAGAAAAAGGGCCAACCGCGAAACAGCACAGCCAGCCGTTAAGTAACAATTGCTGATTCGATATCTCCTTCCAGATGAGCTCCTCGCCGCCGAGACAGCAGCATCCGATTGGTTCGTACCTTTTATTTTCGTATCTTTGCGAGGATTTCTTGAAGTCTATAATTGCTTTTTCTCTTCTTTTATTCCGAACATCGTCCACCGTGACGCAGCTGGCAGCTGGTTCGCTGACCTTCCTGCTAAAAAGACCCGAAAGAAGTCAATTCGGCCCGGTCTACAGGGGTCGAAAAGGTAAAAGTGCCACCCCCAGCTCCTCGATCCGCACTAGGATGGCACTGACAGAGACCCCACCCAGTCCACCAAATCGCCCAACGACGCGCTGAAGCTGGAGACGCGTCCCATCGTCAGTCACTCGCACGCCGTTGATTCGGACCAGAGGTCAAGTAGAGCAGCACGACGCTCAACACCTCGCTCGTCGCACATTTCGGAGGCCCCTAGCTCGAAAGAACAACTCCAAAGCTCCCGTAATGTCGATGCCGATATTGAGCCGAGTCCATTGACGAAAGATGATGTTGCGCCCCAGCTTCCAGTCACACGATCCACTGCTCCGCCCAGGAAGACCCTGAAATCCAAGAAGATGGACGGCTCCATACCCGACTCGCCGACTCAGTCGAACGAGGGGAGGAGCTATGAACAGTATCGAAGCTACTATGACCCAGGCATTGCATCTTCCCAGCCGTCGAAGGAGCAGGAGCAAGAGCAGCATGGCCCTTCTGCCCTCGAGTCCCAGGTATCGCGGGCGAGCAGCTCGCATGAGCACCGAACTCTCCACGAAGACGAGACGGGCGCTGTCAAGTTTAACTGGCAAGACCTTGGCGACGACGGGCACGATGACGATATCGAAGGGACTCGTAAGACGGACCCTCATTACACAACATCACAGCCTACGGGCAAGTCTCAGCCGAATAGTGGTCCTGATGGTACTCTCGATCGGCATAGTATGCCAGCACCAACCATGCCACCTCCAGAGACACCGCTTGTTCCGTCCAGGATATTCCAGTCAGATGTGCCAGCCACGGATCTGATGGGGGCTTCGCAGCTCTTCATGCAGACTCAATTCACTTCGGGCGCCAAGAAGTTGGCTTCACCGACCTCTTCGCGGCCATCGCCAATGATTTTCAATCACAATACCATTTCTCCAAACAATGAATCGTCCCCTCTGAAAGACCGCGGACTACGCACGTCACCTCTACAAGGTTTGGACACAAGTCCTGTGTGCCCTGTTCCGGCTACCTCATCAGTCCCCAGAGCACGCGAGCAGCAAGAGGAAGAGCAAGAGCAAGAGATTGTTCTAGAGACCATTCCAGGGTCTCTACCAGACGCCGTCCGACCTCGACTTCGTACGCGGCCGGATCCAATCAATGATTATGCACCAATCCGAAACTCGCCGGACGTCTACGACGTTCCTCAAGACGAGTCACAGGACCAGACAGACTGGGATCATGACGAGTCACAGGACCGCCGCCGCCTTGCAAGGCTCAGACAGGAGAAGGCGAATAGGTCACTGACCAACATCACTCTCCCAAGACAAAGCAGTAAGGATAATATCGAAGTCCCTTCTACCAATCGCAGGAAGCAGAAAGCCTTGACTCAATCCACAACTTCGGCCCCTTCATCCATTGAGGTCACCAAACTGCGTCCTCGGCGAGGCATGATAATAGGGCATGACTCTCAGGAAACGGTGGCGGACTCTCAGGAAGTGACTGGAACAACAGCGGGCACGACAAACCTGGTAGATGCCCCAGTTGAAAATCCAGGCACAGATGTTGTGAAGGACGACACACCGTCAGAGCTCCCTTGTGCTCCCCAACAGAGCGATGAGACGAACGGGAGCAAGGAGACCATTCCTGAGACGAGTCCGCCAGGGAGCCGGCTGCAGAAGCGAGCAACACAGGCTGCCAAAGTAGACGCTGCGAAGCCACGGCCTCTGCGGTCGTCGGGAAGAATCAATGAAAGCAGCCGACCTAGCTCCGAAGAGACAAGAGAGGTACCTTCATCGCCTCCGATGCCCGCGCCGATCGCAGCATCCACGCAGGCCCATCGGCGTTCTAGCAGGCAGCGGCCCGCTACCACTCCGGTACCTGTGTCAACAGCCAGCCCGGCCATCGAAAAGGAGCCAGTCACTGCATCATCCACGTTGACAGTCCTCACGGAGACTCCGCAGGTCGCATCCAGCTATACACCAAATACAGATACAAAAGACTTGCAGAGCTCCAAAAATGGGAGTTCCTCACCGGCACTTAATAAGAACATGTTGTCGTCTCCCGCGGCAGCGAAGAACAATCGTCAGAAGCCATCAAAGTTGAAAACTTACTCGTCTCCGCGGGCACGACGTCATGCCTCTGTTTCCACGGATGAACTGGCATTCTCTACACCGAACTCGGCGCTCACCGGGCGGACGTCTCGCTCATTTGCCCGCAAGTCGATCAATGAATCGCGGCAAACTCTTTCTCACACCGGGCTCTTCCAGGGCATGACATTTGCTACATCCTTTCAGTCAGAGCAAGAAAAGAAGTCGGTTGAGAAGATGATCATCAGTGGTGGAGGTATCATCATTTCGAAGGGCTTCGACGAGCTCATAGAAGTCGGTCCCTTGGAGTCTAATCAGGTACCTTCGATACGACGAGGTCAGGGCATGGGCTTTGCAGCTCTCATCACAGACACACATTCAAGGAAACCAAAGTACATGCAGGCGCTTGCACTAGGACTCCCATGTTTGTCCTGGAAATGGGTCTCTACATGTGTCCGGACCGGCGAGATACTGGACTGGTCTACATATCTGCTCTGTGCTGGCCAGAGTCAAGTCTTGGGAGCCATTCGTTCTAGGTCCCTCGAAACGTACGACGCCAAGAGCACAGATGTCGAGAGGATCATCCAACGGCGGTCAAGGCTGCTTAGTAACTCCAAGATCTTGTTGGTCATGAAGAAAACAAAGAAGGAAGAGGAAAAGCGTATGCAGTACGTCTTTCTTGCTCAAGTCCTCGGTGCTTCCTTGGTCCGGGTCGGTACCTTGGAGGAAGCAAGAATGGAGCTTAAGCGGAACGAAGATGCTGGGACTTCATTTGACTGGGTTTATATCGATGGCCACCCTGTGGAAGCAGAAAAGATCCTATTTGGGCAGGAAATGCCACCGCCGAAGAAGAGAAAAAGACAGAGTACGGTGGACAGCGTGGACGATTTGTGCCCGTGTCCAAAGCGCGTCAGGACCCTGACAGACGAACTGGTCGTCCAAAGCCTCATTCTTGGAAGGATGGTCGAGGACGGAGAGCTGGACGACCCGTTATGATGATGCGTATACTCGTACCGATGGATGCTTTGTTATTGAATTGGGCTGTCGAGCGAGATCACCATTGCCAAGATGCAGTCGATCGGAGTTCAGGGAGTGGCACTGGTGAAAGTGTTTTCATTGTATATTATCATACGTGCCGGCAGTTCAGATGACTGGTGAGCGTATGTTTGTCTAGATACCACAGAACGTACGCAACAAAGGCGAACGCCTCTTGTAGTTACCTTCATAATGAGAATTTGTAATACGGTCTGCCTCCATCACGATAGTCTTCCCTAATTTACGAGCAGCATCACTTGAGAACATGTTCCACGGCAGTGAGCCCAAGAAAAGAAAGGGCTGGTCATTTCCGGGGTTACTACTATCACGAGCGACTAGAATGATAATGCAGTGAGCAACGAGAGCGCGAATGCAGGCTTGGCATGGATCAGTACAGAAAGAAGCCTCCGAGGAAATCGTATAGTCGAGTCTCGTGTCCCGCGCCCCAGCCAATCTACTTTACCTACCTGAGGTAGACAAAACCTTATCTTCGCCATGGTAACGCTTTCCGCGCTCAGACGTTTCGCAACCAACAATGGCAATGGTCAGATCCTCGCGGCAAAGCTAGCCCATTTCAAAGCTCACGATAAGGAAACAAAGTAGTGGTTGAAAAAGAGTCACTTGGCTCGAAAAAAGGCGCGTTTGTCCGTCCAGGCCCTGTCCTTGCGCTATGAAAGCCAATAGTGCAACATGGAGCGCAGGGGCAGGAAGAGGGAAAGGGAGAGACGCCGACGATGCGGGCAGACCACCCAAGATGCTGCCATTCTTGGTGGAGAGGAAGGGGGAGGGGTTTGTGAAGAAGCATCGGTCCGGTGCCTTGGTTTTTTGGGCAATTTCTGACCGTTCTTTTCGCTACTATCGCCTGCTACGGCTCTGCCAAGTTTAATACCTAGGGAAGCTTGCCCATGAATGCCTGCCAAGAGGATGTTGCTTCGGTCTATACATGCAGGGCCTCGAGGGGGGCGGCGTTTCGGCAGTTTTTTTTTTCTTGCAGCACGCAGCCGTAATGGTAGCATTGCATGGGCATGGGGAAAGATACCGGATGGGCAAAACATTGTGCAATGCGAGATCGCGATGCACGTTTGATATCAGGTAGGTGAGAATGGCATGGGGGATCCGCCGCCCATTGTCTTCCTTCCTTCATTCCTTCCCGCGTCGGAGCAATTAACACGTTTTGAGAGGCTTGATCACCCCCCTTCTTCGCTAAAAAGCAGGGTGGGAAGCAGAGATTCCCACTTACCTACGGGTTTGCGGGCGGAAGGGGTGGTCCGGGAAGAGGCGAGAGGATAGTTGTAGACTACGGGCGGGGATCGAGATCTTTAGAGAGGATCGGGGAATATATTTCCTTAGGCCTGTCCTGGTTTTCTCCCCGCTGTCCTTGTTTCTTTATGGTTAAAACCGTTGTGTGTCGAACCTGAGAAAAAGCCTCCGGCGTCAACCAGAGAAAAAAGCAGATCAATCCAACGAAATCTTGGAAAAAGTTGGCTTTCCGAACCACTTCAAATCCGGGTAACATCTAAACTGGGTTCGGCCTAGTGCCAGGAACGTGGTTTTCGCACCGAAAGAGGCAATGTCCAAATCGGAATGCCTGGGATAATTGGTAGCAAGGGAATCAGGGGAGAATGTCAAGGCTTGGCAATTCCATCATACCACGAGTATACGTACCGGTGAATGGTGGCCCCCTTGACTAAGTGCTGACAGTATGAGGTCAAACAAGTCCTGGTTCCTGGAGGATCAGCACGGATGAGTGTCATACCCTTTGTAACGAGAGGAAGTTGTCAAGCTGTAGTGTACATAGCGTACACTAACTGACTGCTCGGTTTCCAGGCACGGGCCAATCCAGAGTTGGGATCGAAATGAACATGTGGCAAAACCGTTGTGCATGATTCAGGAACAGGTCAAGCTCGCAACGGCCTGTATGAAGTCATCCCGCAAGTGATGTGCAACACTAAATCGACCAAACGCTCTCGAGGAAGCCAGAAGCAGATCGAGCAAAGATCCGCTCCCTGGTGACCTTACTGCCGTTGGCGTCGTCCGTCAGCCCGTCCAGAATCAGAATGCCAGGTTCCTCGGCTCCACGGCCGGACTGCAACTGGGCGCTAGTAGAAGGGGAGCCGTCTATTCTTCCCTTTTGAGAAGATTTTGACGTGTCGTCGTCGTTCGCGAATCTTCTTGCTACATTGAGCAGAGAAAACGGGCTAGGCTACCTCGTAAAGTGGAGAGCTATCCCTCGGTCGTATCCTCCGAGCCGCCATTCGTCAATAGAGGTACGCGGCGAGGTCGTGACGGCCATCATGGTCCTGAGCTAGGATTTCTGAACATCCTCTGTGCTCTGCGATACGGCAGACGGATGCTCGGGGGACTGAGATCGTGCACTGATGGTCGATCTGGGCTCTCCTATGACGACTTCCATGAGTAGACGCGCCAACCAGCCAACATCATACGTGGACTCGGACCAGCATTCATCAGCGGTGTAAGAGAAGTGCTCAAAGCTTTTCGCAGATACCGTACAAGCCGTGGCCCATGAGAAAATCTAGGTCCTCTAAAGCAGAGCCTCATTCGAGGTTCAGACGCAACAGTGGGGATATCCTGATTCCCCGGATGTTCCGATATTTCTGTATTCTTCTAGCGGCTCCTGGGTACGGGGAATTCGGTGTAGTCTGGATGCATCGTGGGATGCCGCGTCCAATGCTCTGACCGACACGCCTACGTATGTACCATGGGTTCAGCGAATTAGGGCTGTCCCGCAATGGAGCATGTGCTGCTGACAGAGCTGCGTAGCACCACGGCAGATGGAATTGGAACACAGGAGAGCTCACCATGAGCGGAAAGCCCTCCATTCAGGAGAGAGAGCTCGAAGGCGTGATCCACGAGGTCGTCGTCTCATCAAGTCTCGGCCACGATGGAGTCTGCATACTCTGCATACTCACCTGGGTACCTTGGCATTAGCACCGGCACAAAACTGGGTAGCTTTTGCAGCATGCAGATGGAGCTCAAGGGAGCTATTCGGTGAAGGCGCTCAGGTCATGCATAACATATGTAGTGTGCCGGCTGCATGGTATGTACAACATGTACATACTACATACAGGTATCTGTACGGGGTACTGCTGTCGATTGCCGTACCAGTGCAGCTGTATGTCATTCGTAAGCTCTTGGCAACTCTTCAATTCTTGGGGTTCGGTCAACAAACTGCTACTGAACCCCATGTCGACCAGGCATTGAGTCGATCTGCAAAATCTTCCAGACCTCTTGATTTTCTGATAGAAGTCGACTTCTCGATCGTCATGCTGAAAGCTTCGAGTCAGTGGTCAACCATATTTAGCGCAAATTCAAGCTTACCTTGGTGCTATTGCTGGGAGTGCGTACTATAGGTAGTAGAGAGTATAGTTGACCGCGGTCATGCTTACTTACCGTCAACATTCCAAGGTCCGATTGGTTTCATTATTTCCCCTTTGAGTATTATAATGGCCTGATATACACATGCCTACCCTGTTTTCTTGAAGCTGCAAGTTGGCAAGCCTTGTCATGACGTGGGGAAACAAGGAGCCTGCCTTATCTTGCCAGGGGTGTGTCGTGCCCTGAACTTGGAAGCACGCAACAAGTGATTGTTTTGTGCTACGAATGCCTCCGTGGTTGTCAGGAAACCTGCGGTGCATCGCCATCAGCCTGCGAGAGGAAGTAGGTGACAACGCATAATTGAAACTGCCGCTGGTAATACGTAGACAACGGCCCCTGGCCAGGAGTCGGTCCGGACAATTTGGCAAGCTGGATGTGACTGACAAGGCCAGGACTGGTATTGTAGCCTCTTGAAAAAACTTCTTTCGATGCTGCTCATAGGGCCGTCGGTCAGTGCTGTGAGACAGCTGCCATCTCTGCCCCGAGGGCATCCACACCAACTTCGTAGAAGAATCCGGGATTTTGTTGTTTAGACTCGGTACGCGCTCAAGCCGCCGGTTCCTGTCCAGCCTGTCAACCTGCCACATATTGGCCAAGGCGTAGGCGCGGCTAAAGGATCACAGAGACAAGAGTCAAGACCTCGGACGATCAGACGAGGAAAGAGCAGTAAGAGCGACTGTTCCCGAGGTGAAACCGCCCGAACAAGTTCAAGTGACTTGGTAGTAGGAGTTTTGGCAAGTTCCGTACGATCAATCAATCAGTGATCGGATCAATTGCAGTTGCCAGTCCAACAAGGGTTTGGCTTCCCCACACACGACGAACGGAGCAGAGGTTCGTTCCCATATTGGCAGTCGCTATCCCAGGCTCTCCCTGCTAGCATCAGTCATCTCGATATAAGCGTGGCCCAAAGCTTTTCGACTCGCCGCAGTAATCTGTAATCGATCTCAAATCTCTGCTGAACAGCCTCGCTGCTGGACCCTGAAAAACAAGAACGACCCTTCCTCTCGCTCTCTCGGGGACCTCATCTCGGTCGTTTCCGAGTAGCGACAATCACAGGATTCGTGTCGGGAGACAGGGAGACAGTCCGGTGGAGAAAAGGCTGCCGAGAAGACGAGGTATGTGCTGATCTCTCGTAATCGCGGGGTCCAATAGTGTAGTAGGCGCAAATCCAGGGTCTTTTCTCGCTTGCAATCTGATTTTCAACACGCCACTTGCCATCAAGATCCCGAAGAGGGTCCCTCTCTGGCATTTTGCCTCCTTTCCACGGGTGCCGTCCAGCCGTCACAAGCGAGACGGCATCATCTAGTTATCTCACTTGTTTAGCTGCTCCCGAGTTCTTTATTTACAGTGAACAGCCATTGCCTGCCTCGCGGTGCCCTGAAGACATCGGGCCGGCGCTGAAGTGCAAGGCGTCAATGGCGGCTAGATTAGATGTAGTAGTGATGGGCAACATGTGCCCTATATTGGATTACATACATGTGCTACATGCGCAGCACAACAGTTGACTGAAACGGTGCTGACGAGAATGCATCGGAAGACCCAAAGAGGCAAGCATGTCATCAATATAATACTGTCACAAGCAGCACCTATAGCGGATTTCGAGGACACGATCTTATCTATCTACGTGAATTTCTTGATGACGCCGGGCCATGAGACAAAGATACAGTACCTCGTGAATCAAGACGACAGGAAACTCGTGCATCCGGCAATCAGCACTTACACAGTAGTAGCCTGTACATCGTACATGCCATACACACTGCTGCCGCTGCCGCTGCTCCCTACCTAGCTCCATAGATTCCATTGGCAAATCGGAAATCCCATAGCGCCCACGGAGTCGTTTGCACATTGCCATGAGCATGCAGGCATAATCGCTGTCGCTGCTCATCCCCAGCCCCCCACTCAACTATCACACATTCAGGTTGGCCGCAACACCAACCCTTCCGAGGCATCTGCATTAGAAGCTTGCTGCAAAAGGCCCGAGACGAACGACGGACTACCACACTACCGGATTGACTAGAGCACATTAATAACCATCAACAAACTCTCCAACAAGGCCCGCGGCTCGCATCGTCAATCACACACACTTGCCGCACCAGTAGCAGATCATTAGAAGCAAGGCGACCAAACAGAAAAACAACCGTTGAAGGTCTCACTGCCTAGCGGGCTTTTCGAAGACGCCCATTCACACCAGACACCAAGAGTGTCCACCAATTCGCTTGCACTTGCTTTTCTGTCGTGATCGCCCATCTCAACAAAAGAAGAAAGAGGAGCGAAAACAACACAGAGATATCGGATTGACAAGCTGTGGGATCCAGTCCGGGGTCCTTCTTGCATGCGGCATAAACCCATTCCTTAATATCCTGCGACAGGGGAGGGAAAGAAATAAGAAAATACACAAGAATACCTAACCCCCAATATCGCAATATTGCAATCAATCACCTGAACTACTAAATCGTCAGCCTCAGTCGCTGTTCTGTCATTGATCGTCCTCAATCCTTGACGGGAGCCAATGCCCATTGGCCAGGATTGAGCCGCCCAGCCGCCAGCAACAAAGAAGAAGCCTTGGAAGGGAGAAGAGTTGAGTGAATGACTTGTAATGTAACGTGAATGGGACCCCGCCACAGCTGTCAACACTCCCGCAAACGTCACGGTAGCGAGATTGTGGTGATTTCTGATTCAGGCCAAAGGCTCAGCACGGATGGTTCAAGACCCAGCGCTCGAACTGCTACTATTATTATTACATCAATCCGTCAGTTTCTCGTACCATATTTCTGAGAAGCGATTTCATTGGCCGATTACCGGAAACATCTGCACACCTTCGTTTCTCAGCCCTCAACCACCACTGTGGATTATCACCCAAAGTCATCTGCAGAAGTAACTTTTTTCCCCTACCCACTCTACCACTATCAACATCGCCTCTGGGCGGGTCCCAACTCCACGGACACACAGTCGCGCGCTTGAGCAGCAGAGCGGAAGCCAGCAAGCTTGCAAGCAGGTCAACATTGAACAAGGGAAGCCAAGCCAGAGAGGGTGGCCGTCTCGTCCGCTTCCAGGTTGCTGCCGCACATTCCTGTCACGACAACGAGAAGTCTCGTGGAAGTACTAGCTTTGCCTGCGCATAGTATTCCACCTAAACATTTTACCTGCTTCTTGGGTCGCCGAATACGCACGCTACTTACAGCATCGCGGCAAACCCGCATAAATCTCTATAGATAGGCAATTATTTGTCTGTCAGAAGCTGTCAGCGAGCACGATTCGAATTGATTGTGTCCCGCCCATAGTATTCTTTTGACATCGATACGCGGTCTCAGGTTGAGGCAGCGCGGGTTGTGCAGGGCACTTTGGCTACCTGCTACCTACTTGGCAACCTGCCCTAGCAACTTAGACATTCTGCTTACCTCGGACTCCACATCACTGCGAACGATCTGCTTCTACGTACATTCACGACTCCTTCTGCAAGTCTGTCTTGTCCTTGCTGCCGCCGTAGCTGCACCATCCCAGCAAACCCCAGCCAAGAGACGAACGAATACGGCTGCGTTCGGGCAGGCTTGCTAGCTCGGGTTTAAAGGGCATCAACCGTCCCCCCAGACAATCTAGCGACAGAGATCGTGAGGCATCCAAAAGGATTTCAGGAAAATTTTCTTGACAGTTTCGTCCCCGTCCCCCGTCCCCGTCCTGCCGTCGTCGCTGCAGCACACACTAGATTGGGGTCTGGTCCTGATTTACTATCATCTCGTCCCAAACAACCTGCCAGCCGGCTACGTGCTACCTTCTCGGACTGGCTTTGGTTCTCCACCCTTGGCGAGAAAGTCAAGTCAAGTCGAGAGCCAAGCACCGGCATAGAGAAGACAAGACACGCGCCCATTTACTCGTTCTTTCATACCATCATTGCATTATAGCAGCCAGGTACATCGGTACTAGTTTGCACAGTGTATACCATCTTCTGTAAAATCTTGCTTGGGGTACATTACCCAACTTGAAAAGAAGAAGAACAAGAAGGAAAAAGAAGGACAGGCGCCAGGTGACTGGAGCCAAGTCACGTCTACCTACCACCACCTGTTGCAGCGGGGCCCGGGTACCTTGCTATCTCTTTTTTTCCTCTCTCTTCGGGTTCTCTCTCGCCCACTACGCCGCTGCGTCTACTACAGGGCCCGCAGTAGCTCGCATCTGGCGTTGGCGACCAAATAAGTGAGAGCATCATCCATGCAACGTTGACAAGCGCGGCATTCACCAACCAGAACAGACTCTCTCCGTCTACCTTACCAGTACCACGGTACTCTGTCTCTGCTTTTGTTAAAACCAAGCTCTCAGCCACGACCTTGTTCGCCAACCTTGTTCCCCATTTTCGACAGTATCAACTTCCCTCGAGCAATACTTTTTTTTTTTTCCTCTTTGACCATTGTTGTTATTGTCGACGGTGGATTGAGTTGCTGCTCATTCCGTTACCCCTCAGCCCAATAATCGCCCTGTCGTCGGGGGACCCCCCAAAAAGCCCAGCAAAGGCCCCCCATTCGTCACACAACAGCATTGGCCCGCTAGCCAACTGTGTGTACATAATTCACCAGCACCTCTTGGGGGGAGAGACAACGAACACCTTTTTCTGGCTGGGCGGCACGCTACTATTGATTACCATTTCAATTTCCCAAAAAGCCCGCCGTTATCTCACACCATCGTCATCCACTCAAACTGCAAAGCCCACGCCCACGCCCGCAGCCACGCTCAGCACCAGCTAGCACCGCAGCGATCGCCATCTCGCACTACTAGTACTAGCAACGCGCTCGCTGCTGCTACCGCTGGCCTTGCGTTTGTTTCCGAGCCCGACCTGCCGAGTACCTAGTTACTGTACCCAGTCAGTGAGTAGCTACAATTCAATACCTCGATACATTCATTACGCCTCCTCCTTGGCCTTTTTGGAGCCCTGCAGCCCTGAACCTAGCCCAGCTTTGGAGCGGAAGACAGCCAACCAACGCCTGGGTAGGCCAAAGTACCACATTACACATATTTACCGCCCGCCCGCCGTCCACCCCCTCCATCCAGAGGGAAGAAAGATTCAATCATGTTAGGCGAAAGTCATTTGAGGAGGAAACCTCTCGAACCTCCCGCCCAAATCTACTCGCACTCCCGAACCAGGACGACCTCATCCAACATCTTCCCCGCACAGCAGCATCACCAAATACACGCACCTACGCCGATGCACCTGCAACAGCCACCACCGGGCATGGGCCACACGCGCCGCTCGCCCTCGGTGAACACCTTCAGCACCGTCTCTACCAACCCGCCTCCTCCTGCTTTCCGCACCTCGCCGCCACAGACCGACCTCCGCCGCAGCACCTCTTCGCGCTCCGGCGGCGGTGCTCCCAACGGCTATGTCGCACTGCTCAGGAAACAAAAAGCCACCGTCTGGTGCGACAGGGCACAGTACGAGGACCCCAGAATGCTCGCCCAGCAGAAGGCTGCCAAGCAGAGGGCCAACATGGAGATGCACGGAAGCCACGGTGCCATAAGGACGTCTACCGGAATCAGCAGTGCTGGCAAGGTGGCTGCCAAGATCCGGCATCACGGAAAGCCCGGAGTTGTGGGCTACACCCCAGAGAACAACTACATCGGTGTCGGCGGTGTGCCCATGCGGCTCAGCGCCACCGAAGTCGAGGGCGAAGATAGCGATGACGACGAAACCATGCAGCGCTTGCACCACCGTAGGACGGGGAGCAGCGGTCGCAGTAGTACCGCCAGCGGTCGTCGCAGCATCCCATACCGAGCCTCTGGCGCCATGGGGTCTGGGAAGAAGTGGAGCCCTGCCGATACTCCAGAAAGAGCTGGAAGCCTGTCCGAGACTGTCCCCGAATACTCTGTCGGTGACGACCGCGTACTCAACCGAGCCGAAAGCACGCGCAGCGGCAGCAGTGCCGAGCGTGCAGATGAGCTGCCAGAGCTCAAGGTCACCAGCGCCGCCAAGCTCGCCAGCAACAGTCTGCTCAATGCTGCTCTGACGAGAGAAAAGAGTGTGAAGAATCCAGAGGAGCTGAGGAGGAGAGGCAGTGTAGACGAACGCACTGCAACCCTCACCAGCACCCGCCTGTTCATTGCCAACCCCGACTAATGATGCACATTTACTGCGTCAGTGTACAAAGAATAATACGGCCGCGTTCGTTCGATGGGCCAAGGAAGCAGGAAGTGGATTGATAAGCGTGTTCATTCAGTCTTTCGTTTTGAAATACCGGAGTTTCTGTCTACATACAAAGGGTCGCTGCCTACCACGATACCATAAAAGCAAGGTAGAAGCAAGCTGGTTTTGGGGGGATTCTATCATATTAAGGCGTCTTTCTTCTCCCGACTTTGAGTTCTCTTTATTACTGTTGAGGTCTGATACACTCGTCTATTGACAGATGCACATCCTGATCATTGGTGTGCCTTTCCATTTCCTCACATCTCTGGTTGTTTATAGAATCCCCCATCTACGCCGAACTGAGAGGCGTCTCAAGGATCTTGCAGACAATCGTTACAAACGATTCGCTTCACCAATACAATAGAGCATTCGTTTGAGCCACTCGAGTCTTGTCCATGTTATCTAGTTGCCCACATGACTGTGAACTCTCTGGATCCCACATGATTGAACAGCTAGTGCAGTCAGTGGACTGGACACCAGGTATACTTATGATATGCCATGTGAAGTTGCAACTTGACCACCAGAGTCAGTCCGGATGCCTCAGTGGCTCGAGATCTCTTCCCTCGCCTACAGCCAGCACGGCCCACCACGCTCTGGAGTTCAGACAGATGTTGCTGCTGGGCTGTTAGAGATCGATCAGCCTAGTTCACCCGCAGGAGATCTTTCCCCAGTTCCCCGTGCGGCACCAATGTCCGCACACCGCCAAGCTACACTATGTATGAGAATTTAAGCTTATCGAGAGAGCAGCCCGGGGTAAATTTATGTTTTATGTTTTATGTTGAATTGGTTCTTCCCTCGGGTCGACTGCCGGGGAAATCAGAAACGATATACCTATACCTTGAATTGCTCTGCCGCCTCGGGGCCCACCAAAGTCAATTATATCACGTGGTGCCTACTGTTTCGTTTCTCGGTAATGAGAGCGGGTTGAGAGCAGCAGGCAGGTATTTTTGCGGGATGGATATGTGTGTATATCTGGTCGATTATGGACGGACGAGTGTGCACAGAAGATGTTCAAGAAAGGCAATTTTGAAGGTCTTGATGCGATGCGGTCCCTATCCCCATGTGGTTCGCCATGAATATATCTATCCGAATGGTCTTTTTAGGCAAAACTCAGATCCCATATGAATGTATGGTCTTCCACGACAGAGACTATACCTAGCCTCACCACTTTGTTGGCTTGCAGCAAACGTTGTTGATCTGGGGGGCGTGGGAGGGATTCCATAAGGCTTATTGCTTCCAAACCATGCATTGTGGGAGATGGGTAGCCTCGACAAAAGGCCAAGATAAGAGGAACTCTCTTTTTCTCTCTCAAGTCTCACCCTAATATCATAATGCACGTGGGTTTCTCTTCCTGCCTGGGCGGCGTTCCCGTGGGCCGGAGGCGCGGATTGGCCGTCCCGCGAAAGAAAAACCTTGGAGGCGGTCTGGGCAATCTAGGAGAGCCCCGGACTTGTACAATCTTGTTGGTCTTTTTGAGTTTGCATCTTGTGAGAACAAAGAGGGTGCTGCCATTTAGAGTTTTGCCTACCATAGTTCTGCGCCGTGTGGGGGGAGTTTAGCCCTGTGATGCTTATTTCCTCGGCGGGAAAAAAGTTGGTTGAAAGTGTTGGCGGAAGGGTGGTGGAAATACAGGTTTTGTGTGAGAGAGGAACGGGAGGGTGCTCATCACTGGGACAGGTCAGATCTTTGCCTCGATCTCTTGTAATAGTTTTGATCACGAGCTCACCGCCGGTCGGATCCGGCTCCAGGACGTGGTAGGTAGCGTTGATGGCAAAACTTGTGAGCCGTAGCTTCGTTTTGGAGGTGTGGTTTGCCATGTGGGAATGTATCTTGCTTTATGTTCCGCATCCAGCTAATCAAAGTCTATTCCGTAAAAAGCCTGTCTGGAAAGAAGGTGATGCGGCTGAAGGCTGTAGATTCGCGGAGTTAAAAACTTGGGCGGAGTTGATCTTGTCACAAATTTGTCCATATCTGGTTGTTTTCTTGATTCTTGCTGTCCGGTGATTCTTGTTTTATCGTTCGAATTCGCATCATGCATACAAGTAGGACAAGGTGCGTGAGCAAATGCAACGTAGCAGCTAACATTCTTTGTTGGATCACACTATACCAACTAGCAAACTATACCAGATCATAGTATTTCCGTGTCAGTCTTGAACTAGAAGTTTACCTTATACACGTGTATTTCTTGCCCTAACGAATGCGGCTTTCTTAGTTATCATATATACAACCTGGCCTCTATATAGAGGTTTCCCAGTTGATCAGCTCACTCGCTTGCCATGAGAGAGTCACGGGTTTGCCTGGCTAGTATTCACATGCGACGTGGACTCTGAACCGATAGCGGCTGCGTAACTGTATACAGCTCGTGTGTTCTCACTATTAAGTAGCCACACTTTCGATGTCGTACTACTGCTCGATACCGGTGACTTCAAGACTGGCAAAGTATTGACCGCAAGGGAATGACATCGTTTTTGTTTACGATTTTTATATAGAAGAAGTCAAGGTTCAGTAAAGTATATATGTTTTTGAGGCTATTAAAAAGTAAAAATAAGAGGATTTCAGAAGAATGTCGACTTGATCTCATGACCAAGCAATGTTCAAACTTAAATACATGCCATTGTTCAGCATCGGGGACAATGTCAGACCGACTAAGAACTGCATACCAGATCCCGACTCCAGATCTCTACTATAAGAGCTTTGGACAGGATCGTTCAAGAGAAGCCGTATCAGTATTACCAATATAGATGGTCGGAAATCAAGCATATACCAATGTGATACATCGTTGCAAACTGACATATAAAAATATTTCTTTTTGGTTTCTCCTGCGCTCAAACTAGTGTACGATGGCCGTAACTTCACACTCATACAGGATGTCTTGCTTCGCCAGACTCGCCACGCCGACGACCGTGTCCGGGGGCCGATACCCACCGGCCTCGCGGTCCATGAAAACCTGCCATGCCTCTACCCAGCCGCGGTCTACGACGTCGAGCTTATCCGTCGCCGGGTCGCCAGTCTCCTTGACGATGTAGTGCCGGACGTGAACAATGTCGCGCGGCGTCGCGCCGGCCGCTGCGAGGCAGCTCTTGATGTTGGCGTAGGCGAGCGGCGCCTGCTCCCTGACCGTAGGACCCAGCGGGTCCCCCGGCGAGGGTCCGGCGCCGATCTGCCTGGCCAGGGTGATGAGTTTGCTTGTCGGGAGCAAAGGTGTCACGGCGACGTGGCTGTATGTCGGCGGTGGCGGGGCCACGCCCGCGGGGTTGAATGCGTGGGGTTGGTTCTTGTTATCATGAATGACGTTTGACATTATTATTTATGTGAGGGACTGGATGTCCATTAAAGACAGATATAAGATTCTGTGTTGAGAAGACGAATGGGCCTTGGAGACTTTGGTAGCAGTTTATAACTTTCATTCTCCGTGTTGGTTGGATTTGTCAACCGTACCCGCAAAGGAAGTTTCGGAGAAGTCCGAACTCCTGCATAATGGCATGGCATCCATTCTTGTTGTCAATGATATATGGCTCATGTACAAACAATTGTATTTAAAATCGTACGAACCCCCAAAAAGATCACCTTGATTACACTCGACCACGGGCTTGAGTTCTCCCGCCAAAGTACATACCCAAGTGCTGACATTTAGTCCTCTAGTATACTCAGTGGCGCTATTGAGCAGAGTAGTAACCAATTGCTGAAACATACTCCTTCTAGTCTCAAGCTTGACGTGTCTTTAATTATCCTATTCGAGTATCGAGTCTACTTGGTAGCTTCGCTCTTTTAATAATACAGATCTTAGCCGCTGACCTCCACACATCTTGAGACTTCCAAAGCATCCTAACACGGTCAGTCATGCGTCCAATATGTAGATTGTATGCGAGGGGAAGGAAATAGACGGGGAGACAGATAAAAACGAGGCGAGATATGAATAAAAGTGGTAGCACGTACAGGTTCTCCGCTAGGCTCCCAACCCTCAATGAACTGTGTCTCGTACACTAGATCGGGATTCCCTTTTGGCCCGTCTGTAGCAGCATTATATCGTTCTTTCTTTTGTGCCACCGTGCTGCGGACGTACTCGAGGTAAACCGGATTCCCCGGCATGACGACTTTGACGATATTCAGCAGGCTTGCATTGATCAGTAAGAGCCAAGTCATAATAAATCTCACCATTATCTGCCACACAGACTGACCCGGGCTTCACGAGACCGAGCTCCTCGGCCACTTTCAGGTCTGGCGTATACAGCGGCTTCGTATGGTCGATGAACAAGAGATCGATGTGGTCGAGCGTGCCGTTCTTGTGCAGGCGCCGCAACGCGTCGGCGCTCGACTCGACGATCACCTTGACAAAGCCGCCGAGCCCGGCCAGGTCGACGAGCAGGGTCGCGATGGCGCCGTACTCGGGGTTCTGCTCCAGGCTGTAGTAGCGGCCCTTGCCGCCGCTGGCCTCCCTCGCCGCCGCCCCGAACGCGATGGCCGAGTACCCGACGTAGCCGCCGAGCTCGACCATGACGGCCGGCTTGACGTCGCGGATGATGTCGACGACCGTCTTGGACTTGTACTCTCCCACGTTCATCAGGTACTTCTCAGCCTTGCCGTACTCGTCGATGACTTCGAGGACCCGCTGCGGCTGGCCGCGCATCTCTTCTAGTTTCGGGTGGTTGAAGATCCAGTGGAGGAGGGCGATTTCGCGACCATCGTTGCACTGACGCCGTGGTGTTAGGGATTTACCACGAAATTAGGGAGGGGAAGTTATTGACAGACTCACGAATACCTTACCCATGGGCTGATAAGTCTCACCATCAAAGACTCGTTGCTGAGTTTCGGTCATCTTGCACAGACAGTATAGTAGTGATTTCAAAGTATAAAGTAACTATTATTTGTTTCGGCTCAGTAGAAACAGAACAGCGGAACGATGCCTTGGTGATATGGCAACCTAGTACACATATCGAAAGGCTTCATATGGTTATCTATACGAATGATGCCGTATGCTCCCAGTGCTACATGCACCAAGAAGGAATGTCGTGAATCTCTGGCGAGGTATGAATGCAATGGAACACCATGGCGGGGTATTGAAGTCGCAGAAAGCTACATATGTGCAACATCCAGCAGGGATCGCTTGGAATGCCCAGAGTTATTCAGTGCTCACTTGGTTGAACCATGATTCTGCATTTGCATTGATAATTGTTTGGAGGTTCTAGAAGAGGCAGGTCTGATTCTGATTCGTCAGCTTGCAGCTCAACTGCCGCGAAGATCTACGCATGAAGAGACTATTTCTAGCACATGAGAGAAGCGCCAAGACCCATATTGTCTCATTGTTTTCAAGCATCGAGATCATCCAGGAGTGTTGTCAACCTGTCCGTTGCCATCTTGATTGCCTGCGCCAGTTTCTCCGGAGACTGGCGCTTGAGCCTCTCTATGGCGCGCTCATTACCAAGCCTGGAAGGACACAGTGCATCTTCGAGCTCCATGAGCTGTCCCAATCTGCCAATACCTGATATGCTAGAAGGTTGCGTGGCACCTCTTGCAGCCAAGGCAGTGTTCCATGCTTTGGCTACTTGCCATTTGACCCTGTCCTCCGCGGATAGAGAGGCGTCCAGGTCGTCAAACTTTCCACTCACAACAGCACTTATGATTTTTGGGTCATCAGAGCGTAGACCGCCGCCAATGTCCCAAAGTCCCGTAAAGAACTCATGAAACGGATGTGAGATCCACGAAAAATCGAAATCCAGCAACGCTGTCACGCGGCTGGTCGTCTTGTCGAAGAGAAAGTTGTTCAAAGCTATCAGCAAAGTCAGCCTCGGTGCAAGCCACATCAATGTAAAACAGAATGCCCTATCTGCGAAACAGGATCATATCTTACTGAAATCACCATGAATCAGCGTGGTCCGAGTCGTGTCTACTCCTTCGAGCAACTCGGCGACCCTGTCGGCATGCACCAGCCTGTCGACCCGGCGCCGAGCACCTCCCTCCTCCCAACCCGCCAGCGCGGAGCTCTTATCGGCATCATGTAACTGCTGACGAAAACGCGACACCCATAGATCCGTGTAGTCCCGCCATGGGCCGCCAGGTAGAATGGACATTTGCCCGCCGACGATCTGGCCTCGGCCGTCAAAGGTCAAACCACCTAAATGCCCTTTGAGCTGGGGAGGAAGTGTCGTGTTCTGGATCGCGGCAAGTATTTCGGCGACCTGCTCGACAACGGCAAGCTTTTCAGGTAATCCCATCCCCGCGAACTGCTCGTCGAGATTTGTACCTGGCATGTACTCACACATCGTCCACCCGAAGCCCGCCTCTTCGGGGACCGCCGACGGGCGGTAGGGCTCCCACGCGTATATAGCAGGTATGATGGCTTCCAACCTGGAGTGATTGTCGTGAAGGGACTGGCGGAAGAGAGACTGCGCGGCGATCTCATTCTCCACACGATGGGCATTGTTCAAGCCGTTGGCACGAGGGTTGCTGAGGCGGATGATGAGTATGTAAACGTTTGATGCTCTGGGAATCAATGTGCCTGGGCGCGGAATATCGACTTCGAATGTGGTAGGGTTGAGAGGCAAAGACAGGTGGATTTTGTAGATGAAATTGTTGTAAGGAAAGGGACAGCCTTCGTCATATTCCACTGGTGTGATAGTTGCGCCCTGACACAACCGTTACTATCACGGGTCGTCTGCAGCTTCAGCCAAGAATGACCCACCTCGAGCTTATAGCGGTTCAATATTGATGAAATCACGTCGAGGCGGCGCTGAAAGCCCTCGTGGTTGACGTTACTGGCGGCCATTGCGTGTCAGTGAGAGACTCTGCGGTTAATGGACGGTGTTTTATGAGTCAAATCTATTTGTGGAAAATGGATGCCACTTATAACTACGTAGAGTTGGAACGGAGATGGAATAAATTAAATGTTTTTGAAACTAGCTGTGTTGAAAGAAGCGGTGAAAAACCATGATATGACTTCGAACACTGGGAACGCCCTGCAAATATTGGAAGAACCATGCACATAGTGGTTTATGCATTATGATAGGTCACTCAGGCCAGGCAACAGAACAGGGGAAGGCAGTATACCGAGTGACTTGAGGAGATCATATCATGCTGCAGTGCAGTACATGGCAGATGACTTGTTCCCGAATTCCCAAGTCGGAAATACCGGAAAGGGAGCCGGCGTAGCTGCCTGCTGTACTTGGCATCTAGAGGCGGCGGCAAAAAGCCAGTTTCTAATCATTAAGAGTGTTATAAATAAAGACTGATTCTCGATGATGTTTGTACGTGCGGGAATATGAAGACTTAGACAGGCAGAATGTAGGAAAGTTTATAGACAGGCCCCGCCTTCGGGGGCCTATAGAGCACGGAAAAACCTATTATCCACCCTGATACCCCACGATTCCAACGAGGTCCAAAGGTGTCGCCCCACCCTCCACAAGCCCACATTTATTGATCGAAGCATCAGAGTGCCACCGAAGCACCAAGTCAGCAATCGCGACCAGGAGGAGCTTGCGATTCACGACCACGTCGCATCACCTCAACCTTTCTGATACCGACAGCCTCTGCTCCTATATACCATGGTTCTTCAGGATCTCGGCCGGCGCATCAGCACGGCCTTGCACGATGCCACTCGTGCGCCCAACCTCGACGAGAAGGTACAGTAGTCTCCTGCCCTCCCTCTTGGGCCTACGCTGCCCCTCCATATCATTGATACACGCTGACCCATGATGTGTGTCCTCTGCAGGCCTTCAAGGCCATGCTCAACGAGATCTCCCACGCCCTCCTCGAAGCCGACGTCAATGTGCGACTCGTCAGCAAGCTGTCCAACTCGATAAAATCCCAGGTCAACTTTAAAGACCTGCCGCCCGCCGTCAACAAGAAGCGCCTCATCCAGAAAGCCGTCTTTGACGAGCTGGTCAAGCTCGTCGACCCCCATGCCGAACCCTTCAAGCCCAAGAAGGGCAAGTCCAACGTCATCATGTTTGTCGGTTTGCAGGGTGCTGGTAAAACCACGACGTGTACCAAGCTGGCGCGACACTACCAGGCCCGAGGATTCCGTGCTTGCTTGGTGTGCGCCGACACTTTCCGTGCCGGTGCTTTCGACCAGCTGAAGCAGAACGCCGTCAAGGCCAAGATCCCGTACTATGGTTCCCTCACCGAGACGGATCCCGCCGTCGTGGCCAGGGAGGGTGTCGAGAAGTTCAAGAAGGAGCGCTTCGAAGTCATCATTGTCGATACCTCGGGAAGGCACCGACAGGAGTCTGCCCTGTTCCAAGAGATGATGGATATCCAGACCGCCATCAAGCCCGACGAGACCATCATGGTTCTTGACTCGTCGATCGGTCAACAGGCTGAGTCGCAAGCCAAGGCTTTCAAGGAAGCTGCCGATTTTGGAGCCATCATCATTACCAAGACAGATGGTCATGCCAGCGGTGGTGGTGCCATTTCAGCCGTCGCCGCGACACATACCCCAATCGTTTTTATCGGAACCGGAGAACACATGTTGGATCTCGAAAGATTTGCGCCGCAACAATTCGTCAACAAGCTGTTAGGAATGGGAGACATGGCAGGACTGGTCGAACACGTGCAGTCTCTGAAGCTGGACCAGAAGGACACCATCAAGCACATCACCGAGGGTATCTTCACAGTGAGGGATCTTCGGGACCAGTTGGGAAACATTATGAAGATGGGTCCTTTGTCCAAGATTTCTGGCATGATTCCTGGAATGGCCAATCTGCCCGGTATGGACCAGATGGACAACGAGGAGTCCAGCGCCAAGCTCAAGCGCATGATTTACATCTGCGACAGTATGACGGAAAAGGAACTGGACAGCGATGGCAAGATGTTTGTCGAACACCCCACGAGAGTTGTGCGTGTGGCGCGTGGTAGCGGTGCCAGCGTGAGAGAAGTCGAAGAACTCCTTACTCAACAACGGATGATGGCCGGCATGGCCAAGAAGATGGGCGGCAACATGAAGAATATGCAGCGCGCGCAGCAAGCCATGGGCGGCGGCAACAAAGCACAGCAGATGGCGGCCATGCAGAAGAGGTTACAAAGCATGGGCGGCGCTGGTGGCGGAGGTATGCCAGACATGGCCAGTCTAGCCAAGATGTTCGGAGGAGGCGGCGGCGGCGGCGGAATGCCGGGTGGCATGGATATTCAAAACATGATGAAGTCCATGGGTATGGGAGGTATGATGGGCGGCGGCGGCGGAAGAGGTGGCAGGAGGTGATGAGCTGCGACTCTCCATCTCTAGTTTCCCATTGGCGAAATTGCTTATAAGGAATATCCACGAAAAGAAAAATTGATGGCTAGACTGGTTGAATGATAGCATGGCATGGCGTTTCGGGTCGTTTACACATGACGAGGCAAGAAAACACAAATACAATAATGCTATATCGTACAAAGTTCTCACTGACTGTCGTTTACGGGTAGCAGTCATGGTATGAATTATGAGATGGAAAACTTTTGGATTCATTTAATCTGCAGTCGAGACGGACAACAAGCCGTTCGACTGGTCAGATGACAATAGTATATATACAGAGAAGCTAAGTCGACAGCACGTCGCCCAAAGATGTCAGGTGGCTCAGACACACGAGCCTCGCTTACACCCCATCTATGGAGTGTAGGTCTTGAGAAGCGTGTCGTAGTAGGTGTAGGCGGTGCCGCTCGGGGGCTCGAAGCTGTAGATGTAGTCACCCCACCAGGGACCGCCGGCCCACCAGAGAGCGCCCTGCCAGACGTCGCTGTTGGCCTGGAGGTGGTCGAGCAGGCCCTTGATGGCCGTCTCGCACTGCGCGTTGGCGCCGCCGGCGAACTCGCCGAGGACGCCGATCTTGCCGTTCTCGCGCAGCCACTCGGTGGCGCCGACGATGCGGTCGACGCCGATCGTGGTCGACACGCACACGTCCGACGTGCCCGAGTTGTCCGAGTCCAGGTACTGGTGCATCTCGTAGACGAGCTTGTCGGCCGAGTCGGTCAGGCCCGACAGGTTCTCGTTGGTCGTGTTCCAGACGTACGCGCCCGAGTACGAGTTGCCCTCGGCGAAGATGTACTGGGACGTGGCGCCGGCGGCGCGGATGGCGTCGATGGCGGCCTGGTTCAGGTTTAGGACGAGCGTCTGGTCCATGTCGTGGTACTCGTTGTTGGTGTCGAAGATGACCTTGTCGTTATCCTTGAAGGCCGCCGCCACCGTCGTCCAGAAGGAGCCGAACCCGGCCGTGTCGGTGATGATGTTGGAGTAGTACCGGCCAAAGTTGTGCGGGTCCAGCACCGCGTACGCCCCGTTGTCCGTGATGTAGTTGATGGTCGTGGTCAGGTTGGCCAGGTACGCGGCGTCGGCGGTGCCCGTCAGCTCGTTGGGCACCAGGCGCTCCATGGCAAAGGCCACGCGGAAGATGTTGTAACCCTCGCCGATCAGGGTCTGTCACGGCATGTCAGTCTCTCTGTTCTACGACAAGAATGATCGTATGACTATAATCAACTTACACCGATGGACGTGGTAGAGGGAAAGTCAAAGTTGGTGCCCCAGACACCGGGATATGTGCCAGATCCGAACTCGGCGACGCTCTGGTTGATACCGAACCACTTGAGCTTGGCGGCGGCGCCAGAGGCCATAGCCAGGCCGGCGAGGGCGCTGGTGAAGATGGATGACTTCATGATGGTCGTTTGATTTCCTTTCAAGACTGATCACGAAAAGAACCCAATGGTTGAGAACAGACCGAGAGCCAAAAGTTCAGAGACGACGAGTCCATGGTTAAGTATAAATACAATGCCAAGCATTCTGCATTCTGGGGAGCATATGTCGTGGAGTACAGCAGCCAGGGGGAACGTAGTATGGGTGACCAATGAATGGATCCCGCCTTCCGGTACATGATCAAATTGCTACCGTTCAGGGGGTCAGGTCGAATCACATACTCGAAACGGCCAGAGGCTCTAGACTGCTTCGAGGACCGCGGAGAGAGACAGCCCTCAGGACAGGCATGTCTTCCCCCAAGTCAGTTGAGTCAGTCCAGAAACGTTGATTTTACGTTCCATTTATCGTCGACCTACGTTCCGGGGTTTCGGTCGTACGGCCCTGGATTTGGTCAAGTGGAGCGGGACAATCGCCGGCAGTATATAATACTTTGCGTCTTTTGGGCGTGATGCGGCTCCCTTTCCAGAACGTCATATGCAGCTTCAATATATCGCCGACGATGCTAGCTTGGTAGCTCGGCGGTCGTGTTTGATCTTGCGAAAGGGGTTCTAAGCTTTTCTAGTGCAACGGTGAAGACGTGGACATGAGATGACCACGGAGCGTCGCTCTCCAACGTAGCTTATTTACTTGAAGCCGCCAGGACCGTAGGGGCCGCCCCTAATTGCGCAGGGTGCGATCGCTGGTCAGGGCGTCTCCGGCACCCGAATCTTCTGCTACGGCGGATATCCTCGAGTATACTTTTCAATAATACTCGCACTCCAAATCTCATGAGAAAGTATTGTGAAAAGGAATATCGAATACTAATAGAAGAGTTAATATATCACTGCGCTCCATCTCCAAGAAAGTGCCCATTATTACTGTACCTTAATGTCGCCATTTCATGTATCGTACGATGTAGACCTAGGTAAACCGGGCGGCCGGCAGCCAAGCTGGGACGACGGAGCTGTGCCCTCCGCGGCGGCATCTACCGAGCTCGCCAAGACGGTCCTTTCCACCAATAAGCGACCATGTAGTCGCGGTCTACCCCCGAGGCCTGTGATCTTTGTCATTCATTCTGCGACGCAAGGACGCGTTTATATGATTGACCTAAAAGAGGTTGGGCGGAGGTTCCAGGCTCCATGACATCATCCTCTGCGAGCAATTGTCGTCAGATCAGTGAGGATTTTTCTTATTGAGGCGGTGCGGAAGGCTCCGTTGGGCGTGTTGGTTTGATCTTATTGCAGCTTATTATAGGCATCATCAAATTACGCTGGGCAGTCAGCTCATCTTTACAACCGCCTGCAAGACTGTGAATGCCTGAAACAGTGAACACGAATCCGCAGCGCTTGCTTCATAGGTCTTGAAAGTCTGACTGTTCTGAAGGGTGAAGTATAGCGTCACATTTCGATCTCAAAATAATGGCAAAAATAAACTCTTCGACGAGCCGCATCGTTGTAGTGATGTGAGCTCATATCTTCCATACTCCCCCCTTGGCGAGCCAGCGGGACCTCTGGTGTTTACAGCATGTCAGGTGCAAAGCACCCCGGACTTGGGGTGAGAACGAAAGACGCGCAGAAGTCTGCGTACGGTGCCTGGGAATTTGGCGGGGAGCTCAGAACAGGTACACAATCAATAGTGTTGAACAGAACTGCAATCTATACCTGGGAATTTATCTAAAACTCATCGAAAATTTTCACAGATCAAAAGAAAGACTGATAAGTCTTCTTTGAATAATCAGGATTTTACTTATAGCTGTTACGGTTGTATAAAGAGCGTGAGTTCTGGTAGGAATTGCTAACTGTGCGGAGACCCATTAGGGAAGTACAGAGTATAGGTTGGTAGGTAGTTATTCGGAGTGGTCAAAGTCTCGCGTTGGCCATTGTGGTATAATTCAACTGTCTGTAAGTTCGTGCTACTGGCTTATCGGGGCTCACAACATTCGACTTTCAACATTTCATCGAGAAGCGCTACCTAGGTAGGTTATTGCTCTGTGGAATGCTGAATTCAGTTTTGAAGAATCTCGATAAAACTGGAGACAAATGGGGCCCGGATGATTCGTTGGCAGCCTGTGAGCCAATGAACTGAATGGAGATAATAGAGGCAGCATATCACGAACTAACCCACCGGGAAACAAGGGCTCAGATTGCGAGGCCGTGGCAGGCTGTCAAACAAACAGCTGAACTCGAAGCGCAGAAGCACATATTTTGCTCTATTGGCTCAACCGCACCCGTCGTTTCGCAGGCGCTCTTCAACCGATCATTTACACTCTGATCATGAAAGACCTTATCGAGAGCTCGGCAGAGCCAATAATCGAGTTCTTGTATGAGCCTCTGGACAGAAACTCTCGGCAAGTACGACTTCTGGAAATCATAGCCTACAACGCGAACGAGCCACTGTCGGCACGTTTGGGTGTGCACGACTTGGAATGTAAAGATATATTCAATGCGATATCATACACCTGGGGAAATGGGGAAACGACCAAAGACATTTTGATCAACGGAAAGATGAAGAAAGTGACAGAGAATTGCCACTATGCTCTCGAGCAAGCATGCAGGCACTTTCCACCCGACTATTCGACAGATGGCACGCCTGTTTATTTCTGGATCGACTCGTTCTGTATCGACCAGAGCAACGGTAGGGAGAAGAACCATCAGGTCATGTTGATGGATCGCATATATGCCCAAGCCTCTAGAGTGCTGGCCTGCGTAGGAGCACACCAGGACAACAGCGAAGAGCTTGCCAATGTCTTGAAGAGCGCCAGAGGTTTCGGCGAAACCTCAACATTCGCGATCGAGTCCTCAGAGGATCCTCACAGGAAACGAGAACCTGACTCTACTGATATCAGCATCCGGGACTGGTATTGGGCCCCTGAGTTCCGGGACAGAACCAAGGCATTTACCAATTGGTATTATAAAACAGATCCAACGACATCAAGAGATCCCATCACGTTCCTCAGGAGTTATGCCCACTTTGTGAAGCGACGCTACTGGACGCGATTATGGATCATTCCTGAAGTTGCTGCATCTCATCGGCCAGACTGTCAGCTCGAAGTCCTTTGAGGCTGGGACAAGTTCTCAAAACCTGATATCTTGCTCATCCATTGTATCGCTGATTCCGCACGATCTCACTCCTATCCTGGTTTAGTCGAGGACCTCATCGACCCTTGGAAGTTGTTTCTTTCTGGAAAAGACGAGTTGCCCTTCACGTTTGTCATGCGAAGACGTCTTGGGAAACGAATACCTGTTCAGGAGATCTTCTCCGACAGGTTCCGGTTCGCGTGTTCGTATCCGCAAGATAGAGTGTATGGGCTGCTGCCCCTGATCGAATGGCCCCATGGTGTGCAGCCTGTGCAGCCTGAATACGAGCAGTCCACAACATTTGAGCTGGCAGAACTCTTGCTGAGTTCGTCGTTCGCCCAGGGGGAGCCGCCGCTGATGAGCCTCAAAAAGGTGAGGCCCATTGCGACAGCATTAGAAATCTCCCACGAGATCGTTGAAACTCAAGCAAAGAGGGTGGCTCAACATCTCCCTGGCAAATATGCAAAAATCAATCATTATCTGGGCCGGCGTCCGTATTCAACCATTGACATCAACGAGGCGGGGCAGCTCACTGCAAGGCTGCACCACTCGTGGCGAGGGCCGAACATTAGCTCGGCCGTCAATGAGTTGGGAAAAGAGGCCAGGGAATTGGTGAAGCCATTATATGTAGGGTCAGAGATTGCCGCATGGCTTTGCAATTCAGCCCGCGTTGGGGACTTGATAGTCAGATTTGGGAGATCGCTGCTTGTGCTGCGAAATGATGTCCTTGTCGGACGATTCATCGGGCAGGGCTTACTGGAAGAAAGATTTGACTTTATAACGAGTCAAACAACTCGGCTAGGAAATGACAGGGTCTTTTACAGTCTCGGTAAGGAAAAGCTCGGCTGCTGGTGTCACTGCATATTGGAACTCGAACCAGCCGAGATGTTACTGCTTCTTGGTCAGGATTGGAATAGAGATGGGTCCCGCAACACACAGAAGAGTGTACAGCGACTTTTTGCAAATATCTCTGGTGCCGCATCATTGAATGATGTAAAGAGGCCCTATATCTCTATGCCCAATGGCGATTTGGTCACATCTCCCGTTGCATCGTGGGACTGAAGAATACCTAGAATGCGTTGCATTCCGTACATTTATACCAAGAACCTATTGGTGTTGAATTTTCGTTGACTAGCTAGCACCTCATGTTCAGATATGACCAACGAATCTAGAGCAAATCGGTTTAATATGTTTTACTCTTTACTTCCTACACGCGAGCATTTGATACATCAACAACAATAACCCATAGCGGCTCCCGAGACATTACATATTTTGTGGGAGGGATAATCACTCTCAAAATAACGAATCGATGTACAACACACCATTCTGTCAACATGGGACATAGAACAATCGAAAATTTACTCCTCCCTTGCACGCCCTGACTACCAAGTTTTTCCCCCCCCTTTCAGCTATCTCCATGGCCAGGAACGATCTTGCGTCCATCTCAGAGCACAATATCCCCTTCAGCCAATTATCAGATGGGCGTCTTCACCTGGGCCGAGGAGTCATCCTGCTAGCTCGGATGGATCCCTTTCTCTATAGCTATCCGGCATTGAATCCGGAAAGGCGGATCAGGGCCGGGTCCAAAAGCTGAGCCCACAAGTTCGGCTGGAGCAATGGCGCGGGAGCTTCACCATCCGAGCTTCGCTCGAGGCCTATACCTGGCGCCTTCCATATCACTTGATTGGGGCTTTATTCAAGAGAATCTCGGATGGGTTTGGCGTGTTGTGGATTCGAGCGAGATCGCAAGTCAGGAACACCAGGGATGTCTGTCCGGACTCCGAAGTTACCAGCAGCCAGCAAAGCCTCCATATTAATATACGTGCTTATTGGAACTGACCTCCCTGAATTTTAGGACAAGAAAACCACCAATATTGCATGAATTGCTCTAGTTAGTGGCTCCATATGAAGGTGCTTCCAGGAAAGCGATTGAGAAAGAGAAAGGCCCAGAATGCCGGGCTTGAGAGCACTGGGAACAAATATCCACGACATGACTTCGTTGCCAATAAACTTGCTATACATTCAGTTCTTGAATCAGATAATGGTCAACGTTCTATAAAGATCTTCATGAGAAAATTCTGCATGGCCCTTTTCGACCAGTAGAAAAATAGCAGTGACATGTGATAAGATAGACTGCGGGCGTTATATGAACGAGAATGGGCTATAGATGATCGTCATGTCCATGGAACATTCTTTATTGAAGAAACCCTACCGACCCTGTCGCTTTGACCTCTTCTGTCATCGGTCGACTGGTTGTTCGTTCAGATTGGTAGATTGAGCCAACGGAAGTAGGGTCGAGCAAGGACATGAGAGTGTCTGGTGCTTACCAAAGATCCCGAGGACCCTTCCAAAGAGTACTAATGCCAGGCCATGGCTGACCACGAGAGCCCTGCAAGGCAAGTGGCAAAGACTAACAAGTCATGAACTAGTTAATACATACCTATCAGAAGAGCCAAGGATTTACCTTGCCCAACGGGCGGTATACACATGTGAAATTGGCGACTTCACTGTTGCCTTGAAGACTCATGCTACATCGGGTAAGTAGGAGAGCAACCGCGGCGCGGTCCAACAAGTTAGTTCTATAACGATCTTGTTGCCGCATCTCTGGCCATGTGCGGCGTGGAGTCCCGCGGTTGCTTCCCCTGCCGTGCTGCCGGTCACAATCATCTCTAGCACAACTATGAGAACCTACGTGGCCCATGCTCGCCGGGATATGCCATGCGGTATACACGACTATGCAGCTCTAGACTCGCACAAGTGGCGAGCGATGATGATCCCCTGCTGATGGACACATGGCAGACGCGGTGAACAGACGTTCCTGGCTGCATTCGTTGGCCCAGCGGGATGGTTTGACAGGCAGGGGACCTGACACTATCACGAATGACCTGAGCACTATTTGAGCCCTGGGGATTTCCTTTCAGAGGGGTCTGCCCGAGACATTCTCCACGACGATCTCATCCGGCCAAGACTTTCGTATTTTGGTATCTCTGGCTACCTCGGTCCTCCACACATTTCTTGATCACAGGCCTACCGTAGACGGCCCGGACGCTTATTGTTCCCTAAATTCGGGGAGATGGTCCCTTGAGACGTGGCCGCACCTTGGGTCCAGCACTCGGCACGCTCGCAAGGAGTGGAACCATTCCCTGTCGGTATCCAGCGCCGAAATCCAGTGACGAGCCAGGCCCGGTCCGGCTGTGCTCAGGTCGTTGGACTTCACATGGGCAATTCGAGCCACGCCCGTAATGCGTTTCGTGCTGACCTTGCTGGGCTGCCTTAGCTCTCCGACCGTCTTCCCGAGCTCTTCTGCCGGTCGATCCTTTTTCTAGACCACAGATTGGCAGCTTCTACCTAGTGTATACCAGTACTATACCAGCACTATCTAGTCCTCCTTCGCGTGGTGCACTGACGTATAGACTAAGACGGCTCAATTATCCCTAGAGCATAAAAGCACTGTACACTGGTTCGGGCTAGTTATCCAAGGATATATTAACGCACAGGCTTTGTCGTCTGTGAGGTGAATTCTACTAGTGTTCATGCAGCTGTCCATTTCCGACTGGCGAAACCGCCACATTGTTAAGCTTATATACCAGTACTGGCGCTGGGCATAGGGCTATTGGAAGCCTTTCCGGACCAAAGTACAGACATCTAACCCGATTCATTATATTGTCCGAATAGCAGCTGTGATTAGTCATTTCTCTTCAGCCAGGGTCGTGGACACGCAGCGATAATCGTTGCAAGTTTTGGCAATATATTGCACGATCGTGGCTGTCAATCTGTTCTGGATGGTCAAGCTGGATCCGTTTATGGATATGGCCCCTCGTGGACGAAATTCATAGATGATATACTAATACCATTTCATAAAATTAACCGGCTAGAAGCCTTGGAAGTTTCCGACCAATGCTTACATGGGGATGGCGTTTCGGTTAACAGCTCATTCTGCCGAAGTCATCGTCAGATCGAAGTACGATTAATCAACGCTACGGCTCACTCATAGTGTAGAGCAGATCTCGTGAAGGCGACTTCAGACGACGTGTAAGCCATGGGGGTCGACATCAACGGTGGTGCGTTGAATTGTAGATTGATTGGTACCTTCATAGCCGGTTGATCGTAGCCGGGTGCCGATGGTAATCAGAGGTAGCGCTGCGTTCTGGCGTAGGGACGACGATATCTGGGAAGAAAGAGACGGCGTCTCTAGGTTAGTGTGGAAGTGACATCTTTCCAAGGCCAGTTCCGCTGAATTTCCGCGTTTTCATTCGAGAAAACCGCACTTATTAGCGCTATCGTGAGCAGACCTGACTCGCAACGTCGCTGCTCATCAGTTATCAAAAGCGCATAGGAAACCACACGTAGCACTCTTGTGTAATGACAACACACCTACTGCCTGGATCCCATCGCGATACACATGGATGAGAAATTGCCTGTCGTGAAGCTGGGGAGTAAGTTATAAAGTGGAACTGGACTTGATAACCAATCAAACTCCGTGATGCAAACGTTCCATGTCCACAAAGCACGAGTCTTTACTTCATCACGGAAGAGAATGAGATTGAATCCAGGCGCGTCTTGTGGTTCTGGTGCTTAGATGTGGCAAAACAAATCCTATTCAAGTTGAAGGTGACTGCATTCGACTGTCGACTCGTGTTCTGTTTGGCCAGGGCCTAGTCCTGACACGCGTCCTGGTAGTTCGATAAAGAATTGGAGTCATTCGCACCACCTGCCACTCAACAGGAACGAATGTGTATCGCGTACAGTCTGGGGTAAACAAAATCCATAATTCATAAGGCTGGTCCAAGGCGGCCGCGTAAAATAAAAGGGTCCTGCCACGATTTATTCCCTTTTGCATTTGATAAAGACAGGTTACAGGTTACCAAGTTACCGCTAGACTCTAGTGAGGTCCTACGGGGATAGCATCATCTCCACATATAATCCTGCCAAGGCCGATTTACCAAAAGTGGCAATGCGACTATACGACAATGAGGCTAGAATAGGAGCCGTGATGTCACGCTTCTACAGAGCGCTGAACAATGAGAGCCAATGCCACTACTGGCCACCTGTAGCTGAACCACAAAAGCCTCCCATTGATGAGTTCCAGAGTACTAGTCTGGATGCCTGATGCAACATGAGGTTGTATAGTCTCGAGGAAACATGCTTCCAGTGACCTAAGCGATTGTAGCATCTGCTCAGACTGCGAACCAGTTGATAATGGTACGTAATTAGCAATAATCCAACCTGAACCACGACTTATGCTAAGGCATAGCTTGCACATAATTATCACACAATGTAAGCAGCACCAACTAGATGCAGAAACGAATTGAGACGCGACAGCCTTTTCACTGACCATTGGTGGCACAGAAAATTGCGATAGAACACGATCGATCAACAAGAGATGCGCACTTGTCAGACATGATGGGAGATATTCCGCCGGGCGGAAACTTTTGGAGTAGCAGTGTAGTCGTCAGCTGACAACGTTGGAGCTATTCAAACGAATTGTTCTTTCGAGTCGTACCAAGCATTGCGGGAGGCCCAAAGGCCCTCTGCGGATCGACGCCTTTGTCGCCTCGGCGAGCTGGGCATGTCCACCTCTGTCCACCTTTGCCCACGGGGGCTGGGTGATCATCTCTCGTTGCGAGATGGGCTGGGCCGGCAGATGATGGAGGTGGACACCCACTCTTAAGCAAGCGTAAGCCGGACTATTCATTGGCCAAGGACGACAAGTACTAGACATTTAGTATAGGGAATCGGGCTCCACTCGGACTGTGTCGTCCGGATGGCAGCGACCGACCGGTGGTGTTTTTCTGCCAGACTGCCATCTCGATAAAAGGTCTTTTGCAAGTGCAAAGCGCCGATGCTTATCTGAGATCGTAGGATGCGCCACAAGTGCGATTCAGTCGTAGCTCTTATTGGATCAGAGGCTACTTCGGTCGACGAAACCGACGCTTTTCTAGAAGTTCTAGTCGCCCAATGCAGTAAAGCAGGGTGGTAAGCTGGCTCTTGAAAGGGGAAAACTTATGATCACCGTACAATAGGTTACGCTCACCGTATCTAACCTAACTAAGAACAGCGGTTCCAGCGGTACTTCGAGCAAAAATTATTATAGCATCAATATAGCAGCTTTCAGCGCTGTAGTACACAGCGCAGCACCTACCTACCTGCCTACCTACCTAAGGTCTACTGACTTTTTGTTGATTCACTGGCTTCGATCTAGAATAAGATTTTTGAGCAAGTTCAATGATGTCATATATGATTTTTTTATAAAAAAAAAAATTCTAAAACAATACAAAAGCGCTGGGTGCAATACGTTGCTTTTGGTAAACTGGTATATAGGTAATGTATATACGGTGCTGCAATGGGTGCTGTGATCTGTGATGGGTGCTGTGATGGGTGCTGCGATGGGTGCTGCAATAGGAATATAGCAGTGAGATGTACCTGTATCCAGACCATATGGGGGGAAGTTCCAAGTTGGGTTAGATACGGTGAGCGTAACCTAAGGTACGGTGATCATAAGTTTTCCCCTTGAAAGGGCACCCAAAAAGCATTATTGATCTGCTCAACCACGTGGCTGGAGGTTCGCCACCGTAGATGCAACTGACAGGACGATCTGCCAGATCCCCCTGAAGACGAGATCTTGCATGACACTGCAGTATGTGAGAGCAGAGCAGGCCTGTACAGCTCACAGCCAGGTCTGGACTGTCGTGACATGTCCCCCAAAGTACGGATCAAAGCAGGCTATACCTCATTCTTGTATGCTTCTCCCCTCACGAATATAACAAATTAGACCACGCCTACCCTCGGAGAAGACAGCCGTAAGTCGTTAGCCAGCCTGTGCTAACCACGACAGCGGCCGAGTGCTATGGGCGAGCATAGAAACGCCGTCGCGCATAGTGGAAACACACCCCGGTTTTTGGATCTTGGCCACACTAGAAGACGCATCGTAGATCAGCGGGGTCTGCTACCCCAACTGGCAAACCGGCAATGCCAGCCAACTGCTTCCAAACGAAGCGGGCTCTCAGATGGGTTTGACATTTGTATGGGATTCGGCTGCCCAGAAGAGGGACGAAGACTCTTCCACGACCCTACGAGGCAGACCAAGACGGGACAAGACTTGGACCGAGAAGCACCATAGTTGCTAGTCAGTGACATGTGCTAACCTAGCTGGATATACTACTACATTACCTGACTGTGAGATTAAGCCCTACTAACATACTGCTACTCTCGCTACTGCTGCCAATCTCCAGGGATGCACACATACAAGTCTCTATGCACAACGAACCTCTATGCTCGAGACTAGCTCGACCCGCTAGGGAATAAGACAGGTCGAAAAAGCAAAGAGAGAGAAACAAAAAGCAAAAGAGACCACCCGTCAGTCGGGTAGTCTGGAGGATCATCAGCCCTAAACGCACCCAACAGCCAGTAGGCCGCTTGGTGGGTAAACGTACACCGGCAGCGCAGTCCTAATCAGGGGCAGAGATGCTAATGACTTGCCTCTGCAAAATCTGGAAAGTCTAGTGTCCTGTGAGGGAGATTTGACAGTTCAGACGATCAGGCTCATCTGTGCAGTATATCTTGCAATGCTTCCTTCCCTTCGTCCGCAGCGCAAAGTTCCCGTGTCACCCCGTTCCAAACCCGGCACACTCTTTGGCGGAGTTAAGGCGTATCCTACTATCTGCGTCCATGACCTGATTATACATTCACTCTTTTGAATCTCGATACTGCTTGCTCAGTTTTAGCTGCCGCAAGCCCATCCTCATAGCGCCCGTTCGCCATGGCCTCCGTTCCCACAGACAGCAACGGCATCCCGCTCTCCTACTATGAGGCGCCCAACAGCCTTACGGGCATGAGCGACTCCGTCTACGGAGGTCTGCTCGCCATCGGCTTCCTGGCCACGATATCCGTTCTTTTCACTTCGGTTCTGCTGAGCTTCATCACCTGGCGAATGATCTCCTGGAGACAGCATTACACGACCTTTATCGGCCGCAACCAGTCGCTCGTACTCATTTACCAGTTGATTCTGGCCGATTTCCTTCAGTCCTTGGGTTTCCTCATCTCCTTCCACTGGGCGGCGAACCGCGAGATCGTTGGACCAAACGGAGAGTGTTTTGCCCAGGGCTGGCTCATCCAGATTGGAGATGTCGCCAGCGCCTTCTTTGTGCTGGCCATTGCCATCCACACGACATATCAAATCATCTACAACCGCAGTCTGCAGTACAAGACCTTTGTCATGCTCCTCCTGGCCACCTGGGCCTTTGCAACGCTCCTCGCCAGCCTTGCACCCATGACCAGTGGGCGCTACGTCTTTTTGCGCGCGGGCATGTGGGTAAGTTTTTTTCAACAGCCACCAGACTAGGCAACCCGTTGCGAATGTAATAGAGCCTCCCGCTAACGAAGTATAACCCTGCCCAATAGTGCTGGATCTCATCAGAGCACGAGAACCTTCGTCTGCTCCTTCACTACCTGTGGATCTTCATCGTCCAGTTCAGCGCCATCATCGTCTACATTGCCGGGTACTGGCATCTGTACCGCTCCAAGAGGCCGGACGCCATCATGATCCACGGCGCCGGCGAGGCCGCTCTGCGGAGGGCCTCGACGACCATGCTGGCCTACGCCCTCATTTATACCGTCCTCACACTACCGCTAGCGTAAGTTTACTTTTTTCATTTTCTATTATTCACAGTTACTACCTTGCAGAGTGATCGACGCTGCATGTGCCCCGAAAAAGGTTAACCACCGACTAACCGAGATGGCAACGACAGTGCGGGACGTATGGCTGCCATGTCGCACGACACCGTGCCGGACCAGTACTACCTGTTCGCCGGCGCGCTGTTCACGTCGTCGGGCTGGGTCGACACGGTGCTGTACGCGCTGACGCGCCGCGCCCTGCTCGCGGCGGAACTGGGCGGCCACCGCGGCGGCGCCGGCGACGATGGTCATCACGCGGGCCAGCGCGGCCACAACATCCCCAGGCAGAGCAGCACCGACAGCATCCTGGCGCAGACGGGCTTCGCCAACGCCAACGGCATCGTCATGGACCGGGTCATCAAGATCGAGCTCGACGACATGGACAACGCCAGCAACGGCGGCTCGGTGCGCAAGGGATACTACGTCTCTGCCAAGGCGGAGAAATAAAGTAAAAGTCGAAGCACCTTGGAGCAAGGAAGCCTCGAAGCATGGGACGGATAAAAGAGTAAGGCAAGGGATAACGATACCAGAAGACATGTAACACGACATGTAAGATTTTTGATTTGTTTCTGACGAACCGATACCACATTTTTTCATTTCGTTGTATATATTCTACTTTTCATGTTCACAATGAGAAAAAAAATAACTTTCTACCTGGGCCGACTTATGAGTGGAAGATGATGGGCCAGCTCACGATAGCATTATATACCCACGCGTTGATTCGAGATGTGACCCTTTTGACACTACGAAATACCCGAACTTGTGACTATATGTAGTGCTGTTACCGTTACTTGGACATGGGTCTTGGCAGCTTGACGTGCATCATGTGTCCCATGAGCCTGTACCGAAAAGCACGCGAACAGTTGGTAATGCTGTCGTTACATCGCAGATCCGAGGCAAGTCCGACCCAGCTGCAAGGAACACGCTACGTTACCGAGATGCTGCATATCAGGGCCTAGATCTGTTACCATGAATCACCATGCTGCCCCCTTACCTATTGCATTGTGACCAGATAATGATACATGGTACGAGTAGCCGCAAATCACTCAATTCGCATTCGTGTCTCAATTAAGTCGTTAGATGAAATTGCGCCATTTACAAACCAACAACGCTCACGCATGGGTCTGATATGTATGTATGAGCACAAACGGTGTTTCGTCTCACCTTCCACCCTCCCTCGACTCTGTTTCGAGCTCAGTCCCCAGTGACAGAAAACCGAATCATACATAACCTACAAGAACCACACGCTTCCGGCAATTCATAGCGTTTCCATTTGCCCGTCGCAGAGGGATCTACCCTTCTCGCCAAGGTGCCAAAATTTCCCGAATCTAAAAGTGCGAAGAACTAACAAAGCATATTCTCTTTACCCGCCGAGCGTCCCTCGATCGGGTAGCTATTAGCGCCCGGACAACCCGCCCGCGCATGAAAATCTGAGCTTCGCCCCGGCATTTGAGGGGACAGAATCTGGGGTTAAGACGCCTTTAAACTGTCTTGGCCCCCCCTTGTGATGCCCTGTTTAGAGTTGAGCCAAGCATGAACTGTGAGGGATCGACCATGATTACTATCGAGTTCTCAGTTTCCTCTTTCCCATATGCTTTGTCGTCGTCACCATGGGATCATAGGCTTTCATTAAGGTCTCAATAGTCCCGAATGTCTACAAATCCAGCCCTCACAACGAGGAAACTCAATTCCAAATCATGAGAAGACGAGGGGTATCGTGTCTTACACACGCCCGGTTGGTGGGAAATCCCGCGATGGGCATTGCTATAAGTGAACTCGCCGCCCTCTGGGAGGGGATCGCGGTCGGCTAATATCGTATGACTCCGGCACCGAATCTGGTATACTTGGCACGGAACGCCGCCGTATCTGACCATGTTAGCAGCACACCTTTGGATCTGCTTTGCCTCGGCAGCAATAGGTGCGTCTCTTATAAGACCCCTGTCGCATATATCCCCATTCCCGGCGCCGTCTAGACCAATTGCGAAGGGGAATTCCGGACCGAGATGCTGATGTAGTTGGAAGAAACATACTGATCCGTATTACAGCTCAAATAATCACCCATGGCCCAATATCCGGTTCCGCGACCGACTATCCAACGCCCACACTCCCCTCGTCGGTGAACTACGCCGCGAGCGTCACGCCCAATGTAGATAACCCCTCGGCGCCGGACGCGCAGAAGCTGTGCCCAGGATACACGGCATCGAATGTGGCAGAAAATGATGCCGGATTCACCGCCGACCTGACCCTGGCCGGGGCGCCCTGCAATGTGTATGGCAACGACATTGCGGACCTCGTTCTGGAGGTCCAGTACCAGAACGCGACTCGCCTGAACGTCAGGATCTACCCCAAGCACCTGGTCCCCGCCAACAACTCGCAGTACATCCTGCCCGAGTTCCTGAGCCCGGTGGGCGTGGTGGAGGAGGGCTCGACGAAGAACAACAGCGACCTGGTGCTCGAGTGGACCAACGACCCGTCGTTCCAGTTCAAGGTATCGCGGTGCGGCAGCGGCGAAGTGCTGTTCGACACGTACGGCACCGTCATCGTGTACGAGGACCAGTTCCTCGAGATGGTCACGGCCATGGTGCCCGACTACAACATCTACGGGCTGCCCGAGAGCATCCGGCCGTTCCGCATCAGCAACGACTACACGCAGACCTTCTGGAACCAGTACAACGTGTTCGACGACAACCCGCTCGACACCAACATGCACAGCGTGCACCCCGTCTACGTCGAGACCCGGTACGGCAGCGGCAGCTCCCAGTCGCACGTCGTCTACGGCCGCAACATGCACGGCCAGGAGTGGCTCATGCGGCCCGACAAGATCATCTACCGCACCATCGGCGGCAGCTTCGACTTTTACTTCTTCAGCGGCCCGACTGTCGGCGAGGCGCTCGCGCAGCAGCAGCTCGGCGTCATCAAGACCCCGGTCATGCAGCCCTACTGGGCCATGGGCTTCCACCAGGTGAGATGGGGGTATCGGAACTGGAGCATTCTGCAAGAGGTGGTCGACAACTACGCGGCGGCAAATATCCAGCTCGAGGGGATATGGAATGATCTCGATTATTTGCTGCAGTACCGCGATTTCCAGAACGACGAGAACACGTATCCGCTCGCGGAGGGTAAAGAGTTCCTGGACCGCCTCCACGCCAACGGACAATACTGGGTGCCGATTCTAGATCCCAACATATATGCCCCGGATCCGACCAATGCGACAGATGCTTATGAGCCATATGAGAGAGGCGCAGCACTCCAGGCATTTATACGCGACGGCGTAGAGGGCTTCTACTATGGAGACCAGTGGCCTGGGTACAGTGTCTGGCCTGATTTCCTCATTCCGCAGTCGCAGGAATTCTGGACGAACGAGTTCCTCATTTTCCACGAGAAACTGGCCTATGACGGATGGTGGCTCGATATATCTGATCTGTCATCCTGGTGCACTGGATCGTGCGGCACGGGCAATCTGGCATATCAACCCGTCCACGTCCCTTTCAAGCTCCCGGGAGAACCGGGCGAAGTGTCCTATGAGTACCCCGAGGCCTTTGAAATCACCAACGCCACCGAAGCGGCGTCGGCGAGCGCGGCGGCGGCATCACAATCGTCTGCGTACCCCTCGGTCCCTGATCAGGCTACGCCCACTGTAGGCTTCACGGAACCGACCCCTGGCGTGCGAAACATCAGCTACCCGCCATATGTTCTCAACAATACTCTGCTCGGCCATTCCCTGGAGAAGTCAGAGGTAGCCCCCTATGCGACACACAGCGACGAGTTCAACACGACCGAGTATGAAATGCATAACCTGTTCGGTATCCAGAGCTCCAACGCCTCATACAACGGCCTAAAGGCAGTCTTTCCCGGCAAGCGACCATTCTTGATCTCCCGGTCCACGTCGCCCGGCAGTGGGAACTTGACCGGTCACTGGGGCGGCGACTCCAACTCGAAATGGGGCAACATGTACCTGACCATCGCACAGGCTCTGACCTTTAGCATCGCCGGCGTCCCCTACTTTGGCGTCGAGACCTGCGGCTTCAACGGCAACGCCGATATGGAGCTGTGCACGCGCTGGATGGAGTTGAGCGCCTTCTTCCCGCTCTACCGCAACCACAACTCGCGACCCGGCAACACCATCGCCCAGGAGGCGTACGTCTGGGCGGACACGGCCGAGGGCACCAGGCGAGCCATGGACGTCCGTTTCAAACTGCTCGCGTACTCGTACACGCTGACCTGGCAGGCACATACCGTCGGCGCGACAGTGATGCGGGCGGTGCAGTGGGAGTTTCCCGCGGACGAGGATCTCAAAGGTGTCGATAATCAGTTCATGCTGGGTCACAGCATCCTCATCATGCCAGTGCTGGAGCCGCTCGCCACGACGGTGCGCGGCGTCTTTCCCGGCGTGGCGGCCGGGACTAGGTGGTACGACTGGTACAACTACTCCGAGATACAAGCCCAGCCTGGTGAGAACAAGACCATCGACGCGCCGCTTGTCCATATCCCCGTCTTCATCAGAGGTGGCGGCATCATCGCCTCGCAGAAGCCTGGCAATACTACCAAGACCACACGCACTAACCCATGGACCATCATTGTCGCTCTGGACAAAGAACAACAAGCGGCGGGAAGCTTGTATCTTGACGATGGGCTGAGCCTGGTCCAAGACGCGACGAAGGAAATTGAAGTAAGTAGCCTCACGGGTGATGATGCTGTATCTCTTGCTGACTTGTTTCCAGATATCGTTTTCCGATGCGACGCTCTCGACCACTGTTGCTGGCGATTATTCAGACACAAATCCACTCGCGAACATCACGATTGCAGGCTGGGGCGGAACAGCGGCACCAAGTCTGGAAGTCTCGATTGGTGGAAGTGAAGTTGATTGCAGCGGCGTGACCATCAATCTGGACGCCAACACCCTTTACATCCAAAATCTCCAGGAGGTTTTCGGACACGGTGCCTGGGCGCAAGACTTCTCCATCAAATTCCATGACGGTTCGTAATTTTGAGAGTTGGTGCGAGCCAACACCTCGGTTGCACGTGGTGGGCTAGCTTCATCAGTCATGAGTATAAATAATGATGATTCTATTCTTAAAATCTCATCAATTGGGAGCCAGCTCGTCCTCAGAGTAAAAGGCTATTGCTTGCGATATAATATTGGACTGCTGGCCATGTCCTACGACTGGGCGATCTTCGGCTGTGGTTGTCGAATGAAAGATGGTTGCCCAAGTGATTGAGACTTTCTGTCCCGCTGTGTTTTCTTGCAACTTCGAGCGCTGTGATCGTAGGACGTAGGGTCAAAACGATCTCCAAGCCTGATGCTCGAAGCGGTTCTAGCACCTGAAGACGGCACAGAATCACTCGGCCAAAGTTTCGTAGATGCTCTGCAGTCCTTGAGACCCCTCACAGTTTGCTGAGAGACAGGAGACCAACTGTGCATCGGGGCTCGAGGTTCAGCCGCTTCTGTTCTACTTGGAACGCATGGGGTTCTTGCTGGACCTTGTTGCTGGACCGATGTTGCCTGTCCTGGAAAGGCCTCCTCGGTGGCGCAGGCCACGACTGCTGAAGAGGACCAACTAGAATGGCCATAGTCTTTTCCAGCTGGATGATGCATCTTGTGTCGAATTACGTTTCCCCTCATTAGCGTAATTATCCAAAATTTTAGGTTCATCTCGGCCTAGAAACACCTTGACCTCATCTCGAATATGATGAAGAAACTGTGTCGATTGATCCCGAAATGTGGCGACATGACTGTCGTCGGGGAGATCTGGATGACTGGTAAGGCCTAGCCTCTTCATGGCGCTCTGCAGAGCATCGTCGCCGCCTTCCAGGTGAATCGCGCCGAGAATAGCTTCTATCAAGGTAGCCTTGCCTTTGATTTTGGCTTTAGAAACCATCATGTCGAGTTGTTCTGAATGAGCGAGGGTACACAATTGAAATTCGTACTCGTTGTATACCGTTGCAAGATTGTCATTGCTCAGCAGATCCTGGCATACCCCCGTCCATTTCCTCCCAGCTACATACGTGAGCAAAGACTCTGGTTCCGATGTGGTGGGAACTCACTGGAGGCAGGGCCCGTGGAAAGCCACAGCTTGACAAGGTGGGCCTGTATGATGGCATCGCCATATATCGCCAGCCGAATGTTTCCGGGCACGACGACGACACGCCGGTTCTCCAAGCGGACCGCTGTCTCAATTTTGTCCGGGATCGCATTGAGAGCTTCGGCGAAGAGAAGCCTAGACTTGACGCGGTGGCCCGTGATCTGTTCGCATTGCAAAATCTTGCCGCCAAAAACCTTTTCGAAGGATTTGACCAGTGGCCGCGGAGAGGCGACGCTCGCCCTGCTGCCGGATACCAACCGCGATATTGCCTTGGAAAGTCTCATGATGGGCAATGGGGGTGCATCAAGCAGCTGAGGTACGATTTTGAGGGGCCAAATGACAATACCAGAGATTACCACATCGCAGACGTGCAGGAATGTGTCTCGTGGCTTGAGGACGCGGAAAGCTCAAATGGAAGCCGTCGAAAATTCGTGGTCGAGATGTCAACCTTAATTGCTTTCTCGACGCGTTTTTCAGCGCGACATTACAGTGAGTTTTGGGGTGCTTCTAGACCACTTTCGGCGCTTCAGCCCACTATTTCTCCAGGGACCATCCGCTGTACCCGTCACGTGAACGTCAAGTTGCAGCAGTCCTTGCATAAATCCATGCATGTAACTACCTACATTGACGCAGGGGCTAGTTGGCTAACCTAGGTACTCCAATCCAAAATCGATGCGATAGGTATTTGGCCTGCACTCTAATTTGTCGATTTTGAATGTAAACAATTTACGAGGAGGGACACAAGGAACGGGCTACAAGTCACTCTCGTTTTAATCGCAAATACATCATGCTTACACTGGGAGTCGGTTTGTCTTTCAACTTCCATATTCCCCCTCGCCACAACGCTATCATGATCACAATAATCCTGCACGGATTGGCTATGTCTACAGCCGCAAGAAGTCGAGAAAGAAGGTCAGATTGGCATCGGGAAGCAAGTTTGTATATTTCACATGCTAAGGCAGTGAATAATCATGTGGTTCAAACTCGAGCAAGGTCAGGACTCGGAAATAGTCTGTTGTTTTCATCAGAGTTCTTGGATGAGCGCCCATACATATCGCTAGCACGCATAGAAAACTGGCAAGCGCCGCGAGAGGATGCCTAACGATTTCTCGTGATAGCAGGAAGGAAGCATCTCGTACTATGTTGTATGAGGCGCAACTTCCTGCTCCCTTTCCGTTCCATTTACCTTTTCCTCACACCATGATGTAGCGCAGTGAGCTCTTGATAGCCATCCATTTCTTCTACTGACAGCTGAAAAGTAATAAGTCAGCTCGTTTTGGAATACGATATCGCCATATACAACACGAATTCGCTCGCCAAGACAGCTATTTCTCCGACAAATTCACGATAGCATTCTACTTTTCTGATATTGGCAAAGTCAACAAACTCATGAACTTCCGCTTAAGTAAATATTGATACTTCGTTTCCATCTCCACCCCTTGTCCCTCCTATGGACAGCGAGACACAAAGCGTGCCGTCCTTGCCAGAGATCATTCCTCCAGAGGGATTCCTTCGATTTGTTTAGGACTCGAGACTACCCGAGATCTCTATAATTCGGTGCGATTCAAACATGACGACTCTCCAGCCGTATCATGTCTTCAATGCAACCCGTCGCTGCTGGGTAGAGAAGCCCTACATGGAAAACGTACGCCACCCAGGTGCAATCACCAAGATTGCAATCTACAGCTGGGTTATGAACTCCAAGCTTCCCTTGAAAGGAGCCAGGGTGTGGGCCGCTTTGGACCACCTCCAAGATATGATCGCTAATGCGGAGAATGGAGAGTCCATGACTGCTCCAGTGATCTTCCTCCAAGAATGCAACTTTCCATTAGCGCTCCAAGAAGTGTGCAATAACCAGTGGGTTCGCGGCCGCTTCAACATTGCCGGGATGCATAGTACAAGCACGGCAAGAACGTATTGCGGCATTCTAACGCTCCTCGACCGACGCCTGACGATCACATCGTGCTTTCGCCGCCATCTCCATGAATCCCATCCCAATGACAACCGTTCTGCCCTGTTTGTCGAATTGGTCCTTGGCTCGGACGAGAACAAGAAGAGAGTCTGCCTTTGCAATACCCAGCTCAACCCCTACTCTCACATGTATCGTCGGCGCCAAGCGAGTCGCATCATACGTAGCCTGGGAAGTAACGATGACGAGGACATCGCGCTGCTTGCTGGGGACTTGAAAGCCACTCTGCCGGAGGATAGTAGACTGTATGTTGATCGCGGCTTCAAAGATGCTTTCCTCGAACATGGCGGTGTCGAAGGCAGCGAGGAGGGCCACACATGGGGAAAACAAAACTCGGTGCGTTTCGGAGAAGTAGACTCCGTGCGCGTGAGCAGGATTTATTTCCGTGGTCCCGCCAAGCTGCTCGAGTTTTCGCGGTTCGGTGAGGATGTCCAGCTGCCAGAAGGGCCGCCGGGATCGGATATGTCCGAGAGAAGAGTCAATCTGGTTCTTCTGGGCTACGAGAAGCCCTGGATCACGGATTGTTTTGGCGTCATGGCCACATTTGAAATTATATCACAGAGAGAGAGTCTGCTACTTAACCCGGCGGCGTCGAGCTTACGGGAGGAAGACGAAGAGGCAGTAGGCGGCCGCCCGTTGATGAGAAGGCGCTGGAGCTGGTAGCTTTTGGAAATAGTACTTTCTCGTAGGGTTAGTGACGCTGGGAAATGGTAACGGGCTCCATAAAATCGGCATTGGTATGCTTAGGACAATCGGAATCAAGTTAGCGAATAGCCTTACAAGTGCAGAGATTCTAAATGGCAATCTTTCTCTCTCCCTCTCTCGAAAGGGTGACTGGTGTCATCATCGATCCAAAGCAACTTGTAATACCTGTCTTGGGAGTCGGCGCCCAAAATGTTGTGGCAATATCTGTTTTTCCAGCACCAGCAGCGGTAATGAACACGACTTGATATCACCTCATAAAAGCCATGTGGCCATCGGGGCGTGTCGCGTGTGTGGGACCTTGGACCCAGTGACCATAGGGAGATATGCAAAGCAAGGTGTACTCCGGACGGAGATTCTTACGGATCAAGTATACCTCGTTCAGACACAGCGAAACAGAGAAATCAGCAAATCTCGAGACCAGTTTGCTTAAAGATATCTGTATTTCTACAATACCCAGCCAAGCAGCCACGTACTCCAAGGTCTTTTAGGACTCGTCGGCTCCTTCAGCTTGTTTAGGCAATAACTGGCGTGATTGCGCGTCTTGTGGCCGTCGCAGTCGCATCTGCATCCTATCCCTCCCTTGACCTCTGGAGCCCAGGTCGGTTCAGCGTCGTTCAGGGCCTGCGACTCTAGGAGCTGTCCGCCAGGTGCATTTGTCGGACACTGATAATACCAATCGTGGCGGTATGCAAAATCTGCAAAGTGATGGACCTTTTGCGGCTCGACGAGCATGTTGACTGCCAATGCGTGTACAGCGGCATCTCCCCACTGCGAATCTCTGTCAGTCCAGTTACGATCATTCAATAAATTCAAGGAGTACGTACTCTCTCGAGATAAAACTTGCCCGACTTCTCCAGGTGGGCATATAAACTTTGATATGCCGAGCCGCGGAAGAAGTCAAGGTCGGCGATCTCAAAATTGCTCCAATAGTGACAGAGATTCCAACTGTCACCAGTGCGATCTCTGTGTGAGAACCAGCTCGAGAAGCCACGCAGGAAGAAAGGCAATCTGGACGGGGAAATGGAAGCCTTCCAGAGATCGCTCGAGTGAATGTCGTTCTGCTCTTTCCAGTCGGAAACCTCGCGGAACAGGGTGGGACATGTTGCCTGCTCTTCCCAAAGCGCCGTGGTGTAGCCGTAAACCTTTTTATGCTTGGCCATTTCGACAAACGGATCATACGTGATAGAACAGGAAAAGTCGACGTCGGGTTCGAGCCGCCAATAATACCTGTACTTCTTCAAAGCCTCTATTTCGTAGAATGCTCTGTATTATACACATATTAGCTCACCAAATCTCAAAAAGCATATAGGGTCTTTGGCGCATCGCATACCCTGAAAAGAAACGGCACATATGATGGTACGTCGTTAGTCCTGCATATAGTACGCCGCGGTCTCCCTGTTCCTTTATGCTAGCTTGGGCCTTATCCTTATCCATCCAAGACGGGAACGTCCACGATTCTTGCGGGATCACCTCGAACGCGGTACTCGCGTTCGTCGTCTCGCGGATCGCCGACATGAACTCCTCGCTCCAGGGCTCGTCGTTGAGGAAGACGTATGGATATTGGAACCAGCGGTTGAAGCGACGCTCTAGGCTCGCGACCGAGTGCTGGGCCTCCGCGAACTCCTTGTTGCGGGCCAGCATGACAATGGCCGCATTCTCGCGAGGCGCGCTCGTGTCCGGCTCCTGGCATGACGTGTAGAACGGCGGGTCGAGATCGATTTCGGGCACGGGGACGCGAAACTTGGAGACGTGTATGCAAATCTCGACCAGCAGGGCCAGGAAGAGCCAGAGCAGAGGCTGTAGCTGTCGCAGCCGCCGGCGAAAGCGTGACGGGACTACAGCCATATCGCGCAAAATACCGCCACGGCAGCAAGAAATCAAGAAGGACCGGCGACGAGAGTTGGCGACATTCGCGACGACGAAGGAAAAGAAGTGAGGGTCGAGGACTCGAGGTGTCGGTTAAGATGTCAGCCCCGGTCAGCGGATCTGCTAGCACGAAGCGCCTACTATTCAGTGGCGCATCCACCGCGAAAGTAGGTTCTATCGACCATTGAGCCAGCCGTTATTCTATGGGGTAATATGATCGGCAGAGCTGACAGACTGGAGATGGAGAGAAGAAGTCTTTTGTGACCATTCCCTCTAGGCGACGTCAATTGGTAGCTGGGGGACTCGGTGGCACTTCGAAAAGGAGAGCTCCAGTCGGTTATACAGGGGTCGCATAGGCTAAGTCGTGGGCCGGTGCATGAGTCCCCTGTTCTGAAAGTGCTGATTTTCAGTGATTGGCAGCGCTGCAGACTCGAGAGTGTCAGTGCAGGATCGCCTAGTATTTTCAAACTGCGCTGAAGGCAGGCAGAACTTGGCGAAGGATGCGGGATCCATCAAAGCTGGGAAGGATTGGCATGGGGATGAAGGTGCAGGCTTCATTTCGCGCAGGGTGCCGATTACATACTTGGTGCAGACCATCCGGCGCACATGTAAAAGGTCTAAGGCAGCTACGTTGCCAGGTCAAAATGTAACCTTGGCACCCCGAGCCTCTCACCTTTTCCCCAAATTCCATCGAGCCTCGACGACATGTCATAACATCTCATCTTCTTGATCTTTCACGAAACTGCATCATGTTCAAGACGGGCGCCTCGAACAAGCCCGTTATGGCTGCCCTCCGGCGCAGACGAGGACTTGCCTTTCCTCTTCTCTTCCTGGTCGTCGCTGTTTACCTCTGGTTTCCGCAGATCAAGTGGTACGGGAACAAATGTCTGCAAACAGGACCCTGGTCGACACAGCGCCATCTGGAACAATCATTCGTGCCCATTAAGGATGAGATTGACTGTTTACATGCCACCCTACCGCCATCGACGCATGACGAGTTCGACGCAGCTGATCCGATCCCTAATCGCGTTCACTTCATCTACGGCTTGAGCAACCCTTACCAAAAACCTGGCGCGGGGACCTTTGACTTCCTGTGCTACTTGGCCGTCAGAAGTGCCATTGTAGCCCTCAGTCCAGAGAAGGTCTCGCTGCATTATACCTACATCTCGGAGCCTCCATCGCCAGATGCCAACGCATCACCGCTCACGAATCCCTGGATCAAGCGCTTGGAAAAGGACATCACACTGGTCCATCATGCGCCCGAGGAGATCGCAAACCTCAAGTCACGCCCTGATGCTATATGGCAAGCAGCACATGTTTCCGATGTCCTGCGGCTGAAGCTCTTGCAGAGCGAAGGCGGCATCTACCTTGATATGGACTCATTCGCACTACGCCCCTTCACCAAGGTCTTGAAATCACCACGAGGAATCATCCTTGGTTACGAAGGCGGCAATCGCTATGGTCTTTGCAATGCCATCATGGCAGCGCACCCAAATAGCACTTTTGTTGAACGCTGGCTCGACTCGTATGGAGGACAGGACCTAAGTCGCGAATGGAACTACCACAGTGTCATCCTCCCTGGCGAGATGCAGAAGGAATACCCAAAAGAGGTCTGCGCACTGCCGCCGACAACATTCTTCTGGCCGACTTGGACATGGCGCCACATCGAGTGGATGCACGAGACGCTGAATTCGCAAGAAGCGCAACATTGGACCGCCGAGGTGAAGCGAAATGGTGGGAGCCTGTTCGAGGATCAACTCGCATACCATGCATGGAGCCAAATGGCATGGAGCCGCTTCCTGAAAGACCTCACACCAGAAATTGTCAGAACAAGGGATACCAGGTTCAACATCATGGTCAGGCGTTTCCTCCAAGACGACCTCTGAGCGAAATAAGTTCTCAGCCCCGTGCTGAACGTCGAAAGACAGGGCCAACGCTTGGCGGGCCTTACGACATTGTGGATGATCAGGGCGGAGAGCCTCCACCAGCAGCTTGGGGACCAAATACCGAATCACAGCAAGCGTCTCGCCATACGTCACAACATTGCAGAGCATTGAGAAAGAGATTATGCTGCACAAGACTGATGGGAACCCCTGGATATAGGGATGATTCAGCAGCGCATCGTCTTTGAGACATGAAAGCTGGCGATATGTCGATATACAATCAGTTGTTGAGGGCGTTGAGAACCCCTGCAGACGGCCGCCTTGGATCACTAGCGGTGCACTAAAGGTTCTCACTAACGACCGGTGGACCTCGACTTGCAGGGAGGGCCAAACCTCATGTTAAGCTTATAAGGTCAAACACAGGAGCCCTGACAGGCCTCGGTCTGTTGTGTCAGCATCTGTTGTCTGGCCTTCGTTTACAGTATTAGGCGCAACATATTAGGAAATGGTAGGGGGATTTTAAGGCCCATGAAAAGGGGACGGAAACTCAAGAAAGATACGCATAGCCATAAATCTTTTATATGACACAATTACTCTGTAGATCCGCAACAGGATCAACAACTCCATTTGCATTTTTTGCGCAAAATTTGTGCATGACATGGTTTTCTGGATTAGTATCAGATCATCCAGTCATCACAGGCCGTTTTGATTGGATTCGCGGGTGGATGCTTTATTTGCTGCCTCGAAGGATTCGCTGATCGGGCGAGCACGGCCCCGGTCAAAATGTGGTAAAGACACCAAGCCTCCAAAATAGTGATGTGGATGTGTTACAACTCACATCGTGAAGTCATACCGGCAAGTGTTGTCACTCAAAACCACGAACCAATTGAAGGTGTATTTATTGTCATTTCTACCAGTAAGACATTCGTTTGCTTTCACAAACCTTATGCCATTGACAGATTGTGGTTGAACTCTACACCGTTCAGCGCTATTTGCCACTTTCGACGAAGATCAGGGTTTCCAACGGAATCCGGAGACTGGTTCTGAGCTGAATATGGCTATCGCAAGGAACCTCCCAGTATGGAATCTCTTCATACTGGCTGACTCTGATCTATGTCGTGCGTTTTCAAGAGGCCTTGAAAGACGGCTTGCAACTTCCCGCCTCCCGTCAGCAGCTGGGATGTCCTTGTGGCGTACTGAGGCGAAGCCCTGCTGAAATGTGGCTCTGCCCGCCAAAGTTGTCTAGCAAACAGCACTGCCGCAGCGGATCGCGTACCTCTCCTCGGGGCCTCGGGCATGTCGTCTACAGTGCTGTACAGACAAGGTAAAACTCTAACTTCAACGGCCGTGACTAATTCGAGAAAGCCACGCACTATATTTAGACATTGGAAAATCGCAATGTGCAAATGGTGACAAAAGACAGAGAAAAGAAGGTTCTTGCTTACAGCACGAACTAAATATTAAGTAATGGTCCCTGCATACGAAGTCCAATCGTCAGATTTCGGTATCGAACCACTGCGCCGACGAGATACACCTACATTGAATTTACCGCGTGTGCAACGTAACTAAGGTATCTTGCCAAGCACATTCTAGCTTCCACGTTTCTTAGGGACACATCATCAATTGGGTTCCCGCGGCGACGCGTCGAAGCCACGGGGCGCGCCACCTCGCTTGGGGGTGCAATTCACAATCCAAAGTTGAAACCTCCTTCAAGCGAATACCGCAATGGCAGACCACAATACACTCAGCATGGGTAGCACCGAAACAACAAATCCCGGATGGAGGTCTCGATTGTACTCACAGGTCCCTCTGAGGTTAAGAAATGGTCCTATTCGGCTGCTCACAATTGAGCCGCGCAGCCACAAGTCAGACAGACCGGAAGGAAAGGATGTGGTGCACTGCTTTCTCAAGCTGGAGGATTTGAAGACTCAGCACTCGGGATTTGCGGCAGTCTCGCATGCGTGCGATGCCGAGGGCGAAGGGAACATCATGGTCAATGGGGCGCTTGTTCCGGTTGCCGATGATATTGTTGCTCTGCTCCAATCACTTCAACACGATCATGATGCGGTGACGATATGGATAGATGCCCTGTGCATCAACTATGCCGATGTGGAGGAGAAGTCGGCGCAGCTGGCTCAAATTCCTCGCATATTCTCCGCCGCCTCGTCGACGATTATTTGGCTTGGACAGGCCGCGGCTGGGAGCGACGGGGCGATGGATGCTTTGAACCGCCTCGACGAGGAGCATCTTACACCTGCTGCACAGAAACTCCTGCTTGCCGCACTGCGCAAGACTCCATGGATTCCAAAAACAGCCAATGGCGAGGCGCACTCGGACCATTTGGCCAAGGAGAAAAATCTCGAAGATCAGTTAGACGGCCTCAGATCATCGTTTACGGAATTGATGAATCGACAATACTGGTCCAGGCTATGGTCGTTACAAGAATTAGTCTTCACAAAAAAGGGCTCAGTAATGTGCGGTAGCCGCTCGTTGGATCTACACCGTTTCCACGCGGCCGCCAAGGCCCTCGACGGCGTTCTCAACATGGCGACCTACTCAAAGTGGCTTGAGGCTAGCAAGACGACTACTGCACCGACGACGGCACTTGACAACACGGAGCCGGCCAATTTCTCTGCCTCGCCGTCCATATTGCTACTCGCAGAGCGGGATCACTTTGTCGGAAGCCGGGGCTGGTGGTCGTCTACGGAACACCCCCTGTTGTCAATTCTCATCAGGTATCACCTGAACCAAGCCGAGACCAGACTCCGGCTAAAGTTCGATGATAAGCGTGACCTCATCTTTGGCTTCGTGGGCCTGTCCTCGGATGCCGAAAATCTCGGCATCGCAGTTGACTATCAAAAAGACTGGACGCAACTCTGTGTTGCGACAACGATATCGCTCTTACAGCACAATCCAAAAGTGTGGCAATTATGTCTTGGACACATCAGAGCAGGACCCGAAACGCCTTCATGGCTTGTCGACTGGAGTCAAATTGTGCTGCCCGCCTCGTACGATTCCGGTCGCTCTTTCCATGCTTGCGGACCTGCCGATGTCCGATTTTACCGACCGGACGCGCAAAACAACAAAAGCATTACGACGAAAGGAGTCATCCTCGATGTGATAGGTGATATTGTCTCGATAGAGTCCAGCCATACAAACTTTACGGAGGAAATCAAGAAAGCTCTCGACGAGACCTTCAAGCGGTCCCTGGACATGGCAGGAACACCATACGCCAAAGACCAACAACCAAATGTCCTGACTAGCATGCTGAAGGACTCGTGTTTCATCACAAAGACTGGCTACGTTGGATGCGGCGAGAAATTAGGAAATGAGGATGTTGTCGCCATCCTGTATGGTTGCGAGCTCCCTTTCGCTTTGCGGAAGCAAACTGATGACACGTACCGACTCCTCGGCGAGGTTTACGTCGAAGGCATCATGGAGGGCGAGTTCATGAAGGTACATAGACCGGAGAGCAGCATCCGCATCTGCTAATCAAAATGCATGACAAATCTGAATTCACGATTCGTTCCTTAGCGTCCAGAGTACTCGGGCAATGCGCATTGGGACGTCATCGTTGTCCTGAAGTTTGCGTTGTTGGCCACTTGCCGTGATGGGACTTCAAACACTAAAATTGCAATCACTTGGGGATTGAGCTGCTCACATCAATTGATTCTCTCGATATTCTCTGAGCCACGTACGTGACTGCCCTGCGCTGTTGAAGCGTGGCAGTCCTGTCTTTTCTGCTGGCCAATTTGAATCGCATTGCGGGTGTCCTGGACACTCAGGTTTCTGAGAGAATGCTGTGTGCTTGCCACAGGTAGTTCCATGTTTCGATTGTCCTGAAGCGGGGGAACTTGTCAAATCTATCTCTCACTAGGAAAGTGCAGACCTCTGTTTTAGGGCAGTTTTGTGATGTGGAAGGCGCGCTCAGGTCAAACCCACCAAAACATTTCGAGACTTCTCGGTTGCCTAATTCTTTCTCAACCCAACACAATTGCCACCTTGACATTCAACCACGGCATTGCGGCACTTGAGGCAGCAAACGGCAACATCTCATCATACCTCGATTTCGTCTCCTGCCTTGCACTGCGTACTTGAACTATCAATTTCTCTGCATCGAGTTCCCCGGTCCCTTGACAGCCTTCTCAAATTGTTCCCACAGAACCACAAGCTCCTGCCTCTGTAATCCGTTCACGTCAAGCAAGAACTCGAAACAGTTCCAATCACAACCATGGCTGTGATTGATGGCGTACCGGGTCTCGAGGCTTGGGTATGCGTCAATGGAAAGCGTGCAACAGAGTACGACCCCGACGACGAGGTAGAGGAAGTGAAGCCACCGTCGACGACCAAATACATTGAGTCTGTCAGTGGAGCAAGCTTCACCATCCACTTCAAGTCCAACCATAGCTATCAATGGAGCTCCAAGGACTACGTCCTGGGTATCCACTGGAGGGTTGATGGAAATATACCACACGGATGGCACCCGATGTCGCGCAGTGAAGAAGTCAGTCTTGATGGTCGTCGATCATTTGATGCACAAGGACGCCAGATCAGCGAGCACTTTCGATTCGGTGATATTAAAACCGTGGAGACTCTAGAGAAAACGCGCATAGCGGAAGACAGAACCATTGCGTCCAAGCTTGGGGTAATTCAAGTCGAAGTCAAACGAAAAATCGCAGAACGCGTAGAGGTGGTGGAGCAGAAACCGCAGCATCGCCGTGCCATCCCAGGGTCGTCATCGAACAAGGCAAGCAACACACCATCTACGGTCGAGTCGAAGACTTCCAACCAAACCCTTGAGATTGCCGAAAAGGCTATTAAGGGCCGCGCAATCTCGAACTTAGTGAGGTTTGTCTTGGACTTTTTTTTTGTTTTTTATATCCATTTCTTTGCATTTCTTCCTACGGGAAAACACATGCTGATCATTTCGAAACACCAGTTTCGGACCGGCTCAAATTGTCCAAGACTCGGCTCAGAGACCTCAAATTGTCAACCCCCCAGTTCAGAGACCTCTTGGTCCTCGAGAGCGAAGGTGGAGAGGTATGTTTCCTAATGCTCCAAGAGCCATGAGGGAACGGTCTCCTGCCAGGACTCCAAGAGAGATGAGGGAGGTGAGGGAACGGTCTCCTGTACGTACTCAACACTTGTGCTTTGATTTGACCAAAAGCTAAGATGGCCTGACTGGCTAGGATTTGAAAAGATGGGAGACCAAATATTCTGGTGTTCCGGAAGACAAAGACCGACCTATTGCCGTCTTTAGATTCCTTTACAGATCTATCGGTACGTATAGCAAACAGATGCAGTAGGCAAAGGTCTTGAATGATGGTTTCCTGACATCAAACAGATGATCTCCAGAAGATGCAAATAGTTCCGGCAGACCAGTCAACTCTTCTACTAGAGACTCTGTCAGAGACTGAGATTCGGAAGCTGGCAAAGGCCCATCTTGACCATATCAACGTAAGGCTGATATGTCGCTGCACCAAGGCCAGTCACACTAACCTGGCACAGGGTACTAAGGGAGTCCAAGCAGAGAAACAGCAAGGTCTCAAGCGATGAGGTGCCGAAGTGACAGTTGCGGGCCAAGCACTATCGCGTCCCACATATCGCATATCGCAGACCGAGACAAGAGGAACCACCAAATGACGATGGCTGTTCATACACACAAAAGGCCCGAGAATTTCTGAACGATGCCACAGCCATCTGTCTGTTGTAAGGGCCACAAACACTTGACAGAAAAGTTCTGAGCAAATCTTATGCATTTATGTCACTTTCTGTGGTACGCTGCTCATGTGCGGGCATATACGCCCAGCGAGTAAGTCGACGCATTTATCGTTATCAAGACTACATTATAATTCGACGGACAGTATTGGACGAAGACCAGCATGTGATCAACGCGCGACATCGACGCGTCTTTCTCTCCGCTTGCTATCACAATTCATGCTTTCTGTCTTTTTGGTACCATCAGCTGGGCTTCATCTAAGTCGAGAAACAGCAAAAGAGGAAAAGAAAACTCGGGAGACATTCCACATAGTTGGAATGATATAGGTGGTCAAGGTGTGGAGAAAAGAATGGAATGAATGTATCACAGACCAGATTGATGAAGCTGCCATAGTTCCCACTAATGTCATAGCGACACTGGGAGAGCAGTCCATCATTAGTAATCATAATGGATTGACCAAGCCACTTCTTCAAAGCTCATATGGTTTTCCATGATTGAGGGTTTCCACCATGATCTCACAGAACGTTTGTTTCGCGCCAATTTTAGTGGTCGTAGTTGGAGTTCAGCAAGGCCAAGATGCTCATCAGAAGCCCGCCTCTAATCATGTCAGCCGGTTCTCTACAGCGAATACTGGTAGATCAAACACGAAAAGTTGAATTGTATCTCTGGCCATTTTTCGCCTTGGCCAAAGGAACGATTGTGTTCGGATACATTGCGGCTCGCGAAATCACGGAGAAATTAGCCTCGCAAAAAGGCACCGGCGACGTAGATGGAGAGCTTGAATTTCGGCAGAGAACCAACGTTCAACGTGCCTCTGGCCCCTGGTTCGCTTTGGGCCGGCTACTCTTCCTAGTGGCTGATGGGCACCGAGGGAATGGTAACATCCACTATAACTTCCGCATTCCAAGGTGGCATCGAATCGCGGCGCTTATAATTGGATCACCGTGCAGTCAAACCAACAATCAACCCACACATCGCGCCATATCAGAGTACGTACTGTAGTATTCATCTCAATTCGTGGGCGTTGGTGCATTGGAAAAAATCACTGCCTTGCAAGATCACAGCTTCCTTCTCTCTTGGTTCGACAGGCTAACTTGTCCAGCTTCAAATTATTTGCACCCCAATCATGATTCTTCAAATTGTGCTTGGCTTCATTTTGGCCAATCTGGCATGGAGCTTCATCTGCTTGGAGAAGAATGCCCGCAAAGCCCGCGCGCTGAAAGTGCCCTACATCCGCATTCCTTTCGACGTCACCAATGTTCTGTGGCTGACAGTTCAGCCCAGCATTTGGGCCATCCTGGACAGGTTGCCCGTCCAATGGTCGTCGTATCCAAACTTTATCTGCCTCTCGCGGCGTGACTATCAATTTCGAGAGAAGGCGACACAAGCGGTTGAACTTGGGCCAGTTTGGGCGCTCGTCACTCCCGTCACTCTCTATCTGCAGTTTACCGACCCTCGGGCGATCAAGGAGATCTTTGCTCGCCCGGCGCAATTCCAGCGGCCGGTCAAAGAGTATAGTAAGTCCGCCCCAAAGGAGCCGGGGTAGAATGAGACCGGCAATCTTGAGTCTCTCGTGGAATTTCAGAAATTGCAACTGACAACAAAGCGCAGAGCTGCTCGAGATATATGGACCATGTCTATCCACTGCTGGCTGGGACGACTGGGCTCGCCACCGAAAGGTACTCGCGGCCCCATTCAATGAGAGCATCATGCGATTCGTGTGGGATGAGGCTCTTCGTCAAACAAAGGAAATGCTCGGCTCCTGGACCACAGCGCAGTCTACCGGCATACCCAGCGTGCAAGCGGACACGCAAACCCTGGCACTCGATGTTCTCGCCGCTACGGCACTGCAGAAGTCTTATAAGTTCCGTGGCTCAACTGTAAATCGTGTTCAAGATGAGGCTGGCAGTTATCGCGATACGCTTCAGACTGTCATGAACAATACCATTCTAATTAGTAAGTCTCTGAACTGTCTGTTTCTAGCCCTACCATCAGCTCGTTCCAGTGGTGCCCATTCTGAAAGTCAGAAGTCGCAAGATCAATCACTAAGTACCTCTCGGGCGTTTCATCATAACTTATAGCACTAACTTTTATCTTTCTTACAGTGATCATTCCGTATCGCTTCTTGCGCGGGCCATTTTTGCCACGAAGTCTAGTTGCAATCGGAGACGCTGCGAGATCTTTTGAGAGGCACATGATAGAAATGCTGGACAGCGAAACCTCGGCATTAAAGCAAAAGAAAGCCGGCTCTGGTGGAATTCTGAGCGGATTCGTGCGCGCACTTGATGCGCATCAAAAAGAGCCTGCAGCGGATTCGAAAGTCAAAAAGGGCCTTTCTGCCGAAGAAATACTGGGCAACCTGTTCATCATCAACTTCGCTGGCTACGACACTTCGGCCGCCGCCCTCGCGTTCAGCATGCATCTCCTTGCGATTCATCCAGAAGTTCAGACATGGCTAGCGGAGGAGATCGCCGTGGTCTCATCGAATCAAACCATCGATGATTGGGACTACAAGACCATGTTTCCACTTTTGAAGCGATGTCAGGCCATCCTGCTTGAGACGTTGCGCCTCTACCCGCCCGTGGTCGCTGTGCCGAAATGGACGGAGTCCAAGACTCAGACGCTGGATCTAGGTCACCGGACACTGACTATTCCACCTGGCATTTATACCACTCCGCATCTGATCGCAATACACACTCACCCGAAATACTGGGATGAGCCTCTCACATGGAAGCCATCACGGTGGATTACGCCCGGGAATAGTATCGATGACGAAAGGTTTGTTGAGCCGACTCCGAATACGTATTTCCCATGGTCCGATGGCGTTCAGAACTGCCCGGGAAAGAAGTTTATCCAGGTCGAGGCAGTCGCTGTGTTGGCGTGCGTATTCAAGTCCCACCGTCTTTCGGTACACAGGAAGGACGGCGAAAGCGTGGAGGCCGCGGCAAGAAGGGCCGAGGAGTGTGTGAACAATGTGAACATGGAAGTCATCCTTCGCATGGAGTACACCAAGGACCTGAGGCTGACTTGCGTGGAGGCTTGAGGGCTTCTGGGTTACAGTGGTGGAAATAGCTGCAGCAGTCTGATGATTGTTATTCGCATTAGAAAAGTGGAATCAGAGGCATGGCATAAACAACTAATCATGTTCACAGAGTTTGAGTTGTTTGAGTTGGGCGAAAACTCTGGAAAATTGCGAGATAGACTCTGAGAGATTGTACGTCATTAAAACTATATAATCGACGAGAAACCATATCCAACTAATTGCGGCATCCCTCTGCCTGTCCTCATAAGCGTAATCATTATAGCCATTTCCGGATCCGCATCTCTTTAGTACATCTCGTATCTCCAGTCCATCTCCACCATCTCTCTGGTAACACCACCCTTCATGACCTTGGCAATGAGCTCCGAGTCGCCCGAGTCGAGGCGGGCGTTCTCGCGGCGGACGATGTAGCGGTAAAAGGTGATGGTGGCCATGAACAGGACGGCGCAGGCCATGAGGGTGCCGAAAGCGGCGAAGAAGTGCGGGGGCGCGTAGTACAGGTACGAGGCCCAGATGTTGGAGGTGCCGCCGAGGGCGTTGACGAGGGCGGACGCGGCGGCGCGCTTGGACACGGGCCGCGCCAGGTGCAGGTTGATGGTCTTGTAGAGGAGCAGCTGCGGGCCGACCGAGGCGAACGGCAGGATCATCATGGAGAAGTACCGCGCGCCCACGTTGGTCGTGCTCATCGGGATGATGTACATGACGATCGAGATGGACAGGCACATGAGGATGAGGGGGTAGACGGTGTTCTTGCGGTCCGAGTAGAACATGATGACGTAGTAGACGCCGCCGGCGAGGACGTAGGGCGGCGCGGTGAGCAGCAAAGTGATGGTGCTGTTGAAGCCGAGCGCAGAGACGAGGGTCGGGAAGTAGTTGGCGATGGAACCCTGGGCCTGCGAGAGGAGGTTGCAGAGGATGAGGAGGATGAGCTTGACGTCAGAAAGAGCTTTGATGAAGCCCTTGAGGACGCTCTCCTGCTCGTGACCTTCGGCGGCACCGGCCTCGGACTCGATACGCCAGACAGCGAGGTCCTTCTGCTGCTGCGACAAAACGCGACTGTTGTGGGGGAACTCGGGCATGAAGCAGGCACACACGACACCAATACCAACGGTGGCACTGCCCTCAATGATGAAGAGCCACTGCCATCCAGCGATACCGTGTTGGCCGTTCAGCTTGAGGATGGCTGCGGCAAAGAGACCACCAAAGGCGTTGCCGACCTGCTGTGCAATATACAAGGCGGCAATGCGCTTTCCAAGCTCCTTCTTTGTGTACCAGGCAGATAGGTAGTAGATGGCACCGGGGAAAAAGACGGCTTCTGCTATTCCGAGAATGGCGCGAACAGCCAACAACTGTCCGTACGTCTTGACGGTAGATGTCGCGGCCGAGATGGCACCCCAGACAACCACTGCGCAACAGATGTACATGCCCGGTCGTGAGATCTTGGTGATCAGAAGGTTGCTAGGAATTTGAAACGGGAGATAACCGACGAAGAGGATCGAGACGGCTGTGGCGAACTGCTGAGTTGTCATGTTGAGATCCTCCATGATGCCCTGAAGCTTGGCGGCAGCGAGATTCTGTCTGTCGATGTAGTTGAGAATGTATAGTACACCGATGAGAGGCAGGATGATCATATCCATCTTGCGGACGAGTTTCTTGTTCAGAGTATCGAATTCGGCCTCGCTGAGGTGTCGAAGTGACTCGGGCCTCTGTTGGTAGATTTCGCTGGACAGGCCAATCTGGCCCTCGGCAGATGACACATTATCATCGAGCTGGGACGAGGCTGAGCCCTTGATCTTGTCCATGGCGACGGAGCTATCGACGGCCGACATTGTAATTGACTGTTTGGCACAGGTGTATGTGCTGTGGTGTTGTCGATGCAGAGTCTTGAAAATGGGACCACCGATACGGTCAAGTGGTGTGACACTGGTGGTTGATATAACAGAGTCTGGGGTAATTGGCAATAATATCCACACCCTTGTCAGGAGCTCCTATATCTGGGGTCGCCAATAAAAGGCAATTGAGAATATATCGTAAACCAGCCTCTTGCTATTGGCACGTCGCCCTTTTGGACTTGTGAGCGCCGGATCGGGATGGCAATGACAAAGATGTGTGATTCATATCCCTCGCTTTTGCTGCGTCCACTCTGCCCTTGAAGTACTCGAGGTGCTCTCAGCCGTGGCAGCCAAACAGGACAGCATCATCAATCAAGTCGCTATCTTTCCCAGGGAGTAGTCACAATCAGGAGCCTGGCGAACTTCGCTATCAACAACCGTGGAATCCCGGGAAATCGGTTTGAGGCCAGAGGCTGAGGCACTAAACCCGCGAGCGACTCGCGTATGATCACAGCCAATGACACGGGTCACCGATAAGCAGGTATCTTCTGCCGGCCGCTTGCATTAGTTTGGGCTTTGGTGGAGGATCCGGTCGTCAGCCAAATAAGTCAGACCTTGTCAGGGTTTGTCAGGGTTTTGGGTGTGGTTCCTTTGGGGGAGCTCCTCCCTGTGGGGGCGATAGCAAACGTAGCGCCATCAACTGGGTATAGCGTCGACCGACTGTATGACTGAGGCCATCTCGGAAGCCTCACATTGGTCAATCATTATTGAAGTCAAACACTTTGCATATGGGAGCTCCCATCATGATTGCCACGGGAGCTTTGAAGATGGATGATGTGCGAATACTGCTGGAGGACGATACAGACATCTCTATACTACTTGAACGCGTATACTCCGACCATTGTTCAGTGTCTCAATTCAATTCAGTCTCAACTTGATATCTTTTTCATCTCAATAACCGTTCTGTCCCAACGGGTATCTATACTTTGAAAACTTCACAAATCAAGCCAATAGTCTATACTTTGAATAGTCTCAAGACTTTGTCGCAAAAAGTCACTATACCCCAAAACACTATACCACATAACCAAACCACCAAAATGGCCTACCCTACCGCACACACCACAACCATCGAGAACTCTCGTCTGAGGCTACTCAACAAGCTCAAGGCTAATGAGTACCCTCTGATGACGTTCATGGCCATCCCCTCGGTGCGCATGGCCCAGATCGTCGCCCTGACCGGCGTCGACGGCATCATCATCGACTGCGAGCACGGCCACATTGGCGACGACGCCATGCACAACTCGGTGGCGGCCATCTCGTCGCTGGGCGTCTCGCCCGTGATCCGTATCCGCGGCCCCGCGCACGACATCATCAAGCGCGCCCTGGACACGGGCGCCCACGGCATCATGGTGCCGCAGATCAACACGGCCGACGAGGCCGAGCAGATCGTCGCCTCGTCCAAGTTCCCGCCCCAGGGCGTGCGCGGCCAGGGCTCGGCCTTCCCCGCCATCGGCCACGGCCTGACCACCCCCGAGTACATGAAGTCGGCCAACGAGACGCTCGTGACCATGATCCAGATCGAGACGCGCGCCGGCGTCGACAACGTCGAGGCCATCTGCGCCGTCCCCGGCGTCGACATGGTCTTCATCGGCCCCAACGACCTCGCCCAGTCCCTGCTGGGCTACACCCCCGCCCGCGGCGACGAGCCCGAGTTCGTCGCGGCCGTCGACAAGATCATCGCCGCCGCCAGGAAGCACGGCAAGTGGGCGGGCCGCATGGTCAACAACGGCACCGTCGCCAAGGAGTCCAGGGACCGGTACGACATGGTCGCCATCACCGGCGACACCAAGGCCATTCAGAACTGGTACATTGCCGAGTTCGAGATCGCCAGGTCATGAAGGGGGGAAGAAGGAGAGAATTGAAATTTTACAAATAGAAATTAAAAGCGGCTTTAGTAATTAAATAGACTTGTTCCATGAACCTTGGCTTATCCGCTGCTCCTCTCATGCGGCTGTCTGTCTGTGCCCAAACGTGCATGTACCAAGGTACAGAGGGAGCCCCGGATCCGACAGGGACTTGTACCGACAAACACCCCTGAAATGTAGAAGTCAGGCCTTGTCAAGACTCAAGACGAATGAGTAGGCTGAACAACTGCTACTTTTTATGAAACAAAGTGTATTTTTCAATCTTTCAGAATCTTCAGTAGACAATTGTTCATGTTTTGTGCATGGTCATGACTTCTGTCTGTTTTATTCGCGTAAACTCAGTTCTTTTCAAATTCAGTATCTTGGTCATTGTGCCACGAAGCCGAACTCTGGAAGAAACAATATTGCTTATCAAAGGGCAAGGATGAGTTAAAGGCCGTGTTCTTGTATCACAAGACGCCGATGTGTCAGATGATAAGTAGGCTGGAATCATGCTTCATGACTTACCTCATTCTATGATTACAATCATTTGAGCCCGTTGGATCGTGTCCTAAGCAGGCATCCGTGGATACGATACGTAAACAGGTACAAGTTGGCACTGATAACAACAGTAAGTCTTGACACTGTCATTTTTGCTTGTTCGATAGACGGAGGCGAAGAAGGCGCAATCCACAAAGACTTACTTCGTAGTGTCAGAGCCATTACGAAGTCATGGGTCATGGTACCTCATAGATAGCCAATCTGGAACCGCCTTTGAGGAAGCACTATCACTGAATCAGTACCATCCTTATGCATGAGCCACCGGAAAAGGGGAAGCGGGTTCGCCTCGTCAGGTAGAGGGTACGACGACGGGCGTGGTCTAGGCTTCCTACAAAGTAGTGTACCAGTGACTGCTGGATTGAGTGCCAGGTCCGAGGTATGAATAAGTACCTCGATGTCACCCGTAAGTCCACCATCATGGAACATGGAGGCACTCCTCGGATGGGTACGGTCTGGTCGAGTGGCCATCCGTACACTCTGTGAGGTGACTGAGTCTTCCACTATGCCCATTGCGAGTACAGACTCATCTAGGCCGACAAAATATGTACAGCAAAATCGTTCAAGAAAGAATATTGACGAACGTGGGTAACATTTACGGACATTTCTGATAAGAATTTGATTTTTGATGTGACCCTTTCTGTTTGGATGGATGGTAAGAAACCACTAGATTTCATTGGGCAGCATACATCTGGCCTTACGAAAAAGATGCAAATCCTTGTGGTAGCTCTTTCTACTTGGAAGCAAGGAGAAGAACCAATAAATACAAAGTGCTACAAATAAAGGAGAAAACCTCTGTATCAGTACACATGGTGGTGCTTTGCACGACGATGCTGATATGTACTGGACCACGTCCAGGATCCAACCCGTCTCCAAGAATGGAACCATTGGACTGGATTGTACATCTGTACCATCACCAATCGAGAAAGAACTTGTGCGCAGATTTCATAAAATTTCATTTTGGTTTGTCTATAAGGCCTCGCAACTCTTCATGGGAGTCCAGGTAGCTTTTCCGCCTGCCGACTCGCTGGCCCGCCACCCGTGGGCGGACCTGCTCTCGACTAGGATGCATAATTTGTCCTTTTTTTATCTTTTCGTAACTCATTCTTGACCCTTGAACCCACCTCCACGACCCTCTAAGCCTGGGCAATGCACTCAATCTCAATGACGGTACCGGCACCAGGGGCCACGGCCTGCAGGCAGGACCGCGAGGGCATGGGCTGGGGCAGGAACTCAATGTAGGCCTCGTTCATGGCGGCAAAGTCCTTCATGTCGGCGAGGTAGACGTTGAACTTGACGACCTTCTCGATGGAGGAGCCCGAGAGCTCGAGGACCTCCTTGAGGTTCTGAAGGACAGTCTTCTGTAGGAGGTGGTTATGCATTAGTCTCGGTCACGAGTATAAAGTCAGTAGTCGGATTATGCTTGGCTTACGGTTGCCTGCTTGATCTCTCCAGTGGCGGTCTGGCCGGCGCAGAAGACGAGACCAGGGACCTTGACTGCAGGGCCTAGTTTGCCGGAAGACCGGCTTGATTAGCATTCAGCTCGCTCGGATCCTTTATTTCTGGATGGGTTCGACTTACAGTTGTGAGGCTTGGTAGGGAACTTCTCGCTGGAGATGAGCTGGCGCGACATGGTGACTAGGATGTAAGGTGTTGGGTGATGGCTTGGAAGGATCGGTTGAAGATGATTGTGCTGATGTGGGCAGGTGACCTGACTTTGGAAGCTGGGATGATAGACTGGAAGGTAGAGTTTCCAAATCGGTGATTAGAGATCGAATTTATGCCACGTCCATTTCAGCTATAGACTTGTCCCCTGCAGGTATCGCAAAGTCTCACTCCTCTTGCCTTTGGATTGACTATAATTCATCGGAGGAGCTCGACTTGTCCATAATATTGAGATTACTCGTGATAAGACAACGGCTCAATCTCATTGGTCGATATGCCGCGAATATACCGTATCAGGAACCGCCAATATGGTGTCGCATCCTCGGAGGAGCTCCTCCCACGCTAAAAAGGCAACACCAAAACACCAACTCCGTTTCCCCCGCAATACGCTACGCAGCTCTCGGGATGCAGGACGGACCCTAGATTCCCACTTGTCTTCCGAGAACCACTCGCTTCTGGAACCGCTAGTCTTATCTCATCGGCCAATTTCAGAAACCTGGGGAGCTCTCGACTTGTTGCGCCGTATCTTGGGAGGAGCCCGCAGCTAAATGTTCTTGGTGCCCGTCAGCGCGACCTGAAATGGGCGCTATTATATGGAGAGGGCTGTGTGCATGTCACCGTTGTGGGTCAGATAGAGGATCAACCGGTAAGAGGAGCCGTGGCTGCTAATAATCGACGTAGCATCACTCCATGCTACTGGCATTTACGTAGTAGTCCCAATCTGATAGAGTCTGGGGTCAATTACACAATCGGAATGGCCACCTATCTGGTTCCTTGGCTTTTATCGGCGGCGACATAATTAGGTTTGGCTCAAAACGGGGTGCCCATGATCGTACACGATACGATGTGTCAGACTCCAGAGACTATGAGATTGCTTTCCCATACCTGGTCTGGGGTGTCTACCAGAACGTGACCCATCGGGCTTGGATTTAGACGTACCCCGGAACTCGATGATGCTGGATCCATTATCTGGAGTTGACAGGGCTAGGCTGCTGGTCGCCTCGATACGACACGTTTCGGGTTATGGTCAACTGATATCGATGCTAGCCTATGACCAGTGCTTCGGGCACCTCGACAGTCTATGATGGGTTTCCCCCAGCCGCGTCGTCTCCCTGGAGGACAATACCAACTCGAGCTGGGCTCAGTGCTCCCGACACGCCGATCACTCTGATTTCCCTGACATGACACATACACACTTTTGCGCAATCGCACATTGATCTTATCTCTTCGGGCTGAGTAGTCTTCCCATGGTACGACTATAGACTCTATTGGCGCATCTATCATGCGACGGAGGAGCTCCTGCTATAGTCCAAATCATTGGTCGGCGCCATTTTATGGTAAACAACATCTTCGGATGGCGCAAGGTCATCCTCGTATATAGAAATACAGGTAGTTTATCTTCAGATATAAGACGCCAATCGATATCTCGGATAGTCTCCATTTCACCATCCTAAGCCACAACAGACAATCTTCCAGTGTATCCATCAATCCAAAGTATAATCTGCATAATTCACATCTCGAGTCATGGCACCCGCAGCTTCATTCAACCCACCGGCGGCCGACTTGCCCGGCAAGCCCGTCGTGCCAGAATGGATACCTCCCCCGATCACCCAGGAGAAGGAGAACTTTGCCACACTCAAGTCCATTGACCTCTCGCTACTCGACTCTGAGGACCCTGCGGTCGTCGAGGACTTGATCCAACAGGTCAAGATTGCCATCAGAGACGATGGCTTCCTGTTCCTCGAGAACTACGGTATCTCCATTGAGCAGGTAAGAAGCAAACCCGAGCCACATAAGCCGAGTCTCTCGAACCACCTGGCTAATCATCTTCTTTGCAACAGCTCCACCGTCAGTTCGCCATCGCACAGTACATGTACAACAACATCACCGAGGAGGACAAGGAGCGCCTTCTCTTCAGCCCCGAGAATGGTGTGTGGTCAGGCTACAAGCACCCATACGGCTTCAAGGTTCGTGCTACAATACTCTCCCCTTCAATCAAGCCGAGGTGTGGAAAAAAGCGACTAACACCTCGTGTTCCATACAGCGCCACCGAGGACCCCCCGACGGAATCGAACAGTTCAACTGGTACAAGCCCGACTGGGAGGACGTCGAGAACCGCGTGCCGACGTGTCTGCACCCGCTCATGGACGAGATCGAGGAGTTCTGCAACTACCTGACCAAGTCGGTCAACCGGCGGCTGCTGACGCTCTTCTCGCGCGTGCTCGAGCTGCCCGACGACTACCTGTGGGACAACGTGCAGTCGCACGGCAGCCCGACGGGCGAGGGCTACTTCCGACACGCGCTGTTCCGGCCGGTCCAAAAAGAAACCGAGCAGGCCTCCAAGGGCCTGCGCATGCACGGCCACACCGACTTTGGCCTCACCACGCAGCTCTTCTCGGTGCCCATCTCGTGCCTGCAGATCTGGGGCCGCGACGAGCAGTGGTACTACGTCCCCTACAAGCCCGGCGCCCTCGTCATCAACATCGGCGACACGCTCGAGATCGTCTCGGGCGGCCACTTCAAGGCCACCCGCCACCGCGTCTTCAAGCCCCCCGTCGACCAGCTGCAGTCGGAGCGCCTCTCCCTCGTGCTCTTCAACAGCTCCGTCGGCAGCCTGCCCATGGCTCCCGCCTATGGTATGTCTCCTCGTTACACTTCTCTCCCCTCCCCATCATCAAAAACTTTCATACTAATCTGTTCTCTTCCAAACAGAATCTCCCCTCATCACCCGCGAGGGCTGCATCGAGGAGCAGGGCATCTTCAAGGAGTTCAAGAAGCTCACGTCCAACGGCCAGATCGTGCCGACCAACCAGCAGTGGCGCGAGATCCAGATCTCCACCGCGACCGACCCGACCGACCAGGAGCACAACCGCGTCGGCGTCCACCAGGTGGTCGTCGACGGCAAGATCATGCACCAGCGCGAGTACATGGGCATGAAGGTTGTCCTTCCCGTATAAGGTGGCAGAAATTAAAGCAAGAAGGAGAAAAGAGCAGAAATAGAGGAAGATGTTCCATAAAAGAGTGTGGGATGTCTGGCAGAATCAGATATGTTAGAAGCATCCCCGACCACGAAGCTGTGAAAGATTTACAGGCATAGTCAGCGTTAATGAATTCAAAATTTCAAGTTTATCAAATGAGTTTTTTCGAGATAAAATCGTTGGTGCATCTTGTGACATTTTGTCAAATCAGTTATCGCGCCTGATATGCATTGGTCGTTCCACCCGACCACAAAAAGTCTGCTATTGTACAATGTTCACAGTAATATCGTCATTTCCTTCGTGCATCATGATTCCAAATGTTTTTCTCACTTTTGTATCGAGTCCAAACATTTCATGATCAGCTTCCCCAGCTGCCACCTTTGTCTCCGCCCAAAGACTTTCCTTGCCCATTGCATGGCTCCTTCTACATCACCATCTTGCACGCCGACGATTTCCATGGATCCAGGTGTGCCTCCGCGCACGAGTTGCCAGGCGATAAGGAAAGCCTTGTATGCGTAGAGAGTCACCCATGGCGCTTCGTACTCCCCTGTCATGGTGGTATCGAGGTAGCGCAGAAACCAGTTCACATGCGGCTGTACCGCTTTTGCAATGCTGGATTCGCACAAGAGCTCGACATGTGGTGATAAATAGGTAGACTGAGTCAAGATGGCATCTATGCTCCCTTCGACGATTCCACCCACGTGCGAAGGTGACCACACCTGCAGCTCGATCATGGCAGTCTCCCAGGTGGCCTCGCACAAAGCTGCATGTGACGATAGCGCTGTGTCCGGCTGCTGGCGTATGTATGGACCAAGTGCCACCAAGGAAGATCGTAGTGGCTCGAAGCGCTCCAAGCTGAGCATTCCTGTCATCGTGGACCAGCCGGATATCTCACGGGCGCTCGAGATGAGGAACTGCGCAATGTTGATTGCGCCGTACGGGTCAAATGCTGGGAGTGATCCGAGATCCGCTTCAGAGGATAGAAATCGTCGAACGGTATCTGTATATCGGATCGGCGAGTTGGACTGTCTGGCAATGAGCTGCTGGTGCGCCCATTCCGCAGCCGAAGAAGCTGTCCAGTGTTGCTCTGGGCATGGCAGGTCATGCCTAATCTCCAAATGAGATAGTTGGCGCGGGACGGACAAAAATTGATACCATAGTGCATCTATCTGATGCACCGCAAACACCGTTCGCTTGAGGGATTCCGTCTTGATGAAATGCCTCCAGAGAGACTCCAGATCCCCTGCCGATCCCGCGTCGTCTGGTGTCGCCTGCATCAAGCCTCCCGTTCGAGCGTGACTGATCATTTTCGAGTGCATCTTGAGTCCGTACGCAGAGTCCTTCCCGCACAGGTACATCATGGAGCATATCTGTAATAACAAGTATGCCTGTACCATGGTCAAATGTGGCATTGACTCGTCCAGGCCGTCCTCGTCAAAAGAAAGTAGAGCCCGGGCCCTATGGAAGCATCGCAGGGAAAGGCTAGCTCCGGAGCCTGGCTGCTCTTCGCAGTCTGGGTCCTCGCCATACTGATAGGCTAGGGAGAGGACGCTAAATAATAAATGATGAGCAGTTTGGGATATGTCGAAAGTTGCGCGATGTAGAAACGGGACGAAATGAGAAATATTGGCAAAGAACAAGTCGCGGCCTCTGGAGACCTGTGTTGATGAAGGGGACCAGTCGTCTATGAGCTGTGGCGGGCTGCTAGGCGAAAGCTTGTCCGAAATGTTGTGGAAGTTGATGTTCGCTATAGTCGAGTGAAACGAAGCGGGCTGTTGGTCGGCTTGGTGTGTTTTTGTGGTTGTAAAATAGCCCGGGCTGGGTAGTGATTGTCCCAGGAGCAAATTTTGGTGATCGTTGCCGGCGTCTTGCACAATGTGTTCAATTGACATCAAGTCGCTCATGGACTGCTGTTCTGACAGCAATGCCGTCATGCCGTGCGATTCCCTCGTCGGCGAGCCCGCATCCAAGTCGCCGATATCCTCTCCCATGAAGTCGTCATGGCCATGGCCGAGTTGACGCTGTTCCAGTCCCAGAGCAGCTTGCCAGATACCGTCGTCCATTCCGGATTCACACTCGCCGTCCTTCTGAGAGCCGTTATGGCTAATTTCTGCAGGTGACGATGGGGACGCCTTTCCCCTGCGCGGTCTCCGAGCCCCGCACGCTTGCGTCGCGGAGGCCGATGATGGGTCTTGTTTCGATGCCCTGGTCGTCCGTCTCCCAACATGTTCCGGGTGTTTTCTCTTCATGTGCCGACTTCGCAGGTCCTGCCGCGAAAAGGTGGCATCGCAGAGCTCACACGAGAGCAGCGCCTGACCCTGGGGGCGCGAGTGCAGCGCAGCATGTCGCTTCAGGTTCTCGTGCCGAGTGAATCGGCTCTGGCAGACGAGACACTGATATGGTTGGAAGGTGGCCGATGGGCCGCCTGCACTGGCACTGGCTACAGAGACCGACATTCTGGATTGATGCTGATTCTTAAATGGTGAAGATCAGATCTTCTGCTGAAGACAAACCTGCTACGAAACCAAACCCTCCCTCCTGTCTCGGCCAGCAACTACCTCACACATGGCCGACTCCAACAGGGTAGCTGAGTCGCCCTCTACCTCGTTATCATCAGCTAGTAAGTCAGCCAACCATCTAACAGAACCCACTTCGCCCCGCAGGCAGATAAGGCTAGGCGTTGTTAGGCCCTGGCTTAGGCGTATCTGAAATACGGAGGGAAATACAGGGCTTGTCATTGGCTTCGGTCTACCCAGCCGATCGGTAGTTTGGTTTGCATTATAAATGAGATTGGTGTCTGGGATCATAGGAGTCAGGTGCATGTCCAAGTTTGGGGAAAGTATGGAAGGATTGTTGCCTTGTTATTGTAGGATACTACTGCACCTTGATGTATTGGTAAAAGTGATTAGTATACTCTGCACCTTACGGTAACTTGGTACCCCGCAAAACAGTCAGGTCTAGTACAACGGTGTTAGTGGATTTGGTGACTGACCTTCGAGCCACCACTCACAGTCAGCACATGGATTGAATAATAGATACAACAATCAACGACTGTGACTAACTTCTTGTTATAAATAACTCGAAACCGAAATTTAAATATGTGCGTTGCTATTATTTCCCTTAAGCTGGTCGACCCTGCCTAAGTAGTTAATCGTAGCCAGTGTTGACATTTGGTTGTTCTGAAAGAGCTAAAGTTGTTCGTGTTCATTATCATCTTTGTCCATGTGTGGAATTGAATTATAACATTACAAGCGCAGCACTTTCCCTGCTTGTATCGACATCAGAAAATGCTGGTATCTCCTCTTGCCCAAAAATGGAAAGTCTACAATCATAGAAATACTGTCACACAGTGACTGGAAATCAAGTATAAACGTACTTTTCTTGTAGCTTTTAAGTACCTAGATAGAGATTGACTCACCTATAATATTTGAAAAGTCAAGATCAGACTGTACCATACCATACCTAAATAATGAGCTCTATTCAGTAGTGAATATCTTCACCACAAAATCACTGATCTGATAAGCAGTTGTGCCAAAGAGCAAACCTCATAGATCATATACCGGAGGTATAACATATAATATCCATCAATGTCTGTATAAACATATCTTCAAGCTGTAAGTCTACACAAGCAAGTTTTTAAACATCTTTTTTTTTTTCCAACGAACTCTCAACTACTATCGCACGTACTTACATTCGATTTCTTCTGTTCACAGCTCTTTCCCCTGAGCATCATGACTATCGCCGGGGTGACGCGCCTTTCCAGTGCAACGACAATGTTGCCGCGCCCAGTTGAGATTATTTAAATTTCTGGAAATGCCGTCGAGGTAGCCTCTAGACAATCAGCTTGGACGATCGACCAGAACCATCAGTCTAGTCTCTCTGTTTGGACAATCAATCACTCACACCTTTTTGCTTGCAGTCGGACAATGGACCACTCCCAACAATCAAACAATCAAAATTTCACCAACAATCCGCACTGATTTCTGCGCATTCCTTATCAAATCAACCCCACTGACCTGAAGAATTCTTTGGGTGACTTCCCCCAATCTAACACACAACCACAGATTTAGAAGAACCCTCTTCAAATATCTGTTTCGGTAAGCAGACTCCACCGAAACTCTTAAACCAATTCTTTTCAACACTTTTCAACATAGTACGAAAAACTCCTTCAGGTTTGTACAATCTTTCTTTTTTTTTTTTCTACCTAAGTGTGGACACTGATTAACAGACATCGAAGCACTGCACCAGTCACAAAACGGAGACGACCCATCACCATGAACCCAAACCACAAAGCTGAGAGTCCCCAGGACGCCTTCGATCGGGTCTGTCGCACCAAGACCCCGACCCGCTTGTCAGATAAGGATATCACCATCCTGCGGGACACGGCCATCCAGCTACGCCGCGCCAACGACGCTCTACGCGCCGACAACGAGATCCTGCGCGTGGCCGAAGAGGAGCGGAGCCTAGAAAACAAGAAGACGCGCAAGGACTATGACAATCTCCAGCAGCACATGCGCCGGGAGTCCCAAGTTGCAAAGGAGCAGCAGACCAAGATCCGGGAGCTTGAGGCTAAACTCCGCGGCGACAAGGGACTCCCCGAATGGGAGCAGAGGCTCTTGGAGACGGCGTCGGCCGCCGCCATCGCTGAGGAGCACAAACAGGACCTGGCCCGTCTAGAGAGCCAGATTAAACGGCTCTTGGAACACAAGCGAATTTCCAAGATTCTAGTCCTTGAATGGACGGATAGATTACGTACGATGCGCGAGAAAGCGCAACGCGCCAGCAGTGCCTTGGGTCGTTGGCAGGAGTTAAAGGTGCGTAATCATCCGAACAACATCTCATCTTTTGCTCTCCCATAACCTGATCTTTTTACGGACTGTCCCCCGGGCGATTTATCTGTTGTAGCTGACCGAACCGCTTAGGGAAGAGAGGCTGCCGGAGAACGTCTCTGTCCCTCCATGGAGAACCGACTCCACGAAGAGCTACGAACAGCACAACATAATGAGGAAGAGGCCATTCAGGTCGCCAAGGGCCGCTATACCGAAGTTTATCATCACATGGACCTTGGCAATTGAGGTCAATTCTATCCGGTATATAGACGAGCTACGAGAAATGGGACGATCTACGGTGAATAACATCAATCTTTACTGCTCCAACCTCCCCAAGAGCATCGGATGATCAGGATGAAGACTACGATAAGATAGAGGCTCAGATTACAGAGAAACAGGAGGAATAATCAAAACAGTTCGTTGTCTTGTGCTTTATGTGGCTATGAACTGGTCTGTTGAAAACGGGACGAATCAGTGGCGGTCTCATGGTTGAGACGACATGGGCCACTTCATTTCGAGAATAAGACAATCACCACCTAGTACAGACGAAAAGAACTCGGTGGACTTCCGACAACACTGTGTTACATTCGTCCCGTGAATATGAAGAGGGTTTCCCTAATGATTCTGTTCGAGATGCAATTCGATTCTAGTCTATGTCGTGCTTCAATCTGCCTCACGTCTGTCTTGTGTTATTGACTCCTGCGACAAAAGACACTTCACCGTATAGCTTTCCTGATGGATTACCCTGCGGACGCTTCCTGTTCATCATCCTCCCGTTGTTCCTCCTCAGGCAAAGCCTCAAAGATAATAAAGGGCTGCTGCACGCAAAGCCGGTGCATGTGTCTGCGCTCCTCGGCGGGGTCGCCCGACGCCCGGAGCGTGGGGTAGTCCTCGGGGACGACGCCGCGCGCGAAGCGGTGCCGCCCGGCCATATCGCGGATCCCCCGAGCGGCCGCGTCGACCTGGTGGACCGTGACGTGGTCGGCCGGGAGGCCGGGCGGGTGGCTGCCGAAGACGTTTTGGATGATCGGGGGGTAGCGGCGGCGGAAGGCGTCGTAGGTGCGGAACGTCTCCAGGGCGTCCTCGTCGGCGCAGATGAAGTGGTTCTCGAGCACCGCCGGTCCGGCCTTGATGTACCCGGTCAAAAAGAAACTTCGGACGAGAGATAGAGGCATGTCCTGGAAATACTGATGCTCCATCTTGTCCAGGGTGAGTGGGGTCCCATGGATATGCAACTCGTAATTTGGTGTGGCGTTGAATGCTTGAACCGCATCCGCAATGACCTGGTCAATGTACTTGAGGTACCTCTCCCAGAGCTCTTGGTCCTTGAACGTTGCGGAAGATACACAAGCTTCGAGGGACCCCGTCGATATTGCGTGCGATGCGAAATACCAGGTCACGAATCGTCCCTCTAGGGAGTGTTTTCATCGGTCCAGGTTGCTTAGGTGCATGGCCATTGGTGTGCTTCGATGAAATCGGAGTCGGGATGTATGTATTCCCAGAATTCCAGTACCCATTAGAGAGCCGAGAGGTTCTGCCATTGCTTGGAAGATTCTGTCTGGAACCCGCCGAGCTTTTTCGCGAGCTAAATCGAGCTGGATGTACTGAAAAAGGTTGGCACTTCACTATCTGTGATTCCTTGGTGTTGTTGACGCTCGCGGCGGTTTCAGCTGGCTTCAATTGCTTCCCTTCTTGCGGTTGCGGTTCGTTGGTATTGTTTAGGCTCGTGGCGGCTTCAGCTGACCTCGGCTGCGAAACCAGTTGCGTAATCGGTTGCGGATGAAAGGGCTCTGGGGCAACGAAGAAGCTAGAATGTAGTCGTAAAACCATAGTGACGGTATTCTGGGTGCGAAGAGTTTTAAAACGATGTATGAATTAGGACCCTTCTTGGAACTCATTTCTGATTGGATGTTGTAGGAGCCAGGAAAGGATGGGGAAAGGGCATAGAAAGCGAGAGGGCATAAATGACAAAAACGCGTATATATATGGACGATAGCGCCGGAAGGCAACTGGGGACCCGATGATGAGTTAGATCCATGTGGAAGGCAGCCATGGAATTTGAACCCTATTGTCATCACAAGGTCTGTGGCTGCCGACGGACATTCGTGCCACTACCTAATATAGAGAATCGATACATCAGACGACCGTGTCGTAATGTTCTCAACATCATGGCCCGAGATGTGCATTATAATGTTACGAAAAGGGGCTTTTACATTATACATGGCAGAAGTTGCTACAAAATTCCCGATATTTGCATTTGAAACTTTTTGGTTTTATTGTCTCGAGTTAACGATAGTGTTAACCATAGTTGAGGTAAGAATTATTCATCATTTCATATCTAACCAAAAACTCCCAACATCAACCTAAGCTTCCGAGTCCTTGAAGCTGCCGAGCTTGAGCAGCTTCTTGGCATTGTCCCTGCCAATCTTCTTGTAGTCCTTCTCGTTGAGCTTGACGCCGTCGTACCAGTCGCAGGCGTCGCCGAAGCTCTCAAAGGGGTAGTCGATGGAGAAGAGGATGCGGTCGGCGCCGACCTCGGTGAGGCAGTACTGCAGGGTGGCGGTGGAGAAGTGGCCGCTGGTGGTGATCCAGATGTTGTCGGCAAAGTAGTCGCGGATGGTGCGCTTGCACGACAGGCCGAGGGGCTTCTTGACGTCCTCGAACCAGTGGTTGATGCGCCACAGGTCGAACGGCAGGTGCTCGCCCAGGTGGCCGAGGATGACCTGCAGCTTGGGGTGCCGGTCGAAGACGCCGTTGGTCACCATGCCGAGGACGTGCAGGCTGACGCCCTGGGCGAAGCTGAGCGGGGGGCCGATCAGCCAGCTGCGCTTGGCCCAGAGCTTCTCGTGGATGGTGCCGGTCGGGTTCCTGGGGTGCAGGTAGAAGGGCACGTCGAGCTCCGTCACCGTCGACCAGAAGACGTCCCACTCGGGGCCGTCGTAGAAGACCATGTCATCACCATCGACACCGGCGCGCTGCGTGTCGTTGACCAGAGCGCCCTTGAAGCCCAGCTGGGTAACACATCGCTTCAACTCGGCAGCAGCCTCGTTGGGGTCGTGCATAGATAGCGTGCTATGTTTCGGTCAGTCATGAAATCGATGAGATTGTGGCAAAGGGAGACGCACGCAAAGCCGCCAAATCTGTCGGGGTAGCTCTTGATGGCGCCGGCAAGGTAGTCATTGACCTCGACTGCCAGAGCTTGAGCGTCCTTGGGTTCCCAGATATCTTGGACACCAGGGGCTGTGTAGGAGAGGATGGTGTAGCCGACGCCGTGCTTGTCCATGTACTCGATACGCGTTTTGGCGATGTCCGTGATCTCTGCGGCGTGCTTGTCTGGGTCCGTGGCGAACAGCGAAGCCCACCACCTCGTCTTCTCCTGGAAGCGAGGGAGGGCGAACGCCTCTTCCAAAGCAATCTTTCCGAGCATGTTTACTGGGATTTTGATGTGTGTGTATGAGAATTATTAGATGGAAACAAGATGCTTGTTCTGTATGTAGTGATGATATATTATATGATGAAGGACTTGATGAGTTGATGTGCAAATGAACCCTCTTCTTCCGTAGAATCGATTGATGTTTTAAACATGTAAAGTCCTCACCGTTCGCTCTTCGCGCTCAACTCAATCGGGACCTATATGATCCATATTTTGTAATACACCTATTACCCCTTTGCACAGGTCGCATTTCTTACGACGCTCTCGGAGGTTGACAGGCAACAAGCGCGCTCTGGTGGTGGCCACTTGGGAAGAGCATGTCGGCAGCGTTCTCCTAACAAAGCAAGGGACGAGAGAGAACATATCCGACGCACCGCTACACTTGCGGCATCTTCACCACACCGCGTGTAAGCGGCCTTGGTGCTGGGCTAGATCAGGGTCCTGGCGGATGCGTTCAGAAGAGCTGTCAGTGCAATTGCCGCCAGCTAGGAAACGCGATCCCCGCTTCCCCGACCTCTTGTCGGAGGGGCCAAACACGCGGGGGAGGCCAGCATCAGCATCCCATTCCCCGCAGCCAGGGGAGACTTTTCCGAGATCCGTCTCTTCGAGGTGCGAATAGTAGTAGAAGGGGGATGGATGCTTAGTAGTAGGTCGAGTCGGCGGTTTGAACAATTGACATATTCTCAAAGGAATTTATTAGACGCTACCCGAGAGACCCTTGTGGCATACCATCCAGGAACGACGGAGCACACAGGCTTATTAGCAGCATCACACCCACACTCACTGCTGGGAGAAGGCAACTCAGCGGTCAGCCCTCAACTTACCAAAAACGCTCCATCCAGCGGAACTTCCGCAACATGGAACCGGGTAACGCCGTTCGAGAGACGTCTGGTCACACAAATCGCGGTCTCCATTCTCAATGGTATCCGAGATGTCCGCAATGCTGCACTAGGCTTTTGCTCGGCGGATTTACGATCATACAGCCCCGTCCGGCAGTGGAAGTGCATTTGTAAATCCAGGGTCGCTAGCAGCTAGTGCAGGGCCACTGTAGGTGCAGCCCATTAGTGGATCTTCGGCGAGTATGTAGTATTTGTAACGCCTGCAGGACAAAAGTTCCGCCTTTTCACTGTATCTGATCCTTGACTGTATACTTACACGGGTTCAAGTGAACTACACTTTGAAACAACTCTGCATATTCTACCTTGTTACCGAAAGAAACCCAAAATGTCTCAGTACAAGGCTCAGTATCCCGCGGGCGTCACCGTGGACCCCGAAGTTGTCCAGTTTTTCGAGGACTTCTATCGGATCTCGGACACTCCTGGTGGCCACGACGTCTATGTGGACCAGTTCACTTCGGATGCGACCTTCAAGCTGGGCTCCAAGAGCAGCCAGGGCACCGCTGGTACGGAACGACGAAACCCTACCTTGGAATCGTGTTATACTAATTAGCTTTCAGAAATCACGACCTTGAGACACGGCATGTGGGCTGCAGTTGTGCAGAGGAAGCACACCATCCAGAAGATCTTTCCTTTTGGCAGCGACAGTCACGAGATCATGCTCTATGGTGACGTCGAGTACGAGCTGCGTGCCGGCGGCAAGGCGACCGTGGAGTGGGGAGGACATGCAGTGCTGGAGAAGTCTGCCCAGGATGGAAAGCTCAGAATGAAGTTTTATCAAGTGTACTTGGTGAGTCCTTCATATCATTGCAGTATTCTGAGCCAATACTGACATTTGGTACAGGATACAGCTGCTAGCTCGAAGAAATAGAAGAGATCGCAGAAAGGACGTTACTGGATTTACGAGTACATCACATGACAAAACAGGCACATTTGAACTTGCAAACCATGACTATTTCTCAGGAGGATCATGGTGAAATTGAAATTATCGGGCCGCTATTTCAGTTCGGCCGCAAATGCCTTGATGTGCTTCTCTACCTCATCCGCATCCTCTATACAATGCCAATGACCGACGCCTTCCAGCACTTCCAATTTTGCAGGCATATGGCAACCCCAGCTTCGAAACACACGTCAGCTCCAGTCCGGAAAAAGCGAACGAATTGCAAAAGTGACTCACCTGCTTTGGATCTTCTTTGCGGCCTCCAGTGGGCTCGTCTTGTCGTGAGAACCAGAAAGGATAAGGACTGGGCTGTTGCTGTGCACATAGTCCGGCGGCTGGGCGTCAGAAATGGCCTTGCAGAGGGAGTTGTATCCTTCGGGGCTCTGAGACAAGAGCAGAGCTCTGATGAATGCGCGCTGCGTTTCCGTGGCCTGTGGACCGGTCGCCGCGGCCGGGATCGTGTCGGCCATGGCCTCCATGCCGCCTACACAGTTGTCAGTTCCCGTACTTTAATTTCCTGACGGAGACGCACGTACTCTTCTCTACCGTGGCTATCCTCGCGTCAAAGATAGGCGCCAGGCCAGGGTTGGGGTTGACTGGCCCGATCAAGACGACACCAAGGAGGTTGAGAGAAATGGACAGCTCAGAGGCGACGATTGCGCCCATGGAATGACCGACCGCGATCAGACTCTTGACGTCCAGATCAAGCTGCTTGATCAAGTCTTTGGCATCCTCCACTATTCCGTTGATGCCGCCATATTGGCCATTGTACTTGGAGTTGCCACTACCTGCTCGATTGTCAGTAAAAATAGAAATAATTGATGGCAAAGAGAGTCTGACAGACCATGAGTATCAAAAGCAACACATGTGTGACCAGCAGCAACAAGCGATGGGATTATCGAGGCATAGAAAGAACTCGATGAGCCGAGGCCGTGGATGAACAAGAAGGTCGCCTCCGTGCTGGTTTTGCCCGACTCCGGAGAGACCAGCCTGTAGTATAGGGACTTTTCCCTGACCGTGATGTAAGGCATGCTGTCGACGCGAATTGCTTCAGAATTGACCAAAGAAGGAGAAATAGATTCTCGCAGTTTGTTGTTGATGGTGTTCAACCAATGCAACCTCGATTATAGATAATATGGTGATTGGCTCACTCTCTTTACCTTGTTGTAGTCGCAACGCTGGAATCTCGATAGGCACCTCAATCGACAGCTAGATTGTATGTAGGAGCGTCACAGCGGCTGTCCCGTCTCAGTGCCCCGCTGAACCTAGTCCCACTCCTCCCTAGTTTGAAGGCGGGTGATGCAATTGTGATGACGCTAAACCACAAGAACGAAAAAAGGTACCCGGAAACGACTGTCACTTGTCTCGACTTTCCCTCCAGAGAAGAAGGCAGGGAAGGCCAGAGCCAGCCAACCATGACTAAGGTGGCAGCGCCTTTCGTTAGCGAACTCGTAGCAGAGCGCCGGCAGACGGAGAAAGAGAGTCCACTGCCGTCCGTCCGTTCCAGTGCTTGGGGGCTCGCCCTGCTGACCCTCTTCGATGCCCCATCCTTCTTGCGACTGACTGGGGGGTCGGTCCGCCGTTGCTGAGAGTGGGCTCCGATGTGAAGACGGATTCAGCAAAAGCAAAGAGGGCCTACCGCTTGTTGCGCAGCCCGCTGCTGCTGAGGCGCCTATCCTGTCGTCTGTCATGCGCGGAATAACGGGTATAGCAGGGCGAAGCCGGTGTCCCGCGAAGTTCGAGTTGCCCTGCCGTGCCGTCACATCGCGTGGAATGTTCGCGAGTTTCCTTGCCTTGCAATAGCGAGCGAGACAACCTACGAACCAAAAGAACGGCTCAATAACAGCACCACCCTGGCTTGGCTGTAGTTTTGGCCTGTTTGGATAGATCCTCGTCGGACGCCTACTTATACAGTATAACCGAGATACACACCACAGAAACCCACTCCTCTATCACCATGGGAAGCATGCAGCAACAGTATAGCTCCCGCGAGGAGAGCACTCGCATTGTCGACCTGTTGTGCAATCTGTTCGACCCCATCGGATTGCCAACAGAGGCGCGGGCGCTCGCCAAAAATGTCGTCTTCACGGCTGAGAGGGACCAGCCCATCTTTCCCATCCCCTTCAAGGAGACCGAGACAACCGCCGCCCTAAAGGCGATAGAGGGCTCGGTGGCCAGCTTATTGGCGGCCACACGGGAGACCTCTGACAGCAACAGGCAAGTCACAGTCAGCTTGGAAAAGACGACTGCATTTCTGTTCCAGGCCTATCTGGCCACGGTTGGCGGACTGGGCAAGTTGGACAAAAGCGTGCGGTCGCTATTGAAAGGTAAGCATGCGAGTAAAACTGTGAATTCACATGTAGAGGAAGCAACTCTAATGATATTGGAAGATACCGATCTGCTGCAAGCACAGTCTGATCCTTACCGCCGCATGTCGGCAAATCTGTACAAGACTGCAACTGCTGGAGAGTACTATCACATTCACGGATCGCTCGAGGCATCCACAACCTTGGGGTTCTTGGGCCTGGAGCCTTTCCGGCCAGATCTAGAGACGCATGAGCAGATCGTCGAGGCCATTGAGACGGCGGTCGAAAAGTACACCCCTGAGCAATTGGAAGCACTGAACGCGCAATATCGCCAGGCTGGTGTCCAGGCGCTCAAGCACGAGCAGTTTCTCAAGACTCAACATGTGAGCAGACTTACCCCCATTCTCATGATATGCCGTCATACAACCATACTAACATCGTGACAGGGTCAAGTCAACAGCCAGCTTCCGCCGTGGGCTGTCACGTGCCTGGAAGATAAGAGTCCAAAAGCTCGACTGCCTGCCACTAATCCAAAGCGGCTCCTATCGGGCGTCAAGGTGCTCGAGCTGTGCAGAATTATCGCTGGACCTGTAGTCACGAGAATCTTGGGAGAGTATGGTGCCGATGTTCTCAAGATCACCAGCCCGAGCTTGAGTGATGTGCCCTTTTTCCAGGTTGATGGCAACATGGGCAAGCATGCTGCTGAGCTTGATCTCAAGTCTCCAGAAGGGCGCAAGAGATTTGAGGAGCTTGTAGCTGAGGCTGACATTGTGGTCGATGGATACCGACCACATGCGATTGAGAAGCTTGGTTTCGGACCCAAGTTTCTGTCCGAGTTGGCTGCAAAGAGAGGCAAGGGCTTCGTCTATGTCAATGTCAACTGCTTCGGATATGAAGGTGAATGGGCCCACAGGCCGGGATGGCAACAGATTGCGGACTGTGTAAGTAACAAGTGCACCTCATCACACAATCATGCGTCTTGGCTAAACGAAATACTAGGTGAGCGGTGTCGCGTGGGAGCAAGGAAAGTTCATGGGAAAGACCGAGCCCGTGGTGCCACCATTCCCCATCTCTGACTACGGTACTGGATGCATGGGTGCCATCACGGCACTCATTGGACTGTATCACCGTGCCACCCGAGGCGGCTCGTGGCACGGCAAGGCATCCCTTCTGCAATATGACCTGCTCTTGTTCAAGGCCGGCTTGCTGCCTCCGGATGTCCAGGAAACCCTCCGTAGCTGGACCGGACCTGAATTCCTGGCTCTAGACCACGCAAACAGTGTAGACCAAATTTCCGGAACCGCGCTGCGGCGCATGAGGGATGTATTCCCCGAGTTCGCGCTCGACAAGAAGTATCTCGACCACTGGTACTCGAACGCATACAAGAATGACGTTGAGGCTGTGAAGCCCGTGGTGGAGATTGATGGCCTGGATATCAGCTTTGAGAGGGCGAGCCGACCCAATGGATCAGATCAAGCATCGTGGGACTTTGGCGATGATGGCGATTACAGAAAATGATGAGTCGAGGATTATGATTAGGTATACTTGGATTCTACAACAGCGGTTTTGAGTAGTACTGCCTGACATTCGTAGCCAGCATCACTTCTGAGGTTCACCATGCAATACACGACCTTATGACCAGTGATCTACTGCCACCGGAACGATTGCCTTTCGTGTTACACAAACGCTGCTTATAATTCGAGACTGATCTATGCAGGTATCCGCGATCTACTGTGCAGGCTGTGGTAGCAAACAAGAAGTTTCAGTGATGCAGATTGGCGAATGCCGATGAGGTCACACGACTTATTTTGAAAATCAGTAGCACAACACGATAGCCTCATTATGTAGAGCAAAGAGTCCAGACATTCCAATCGACATCCAACAAAAGAATCCAATGGATCCCCTTCCTACCTAGGTACATACCTTCACGTCCCTCCAGGAGGCAAATCGAATGTTTGGAAAACCACCGTGCGCTCTTGGCCAAAGGACCGAATTAGTGTTTACCGTATTCCCTAAATCCGTGATCCGACTAATTATGGGGACTCTCTGCATCTCCACCCGGAATGCGAACGCTCGCGGGGCGAAAAGAGACTTTGGCACCGTCTGGCCAGCGAATGATGAGATGCCAATTCCCATGGGGCCCCAGACGATTCATCGTTTTACTAGTTTCCGGGCCACATCATCTCACAGCAGAGATGCTGCTTCTGATGCCGACCGCAGCATTGCTACAGAGCTACAGAGCTACAGACAGCCCGTGACCCAGCGGCAGTAGTGCCAAATTCTCACACACCATCAAATCAACCCCCCTCTCCAGCGAACAACGGCGCCAGGACCAAATGATACCATCGCCCCAATTCCGACACACGTGAAGCGAGCGGAGACGGCACCCGTCTATCATGGAAAGTCGAGTATTCTTACCAAATCACCGTCGACTTGTGTGTCAGCAAACCTTGGGGACACCCCTCCCCCCCATCGTCGGAGAGCAACTGCCGACTTCCGCACTCTTGCGGCCTGTCGAATAGGGACGGTGACTTCCCTTGACCTAGGTGGTCAGATATTCTCTACGTACACGGCCCCTGCCTTTTGAGCTGGGTGCTGGGCTGGCTGATGCGGAGTACTTGGATCTTATTTACCCATAGTTTGCTATCTATCCCATAATAAGAAGATCACATTTCATACATCAACACTGGCATTGAAGTAATAAGAAAAGGGGTCTTCTTATTCACTTCCTACAAACACATTCTTGACAGTATCAAGATATTCCTTCTTAAAATCCAGAAGAAACATCGTTGAACTTGAACTGAGCAGGCCAATAATCACGTCTACTCATCACTCCAACAACAAAAACAGAGTATCAAAACAGAAATCAGCAAATATCAAAAACCCTTCAGAAAAGATGGGCTCTCTATCGCAAGCACAGCAGAACCACACCCTCGGGGACGAGTTCACCCGGGATGTCATCAGCGCCATGGGCCCCAAGACGGACCCGCGCCTGCGCGAGGTCATGTCGTCCTTCATCAAGCACGTCCACGACTTTGCCCGCGAGGTGCAGCTCACGACCGACGAGTGGATGCTCGGCGTGCAGATGATCAACCAGGCCGGCCAGATGAGCGACAGCAAGAGGAACGAGGGACAGCTGCTGTGCGACGTCATCGGCCTCGAATCGTAAGACCCTTTCACTCGTGATAGTTGAGCCTTTGGAACTAACACGCCCTCCCAGCCTCGTGGATGATATCACATACCAGGCCGCCGTCAAGAGCGCCGGCTCCGCCACGGCCTCGGCCATCCTGGGCCCCTTCTGGAGGCACGACACGCCCACCCGGCCCAACGGGACCACCATCAGCTTCAACACGCCCAAGGACGGCCAGGTCGCCTACCTGTACGGCCAGGTCACGTCCGCCGAGACCGGCAAGCCCCTGGCCAACGCCACCGTCGAGGCCTGGCAGGCGTCGACGAACGGTGAGTTTGACAGCCGCCCCACGTTTCCCGGTGATCAGAGTAGAATGCTGACGATTTTTTCCGTCTGCCAGGTCTTTACGAGCAGCAGGACGACGCCCAGATTGAGCACAACCTGCGCGGAAAGTTTGTCACGGACGCAGAGGGCCGCTTCTCCTTCTACTGCCTGCGGCCGACGCCGTACCCGGTAAGTTTCGTCATCTTTGGACATTGATTGTCCAGAACTCCATTCCTGCAGGGGTCCCGCTCGGCTAACACTTGACGTCTCCCTACAGGTCCCGGAGGACGGTCCGGCCGGCAAGCTGCTGAGGCTGATGGACCGCCACGTGTATAGGCCTGCCCACATCCACCTGATCGTAAGTTGTTGTCTCCCTCACGTCGCACAAGGGGCCAAGAGATCTGTGTAACCCCCGTTGCATCAAAGCAAACACCAAAAACGGGAATTAAAAAAATTGCTGACACATCTTGCCCGAAATAGGCACAAGCCGAGGGCTTCAAGCCAATCACGACGCAAATCTTTGACAGCAAGTCCGACTACCTGGACAACGACTCGGTGTTTGCTGTCAAGGACGGTCTAACCGTCCATTTCGTGCCTCGCAAGAATGACCCCGAGGCTGAGTGGGAACTCAAGTATGATCTCAGTCTGGCTCCTGCGTCTGCTTAAATGGGACATGGTATAATTAAATGTTTGTCAAATTGTTCGTAGGGGTCTTTCATTCGTGTTTAGTTTAGCCAAAAATGATACGCCACGCTTCTATGAATAACCAAATTATTTCGAATGAATGTCCGCCAGCTGAATGAAGTCCGCAATTGAATGTATAAATCCAACTATGGAATGAGGAGCAAAGACGGGCATCTTGCAATGGTATCGAGCCTGTTCAATGGACAAGAATGCAATGGTTAGCTCTTACGTTGCGCAATTACCACGCATGGTCGGCTTTGACCCGTTGCCAATGACATTAGCATCATATGTCGATTGTCAGTAACCTGGTGACAAGAAGCAAGATCGCCGCCCATACAATTGCGGCACGTTGGCCAGCAAGCACTCATCATGCTCTTACTATATGCGGTTCACCTTGCATCCATGATCATATCTGCCTTACAGGTGACATTATGCTCAGAAATGCTGTCGCGCGCTGATTATACAAGTAAGCTACTGTCGTGTGCAGCTTGATCCTAATATGACAAATGCGGCATATGCCTTCGGCGGATTCTTTAGTTAGTAGCCTGCATCCAAGATCAATCCTTAATCATGTGCATTTTGCGAAGTCGTAAGTGGTAGGCCCCATACATCGCCGCCGCCTCCGTTCGACAGTCGCCTCGATTGTCACGCGGCGTAAGAATGGATGTGATGTGAGCTAGAGCACAACATTGTGCCAACCCAGCCGGGTGATCAGTGGAGAAATGATTCGTCCAAGGGTGCTTAATTTGATCAATCTGGTTTTTGCACTGCTCATTTTGGTGTTAGTCGATGCTTGTTATTCTTCTTGCGAAAAGATGACTCACTTGTACTTTGACATGCCCTTTTCCTCCCACGCTTGAAAGTTTCCCCAGAAACAACTTTTGTTCATTCATGAAGCCCAGACGCCAGTTTCTTCAGTTGTTGGTGCTGACGTCTCTACGAGATCAGATCTGCCACGTTCATGGGCATTTCGTCGATTTGTGTAGAGTAGTACACTGCGTCCATTAGCACTTTTCTACCCTGGGAACAAAGTCGAACTTACACTCAATGTCGCGCAGAATGCGCACATCCTCGCTCGTCACAAAGTTGATAGCGACACCCTTCCGTCCAAAACGTCCACTACGACCGATACGGTGGATGTAGTTTTCACGGTTGCTAGGCAAGTCGTAATTGATGACCAAACTGACTTGTTGCACGTCGATGCCACGGGCCCAGACATCAGTCGAGATGAGTACTCTGCTGTTGCCTTGTCTGAAATCTTGCATAATGCTGTCGCGCTCCTTCTGTGGCATGTCTCCATGCATGCTGCTGACAGTGAAGTTGGCCTCTCTCATCTTGTCGGTAAGCCAGTCGACCTTTCTGCGCGTGTTACAGAAGATGACTGCCTGGGTGATTGTCAATGTGTCGTACAAGTCGCAGAGTGTGTCGAATTTCCAGTCTTCCTTCTCAACGGCAATGAAGTATTGCTTGAGACCTTCCAGAGTCAACTCGTCACGCTTGACCAGAATGCGGACGGGGTCAGTCATGAACTTGGTGGTCATGTCCAGAACATCGTAGGGCAGAGTAGCGGAGACCACCACGACTTGGGTGGCCGGCGGGAGATATCTGTAGACATCGTAGATCTGCTCGCGGAAACCCTGGTTGAGCAGCTCGTCGGCTTCATCCAGGATAAGCATCTTGATGTGGCGAGTGCGGAGATGGCGGCGGCGAATCATGTCAGCAACGCGACCGGGCGTGCCAGAGACGATGTGTTGACCGTAGTCGAGCTTCCTGATGTCCTCTCCAACGTTGGTGCCGCCGATGCAGGCGTGGCACTGCACATTCATGTAGTCGCCGAGAGCCATGACGACGGACTGAATCTGTGTAGCCAGTTCGCGAGTAGGCGACAAGACGAGAGCCTGAGTCTCACGAACGGCGGTATCGATGACCTGCAGCATGGAGATGGAGAAGGTGGCGGTCTTTCCGGTACCAGACTGAGCCTGGGCAATGGTGTCGCGGCCCTTGCAGACCTGAACGATCGCACGCGACTGGACAGCAGATGGCGACTCGTATCCGTAGGCATAGATACCGCGCAGAAGGTTCTCCTTCAGCGACATGGACTCGAAGGTGGGATGAACTGTAACCTCCTTGGAGGTCGAGAACTCCATCTTCTCGTCGGCGCGACGATCGATGCCTCCTTCAGCCATGGTGACGGTACTTCCAAGAACTGATGAGTTTGGCACACGGATAGCGATACCGATGGGTCTTCAACAGCTGCGGTGCTGATGAGAATTGGCGATGAGATAGGGATTGATGAAATGGAACGAGCTGATGGAATGGATAAGGCTGCCAAAATTTCAGTGGGGCAGTCGCGCTTGCCCCAGGATTTCTAGGTGAAAGAGGGGCAGGCTGCCAGCTCGGATTGGCTGTGGCAAAACGAACGCGGTTCAGTGTTGGACCTGGAGCTTGGAGCCGCCCAAATTTCCAAGGTCGCATTCAGCCTCATCAAGCTTGCTGCGACGGTACCTAGCTCGACCTTTCCATCGACCACAAATCGCATCATCTACTTAATTAGACAGCGACATTTGATATCTGCGCAAGAGCGCATAGTCGCCGAGATGATTTTGGAAGAGCAGCGTTTCCTCCATGAGGATCTGGAGCGCCTCGAGCAAGGTATTGCCGACCGCATTGGCGAAGAGCCAAAGAACATTCGCGATCGTCTCACACGCGACCACCAGATCTCCCAGTTCCTCGATCGCATATCGTCACAGTCGGCTAAGCTCCTGAACATCTACAATGATGCGGACAACTCGAGATCGAAAGAGATCCAGCAGATCGGCACTGGCGACCCCATGGAAGAATTCTACAAGCAGCTTGGCGAGGTGAAGAACTTCCACTCCAGATACCCAAATGAGCCCGTCGAAAACCTCGAGCGCGCATACAAGCCCAAGAAGGCAACCGAGGGCGATTTCATCAGCAATGCAGTAGACTCCATGTTTACTGGAGAGGAAGCTTTCGGCCGCTTCTTTGACCTGCACACCTGTCACGAATCCTACCTGAACCTCCAGAACGCAAAACGGCTGAGCTACCTGCAATACCTCGACTTGTTCGACAACTTCGCGGCTGGCGCTGGCGGACTCAAGAGGAGTGAGAAGCTTACCGATCAGTACTTCCGCTACGTTGGAGAGCTGGCACAATACCTGGAGTCATTCATGCGGAGGACGAGACCGCTGGAGAACATCGAGAAGGTCATCGCAGACTTCGACAAGGAGTTTGGGGTCGCATGGGAGAGTGACTCGGTGGAGGGCTGGAAGCTCGAGACTGTTGCTTCCACAGCACAAACCAGCACGGGTGACGCGATATGGTGTGATGCCTGCGAAAAAGAGTTCAAGAACGAGAACGTTTACAAGGGACACCTGAACGGCAAGAAGCATGTCAGAGCAGCTGCGGAGCGCCAGAAGAGGATAGAAGAATCCGGAGAGGCCGCTAGCACGTCCCAAGGGCCGAAAGATGGAGAGTCCGCCTCCCGGCTGAAGGAACGCGCCATTGCCGAGCGGGAGCACAGGGTAAAGAAGCTTGCCGCCGCCATGAGCACGGAACGCAGCGACACGAGAGTCAACGTGGAACGCAAGCAGGGTATGACGGAGCGCGAGCGTCAACAGGAGTTGGACAACCTCTACGCTTCGACAACTGTCGCCACCCAAGGACCCGAGAACGAAGAGGGCGAGGAAGGGGACGACGAGGACAGAATATACAATCCGTTGAAGCTGCCGCTAGCTTGGGACGGCAAACCTATTCCGTTCTGGCTGTACAAGCTACATGGACTGGGTGTAGAATTTCCTTGCGAGATTTGTGGAAACTTTGTCTACATGGGCAGGCGGGCTTTCGATAAACACTTCAACGAGGCACGGCATATTTACGGTCTCAAGTGCCTGGGCATTACAAACACTGCTCTTTTCAGGGACATCACAGCCATCGATGAGGCGACCAGGCTATGGGAGAAGATTCAAAAGGAGAAGAGGAAAGACAAGGACGATGGAAGTATGGTACAGATGGAGGATGCCGAGGGCAACGTCATGCCCGAAAAGGTCTACTACGATCTGCAAAAGCAGGGTCTGCTGTAATCGCATTTCAGACAAAATGCATCATCACGAGTTTGATCATTGCATTTGACTCCTGGCTCGTAGACTTTTGGGGACCATTGCAGACAAGACTTTGCCAACTGAGTAGAAAATATCTTTCAGGTGCTGTCAAGTTCTACCAAAACCGTGATATTCAGTGGAAAGAGGAAACAGACAGTAGAGACAGTTTTGTACAAGATCTTGCAATAGTCAGAAACCACCAGCTACACCTTATAGTCTACTAGTCACCGCTCGCCCCAGGAATCTGACAGGCATGGGAACATGTACCGCGCGCAAAAACTCCGCGAACCCCTTTCCCAGACTGTCGAGCTTGGCCGAGCTACTCACGCCCCGGCCCAGGGCGCCATACACGACGAAATGCACAGCCCTGATCCCCGGAAATTCGACGCGCTCGACGTGGTACCAGTCCCTCCAGTCGTCTCCCATGAGCTTCTTGATGCGCGTCCTCGTTAAGAAGCTGCGCATCCACTCCCACGTGTCGTCATTATTGAGGTGCGTCCTCGGCGTGAACCCGACGTTGACGTTGGCACCCTTGTCGCCGGACCGGGCGAGGAGCACGTCGCCCAGCGGCACCATCCGGCTTGCACCAAAGTCGGTCAGCGTCCGGGGCGAGGCCGGGTCGTAGTTTGCTCTCGGCTCCAGCGGCTCCGTCGTCCGCGGGGGTCCGACTTCCAGACGCTTCACATCGTCCCTTTCCGAGCCGATCATGTTCACAGCCTCGCGGATCTCGTCCTGGCTCACGAGCGCCGGGAAGTAGCCCAGGAACGGCAGCGGGTCCGTCATCAGCCGCCAGTCGAGCGTGCAGTTCATGCCGGGGAAGTGCTGCATGAAGTTGTACACGACGGCGCCGAGCACGCCCTTGACGGTCTCGGGCGTCGCGGCCTGCGCGAAGATGCGCAGGTACGTCGTCGCCGCCAGCTGGCTCCGGGGGTTGGCCTGGGGCACGCCGACGCGCTGGAGCTCGAGGACGTCGACCTGGTCCGCGAGGCCCCACTGCGCCAGCTTGCCGCGCAGCTGCGCCTCCTGCAGGTCGTACTTGCGGCCGACGGCGTAGCCCGTCGCGTTGAGCGTCATCTCGCCCTGGAACCCGCCCCGGTAGAACACGGCCAGCTTCGTGGTCGGCGGCGGCGGGCGGCCCCGGGCCCCGGACACGCGGACGCGGTTCGCCCCGGCCTGCCGAACGACGACGTCCGTGAGGTCCGCCTTGACGTCGCTGTTCAGGTAGACGGTGCCCTGCAGCTCGTACAGCAGCTGGCACTTGACGACCTCCTCCGTGACGATGCCCCTCAGCTTCTCGTGCTTCGTGATGACGCACTCGCCCTTTTCGTCGATCTCGGCAATGGGGCACTCTAGGTTCAGTAGGTCCTCGATCGGATGCTCGTCGAATCCAGCATAGTTGCCCCCCGTACCATATGTGCTGCATTCGATCAGGTGCCCGGCGAGGAGGGCGCCGGCCAGTTCGTCGTACTGGTCATCCCGCCAACCATGCCACCAAGCCGCGGCCCCGATCACCGGGCTCGCGTCGGCGACACGCCCGCAGATGACGACGTCCGCCCCCTCGTCCAGCCCCCTGCGGATCGCGCGGCACCCGAGGTACGCACTCGCGGCCACGATCTTCTTCCGCGGGTCGTCGAGGAAGTTCTCCGTGTCCTTGGCCAACCGCACCTCCTCGTTCCGGGCGTCGAAGTGCGGCAGCCTGCCGCCGGCGTCGCGCCGGAGCAGGTCGGGGGCCTTGAGCGCGAGGTCGTCGCCGTCGACCCAGGCCACCCTCAGGTCGCAGCCCCTTTCCCGCGCGAGCGCGTCCGTCTTCTCGGCGAGGCCCCGCGGGTTGAGGGCGCCGCCGTTGATGACGACCTTGACGCGGCGCTCGCCGACGGCGCCGAGGGCGAGCTGCAGGCCGTCCCAGGCCGTCGACACCCAGCCCGGGTGCTCGCCCCGGGCGTATGCTTCGGCGTACTGGGCCAGGTTGGCCTCGGCCAGGTAGTCGCCCGTGATGACGTCTACGGGGCCGGCGGTCGCCTGGTGAAGCATGAAATCGCCCTGGTCAGGAATGGCGCCGGAGCAGTTGGCAATGCGGACTGGGCGGCGTGGCATTGTGTATGTGTTGAGCGCAACCACATATGAAGATTCAGTAGTTTATCAAGATCCGGATTGACCACGGACTATTCAGTAAGATGACCCGGAGTTTTATTGGTGTATCGACCGCCAGAATTACTCGATTGAAACGTCAATATCTGGATTGGATTGAAAAGATGATGCTTGGACGAATCTTTCGGATAAAGAACACAGATTCCATTAGACCATAAAGTTCGTCTGTAAGTTCGGGTGTGGTGTTTCTTATTGGTTGTCTAGGCTTGGGGTATACTGGATTTCCCCAGATCCTCCCCGCGTTGGTGTGAGGTTCTCCGCATCGACTTGTGTGAACCTCGGTAGCCATTACATCACGGCTGGGTATCGATGAACTCGGTTACGTTGTCGCACACTATGATCGGTCAGAGTCCTTTGAGAAACAAGGCTGATACGTGCTGGCTTGCACCGGACGATCGTCAGTCACCTGATCAAAGTACACTTTCAGGACTGGAGATCATTCCATGCAAACCCTGGAATCCATACTTGGCAATGGAATAGCCTTCCCTCCACGAGATGCGCACGCAGTTTTGCAACGAGCTATAAAATCGGACTGTTGAAACAGGGCTGCCACGAAGACGAGCAAGGCGGTGTGGTGTCCCATAATGATTAAATGATCTAGTTGATGTATATAAAGCGAGCGTAGGAGAAAATCACATCTTATCGAATACAGGTGCTCGCGACCTCGATGGCTTCGAAATCGAGGGCATGGCGAACGGTTTCTTTGGTCTGAGAGCCAAGAGTCCATTCTCTTCGTCGTCTACCGGGCCAGCAGCGCCCCAGATGCCGGTCTGATTGTTTCGCTTCTTCCGATCCCTGCAGAAGCTGCGAGGTGAGATGATGAATCGATCGGCCCGCGCAAAGATGAGCAACATGCAGAGCATCTGGAATGCCAATAATACAGTCAATGGTACCACATCGAAAGTGAACCTCCAGATGATCAGCGTAAACATAAAGGTCGGAACGTAAAGCGGTCCGGCGATGATGGAGCGGATCGGCCACGTCTTCGATGGCAGCTGGCCCTGCAGGTGGGTAATCTCCGTGTGGACAGCATTGGCCCTGAGAGCATCGGCACCGGTAAATTGGACCGTTTGGAGGTGGGCAAAGCTCGCGAGCATTCCGACATCGCGTTCGGTGTCGCGGACCGGAACGCCCGGCTTCCAAGTCTCCCACATAGCGATGTCCTTCCACACTTCCACGACTCCGGGTGTAGGGCTGAAGACTCTCATCTCCAGGTCCTCCATGTCCGAATACATGATCCAGTTGATGAGGATCTTGTCAGTCCACCGAAACCACGGCAAGACAGTGACATGGTCGATTGCACCAGCCCGCACTCGGGCCGTAAAAGGTTTGCTGAGATATGCTTGCTGTTCCTCCTCGGGCTGGCCCGTCCTTGGCCCGGCTAGGGCGGCATCAGTCAAGTTGATGCTAGCCTCGCCGAGATGCAGAAGAAGACTGTCGGTGGCCCGTTGACCCTCGAGCCGCCAATCGAGGATCATGCCATCACAGTTGGAGCACTGTCTCTGTGCGCGAGTCCCGCTGAATATGAATGATTTTGAATACTCGACGACAGTGCTCAGCCCACCGCCCATTCGGAGATTGCGTTGAATGTACTCATCGCGTTGAGAGTTGGGAACCTGCGGCGACGGGAAGAAGAACCACGTAGCGACGAGGCACACCCAGGTTAGTGGGACCAGCCCGAGAACGCGTGATATTGTGCAGCGAGGCATGAGTGTGTCAATGAGTGGACGCAGCTGAAGAGCACAAAAGCCGCACAAGAAAAGATGCTAATGAGAGCAGGCGACGATGAAGCTCATGATCATAAGAATGGTGGTTGATGAGCAAGCAGCAGTCGCTTTTCTCTTGAAGTCAGGGGCCAAGTTGGTCCTCGAAATGTTTTCCTTCTTTAAGGGTAGGTGGGGCGCGCTAGACAGGCTAGCCTCCAAGGCCTAAGCAGCCGGCTTGGCATTCTTTTCAGGGGGTGGGGGGAGGCCTAGCAACAGAACTTTCGACGACCACAGGGCTGTTTATGAATCATTAACAACTTCAAAGAAGCAAGTTAAGAATTCAAACTAATAGATTACCGAGGCATACCATATCCAGATCAGACAGGTACCGACGTTCCTGATCACCACTGATCAGCTTAGCAGAGTTCCCTGATCTACCTGTCAACCGCCTGCTTGTCGTTCGCGCTTGTCTGGAATAGCTCGCCCGAGTCCTTCTCTATGCACATCTCTGGTCCGGCCAACGAACGAGCTTGCGGTTCACGGGGTCCTAGGTATACCTACTACCTAGAGGCGCTTTGCTAACAGACCTAGGTTAAGCAAAAGCCACTCGAGTCGATCCTCGGTTGTATTCCGCTCCTCGTGTTCCGCGTCGGGACGAATCGCAACGATCCAGTTGCTGGCCAGTAAGTATAAGGAAACTGATATAAGAACTCCACCAAGATTGGTTGATCATTGAATGCCGTTCAAAGTCTTGCGACTTAGCTACATATGTTCATGTTCTAGCAGCTATATCTTGTTTGCACTCACAAGGCAAATTTTTACGCTCGTTCCTTTTCGTCTTTGCCAATCTTGATCAATTGGCAACCAATACCTGCACCTCGGCCCCAAGTCTTGTGTGCAGTCTGGATATCTTCCATGCCCCAGACCCTCTTGGTGGGCACAGTGATGGTTCCCGCCTTTACCATGTCCAACAAGGCCGTGACATTAGGTATATATGCCGACGAATCTCTGAGGATGCCATAAAATGGGAGAGGTTGATGTTGCCGGCGAGGAGCTTTACAATTGGCGGCGTCGGGTTCCGTACCGTCCCATTGCCGAGCGAGTTCTTGTTGTTTCAATACGCCACAAGAAGGCCCTTCGGGTCGAGGATGTAGTAGCTCTCGTCGAAGCTCTTTGAAATTGGTGTAATTCGTCGCAATCTATACATGACCAGCCGACGGAGCTGGGCATCTATGGGTAGTCAATGACCTTGACTAGGTATGTTACCGAACTCTGCAGTGACAGCTTTGTGGATCGCTGTCATCTTCTAGAAATTGTAAGAAAGGATCTGACCAACTGGCAACGAGGCGGTATCTATGCATCATTAATTTCTCTTGAAATGGGCAGAGAAAGGAGAAAACAGCGCCTTGTATGTTGAACAAAACTGCAGGTGCCTAGGAAATATCTCCGAAATGATTATGAGATTTCTGAACTAATCAAGATTCCGAAGTTGATACTGATAGTCACACCATGGCCAAATTCCGAAACGGCTCTAGACGTATCTAGTCAAAATCTGATGATAGTAAGCATGTACGATAGTAATCCCAATTGTATATCTCAAGGCGTGAAGCTTCGAACAGCAAAAGAAGACTGTTAGGTCTTGGCCGAGACACCGTCGGCGGCGTAAATATCCACTGGCCAGTCTTAGGCGTTACGAATGAACTCGGAACTCAGCCAAGTATTTATGACAGTCGGCAAGCGGACTTCAGCACTGGAGCATTACAAATGGTCGTTGAGCAGCAAATGAATGTCGGCCAAATATAAAGTCCCATATCGCTACATTCTAATGCAGTCCGTGAACATCATGCCAAATGAGGGACGAAGCAGAACCGGGCTCAATTTGGTGTGTCACTTGCCTACTCCCTTCTTATAATAGTGTTGCTGGGAGCATCGTAATCAGTTGCAATAAGCCCAATGGCCATGGCGCGTGTCAAGTCAAATGAAGGTTAGCTATATGAGTCGCTCGACCAGCCTCCTCTACGGACTGGGAACAGCCAGTTCTGGGCTGTCCGGTCAGATACAACATGATTTGTTTCCAAGCTTGACAGCAGGAAGTGGTAGAGGTTGAGACCTGTTCTAGCATTTGGAATACCATATCGATTAGTGACCAGTTGCATTCTCGGGTGAAAGAATGTCCCATCGGCATAATTCGGTCAAAGTACAATCCCTTCGGGTCGCGTGATCATCCAACAGCATATGTGAGATCGTAACAACCATGATCACGGGTGAGGTATACTGCGACCATAATGCTCTCTTGAGAACTGATTTGAAATGAGGTTATGACGGTCGAGTTGAACGAACAAGACTTGAAGATTGCCAGCATCGTGCCTGTGGAGCGCAGTTGGAATTATGATAAAAAGCCAGTGATGTTAAGAAAAACCTGAATCTCGTGACTGATCATGACACTGCCTTTTGCGTTAATCGCCTCGACCATCTACGAGATACGCAAGACTATGCATCATACTGTTTTAAATGTTGAGTGAACAAGGTTTAATGCATGGTTGTACATAATGAGCAGGCAAGTAGACGTTGTAGTGTTTTTGGCCCATCGGCTCGCTCAGAATACCCGAGAAGCTTGACGGATTCAAACTGCCACAATATATGATCAAAACAGTTTAATAATTTTCAGTAGACAGACATAACAGATAACAAGTTAAAAAAGATTTTTCGAGACGAATAAGTAAGGTAGCATTTCCTCAAAAAAGCGGCCACCGATATCGGGTGCCATGGCATGTGGCACTCACATGAGCCGGAAAGAATATGACCCCGGAGCAAAGGTCGAGCTTTCACACGTACCATAGATTTACCATATCGGCAACCCACATCGGGAGACCCTGCGTCGCCCTCCACCATTTCGCCCTCGCCGTCTACTATCAGTCCGAAGATCCCTCCTGCGTAATTGGCTGGAGAAAAGGAGAAAAGAAAAGTACCGAGTAGTATGTATGAGAGGCGAGAGAGGGCAGTTTGAGTCACACTGTCACCATATACCTACCGACAGTGACCGTAACTTTGACTGCAGTCCGGCTGCAGCCACGGCCATGGTCACTTGCGGTCAGGGGACACCTTGCATGGAGTTGTCATGTTCCCACTTGCTTGTAGTAGGACCGAACGACCCTTGGGCAAGGCAGCACGCCATTGACGCAAGCGAGAGCCCTTTGAAAGATTCCGAGTTGTTTGAAACAATTTTTGCAGTGCGATTCCACCGATACTCGAAGCAAGTGCCAAGGAGTCACGGGATGCGCTTCGGACGAAACCTGGAGAACAGTGCGACATGCTGACCATAATTTGCAAAAAGATACTCGCAGATCGCAAAAGAAAATGTGGACATCAAGAGTCTGAAATGTCGGTAGATTCATGTTGGCACTGGTTTTGAAAAATTGATTTACATTGGCCATCTAGAACGCTCTTTTGCGAGTTGTACTTCTGATAGTTGAAAGTGTACGTCCCAGGATGTCGATCTTAGCAACATTTTCACTTTCGTTATTTCTATAACAAGCCTGATCCTTGCGTCCAAAACTGCTGGGAGAAAGATTGTAATGTGCTCGTTGCTTGGCATAGTAATTGCTTTTCCGCACTATAACTATGAATACTAGTAATTATACTCGAGTGCTGAGTCTCGGCGGTCGACCTCAAGTAACCCCGAACTGAACGGGTTATATGAACCGATCTTGAAGGCCGACAGCGCCAATAACAGTCGCCTTGGCTAGACTGTTTTCCTGATTTTCTTGCCTCAGCAAATTGAAGCGTCGAGGGTACTCATAAATCATCTGCCATCCTCGGCGTGATGACCTCGTAGAATCATGTTTGCACCCCTTCCACCTTCCCAGTTCCGTACAACCCAACTCAGTGATCTTGTGAACGTGATGAAGTACACTGCGACGCTACGACGCCAGTAGGTACAGTATTGCATAGGGCTTTACGCGAGCGCCCTGGCCTTCGGTCTCTTACGCGCTGTTCACCCAGGGACTTTTCCAGCTCGGTTCTTGCTGGGCTCTCTTCGTTGTTTGAAAGGGCGTGGTCCTTGAAGCAATATAGTACCCATGATCACGAGGATCGGGAGACGGCTGTAAATTATGTAGTTCGCATGGACTTGAGTGTCTTGACAGCCTCTTGCTGGGCTCCCATGGACGCATATATACTCATGATTTTGAGTAACCTATTTTGACCATCAACGCCGGACCTCTTTGCCTCTTTCAGGGCTGCTGCAAGATCCAGCAAAAGTGTGCTTCGGCATTTGGCCATTCTGTCGGCCGTCTTCTTGACAAAAGGTGCGTCCCGTCCAATCGTTTCTGCCAAGGCGTCGATCGCGTTGTATTGTGTTGCCAGGCCTGCTAGCTTTCCTACACGGTTTTGCGGTACATCGTCGTCGTCATCTTCATCATCATCTTCGCTGTCGTCGTCACTGTCAGGGGTTGCGCCGTTGACTGCCAGCCGGCTCTCCAGCGACTCTAGCCTGTCATTCAGGTCAAGGAGTCTGCGTCCGGCCTCGATCTCTTTCCTCGTAGTTCTGAGCTCGCTGTTGAGAGATTTGGCCTCTTCACCTCTGTCTTCGACTTTGGTCTTCACCTCGTCGACGGCCCTCTTAAAACCCAACAGACCAACTCGCACATCCTCGACTCTCTCGTCGCCTCCCTTCAGCTCGCTTCCCAGACTCAGGAAGCTGGTGTAGTTGGCGTTCACTAGCTCGAGCAGTTCGGTCGAGATTGCAGTACTGCGTTCTCTCAGGTCCGAACGCAGATCCTCGAGCGTTTGGTGTCGGTCTGAAAGTGAGGAAAGGTACTCTGCGGCGTCAAAGTCGGGAGATAGGAAGTCGGTGCGGGGGAGTGCCGTAGGGAAGGGAAGGGCGGTTGGATCGTCGTCTTCCGTATCCGAGGAGGAGCTCGACGGGAGGTTGAACCTCTTGGGAGGTGCAGGCGCAGAGGGCGACAGAGATGTTGTCTGGGACGGCATTGTATGAAGTTACAGCTCTCGGAAGCGCCGTGCTGGGCGACAACCGGACTTCAAATGCGTGGAGGAAACCTTAGCAACGGTGCAAACCTCATTCATGCAGTATGATGTGAAGTGTGGGGGGTTCGCTCCAAGTGGGCTGGCTGGTAGCCTGGTATCCAAAGGCGGCAGTTGTGGGCGATCTGGTCCACCCAAGGAGCAATTGGTGAGATTTGGGACGCGCGTAAGAGTCGCCGAGACTGTATGTGTCAGCATGCAGTACCTTTACAAAGCATCGTTCAGGAGCATGTTGTTGATGCTGTAGACACTCAAATATCATGACTATAAATTCCAGCTCTTGGAAATCGAAGATGGGACTCGGTTTGGAGCTTGCACTCAGAACTGGCGGTGCCCCGAACCAGAGCGGTAACTTCCTTATCCTAGGAGGGAATCCAGTTCCTCAGGGTGACCCCACAGCACCAGTGAGAGACCAGTGACCACATGGCCCCGGCGAGGCACCAGACAAGAAAGACACCAGCCCAACCAGCCAATTGATACAGCTCAACAGCCAGCAAAGAAGATGCGGCTAGAAAGTCAATGCTGCTAAACCTAACCTCTCCAGTTCTGAACCTCGCATAATGCTCGCCTGTTGCTAAATTAGAAACGAGATCCCCCTCTTCCAAGACGGCCCTGACGAGACCGTATCCGGTTAAGACCTCCGCCTTGAGTTATCTCGAATACCAGAAGTCTTTCATAGGAAGGTGCACCTGCGGTGCCGCCGGCTGCAGACCTCCACCAGCTGCCAGCGCCAGGTGCCAGTACTAGAGGTCCCAAGCTGCCCAAGAAAGACTTCTGGGCTACGGATCCGGAAAAAGGCTGCACAGGCGCGAAATCCTATATAAATAAAAACCACCCTCGTTGCGAACTCTTTTGTTATTCAACACCACAGCCGATAAAAGAATACTTGGGTATACGTGGACAGGCAGTTTTGGCTTGCCATTCTTATCGTTATTTTTTTCAATTTTCTGTCGGTACGTTTTGACAGAAAGGTAGAGGGCAATCGAAAAATGACCATATAGCGACACCCCCTTTTGGTCGAATGGCCCTCGGTATCGGGATACAACGTTACCGAAATCTTTTGATATTTAGCAGGGAGTTTGACTATTGGAGTATAAGACTTGGATACTAGTTGTATTTCCGTGCATCCGTACCGTTATAAATTTGTTGGTTGTGATATAAGGGGGTATTTTGGCAGAAACTTCGGTAGTTACTCGATAACATCTATACGAATACGGGTCAGAAAAATCGGAAAAAATATTGATAAATATCAGACGAAGAATGCGGTTCTTTTGGAAGATTTAGATTATTTTTGCGGTCCGTATTGGTTGAGTGGCAATACGGTAGGGGATATTTTGTTCATTTTGCTATACTCGCTCTCATACACGCCTGCTCCCGGATCCGTTCCTCAGACCACCTGGCGGCGATGGATTGGGGTGGGGATAGCTGATTGGTTCAAAAAAAGAGATGTGGGTCCACCCGTATGATCCATCCAGCCAGGTGGTTTGATACTGAGATAAGCCTTGAGGCCTGTCCGCGGCGCCCGCCTGCTTATCCCAAGGCCTTGCCAATCCAGCTCGGCGCCCCGACGGCGTTAGCTGGGCACCAGTCACCACCCAGGTCCAACCAAGGCACTTCTCGTCTTGACCTCCATGACCATCGAGTGAACACACACTGAGAACAAGCCAACTCCGGTCTCGCTCCTCGCTCTCTACCAGTCTGCTGGCTCCAACGACGTCGATTTTATCCGAATGCGCCCGATCGTCTGCCTGGGGCTCTCCACCTACCTGAGCACTTTGCGCAAATTTTTAGTTGACGAATACGGATCATCCCTTGACCGGCGCGCCATGTGGGCACTCGGTTGAGGGATCCTGGCATTATCTTATCAATCTGATCAGTCCATCTCTGATCAATTCCATCTCTGCCTCATCCCGCTCACCACTCGGACCCCCCATCTGCCCGCCATCGTCTCCCCGGCACAGCGGCATATGTTAGAGGGCCTGCAGACTCTGCGACTGGCACACATACTATTAATATAAGGCCCTCCTGCCCTTTCTTGCGTAATCTTCTTTTGCCCCTGTTCTCGCCTTTTCGAGTTCAACCGTTGTCTATCTTGACGCACACCCACGGACGGCCAGAAGCAAGCACAGCCACTCCGACCCCGTGTCAGATCATCGTGTCTGGGCTCAGAACCGTCCCCGGACACTCGGCCGAGGACACAGACGCTCTCGGCGCTTGGTCCTCAGTAGTCTTGCCCACAGTCCGATCATTCTGGTGCAATATTACCATTCACACCCACGTCGTCACTGGATCAAGATCTCTCTTATCACTGTGCCGAGCTGTGGTTGGCCCTCCTGGATTCCATTGCCTCAGTCTTTCACTACTCCAGATCTGTCATTTTGGTACCTGCATGTCGCCCTGGCCCCCCGTGGTCACGAATCAGCTGAATCCGGATACTTCGGCCCGCCTTTCACCACTGGCCTGCGGACACCGTATGCACACCAACATACTGGCAAGTACTCACACCACTGCCCACGAACACAGACTGCAACCCTAAGGCCATGGCGAGCCCAACCGTTCTCGCGCCCTCTATGCGTGCCGAGAGACCGGGCAAGCTGGCCATTATGCCCGTATCAGCTGCTTCCTCACCCGGCTCGGCGTTGCATGTATCTCCGAGCTCAGGCGCCTCTACGCCGACGTCTGCCAGCGGGCCTCAATTAGCCATGAAGCCCGCACCCGCTGGCTCTGCCCATCACATTCCCTTAGCAAGCATGGCTCCGACTCCTGAGCCTCATGCTCAGCAGCCCAAGGTTGGCATTACCAGCAAGGAATGGGTGATCCCGCCCCGACCCAAGCCGGGAAGGAAGCCTGCCACCGACACGCCGCCTACCAAGCGCAAGGCTCAGAACCGTGCAGCACAGAGGGCCTTCCGGGAACGCCGGGCCGCTCGTGTCGGTGAGCTGGAGGAGCAGCTTGATGATTATCGTCGCGAGCGCGAGCAGATCGAGGCAGACTTGCAGGACCGGTGCAATACCTTGGACCTTGAAGTACACAACCTTCGTAGTCATTGCTCCACGCTCGAAGCCATGCTGGACAAGGAACGCAAAGAACGCGACCTTCTCACAAATGAGCTGGAGGCTACTCGGAGACAACTTCGAGATGAAAGGGCCAGCGTGTCCTCTCGTCATGCAAGTCTGCCCGGACTGCACGCTGCACTCTCGCAGCACCACACACCACGGAGTAGCATTGCCAGCACTCACTCGAACCACAGGAATTCGACATTTGCCATCTCTCAGCTCATCAGTCCGCCGAACCCGTCGGAGCTGTCGAGATCCCACGACGGAAGATCTAATGAATCTAGTTGTAACCGCTGTGACCCGAGTGGTCCATGCGCATGCATAGAGGATGTCCTTGCCCACGCAGGGCCTGTGGCGGAATGCGGCAACTGTAGCCTCGGATCAAGGTGCGAATGCCTCGAAGCCGCTCTGAACACGTCAACCAATACAGACTCAGACCTGAAGCGAAGACGATCTTCCAGCTCGCCACTCGAACCAGAGGACAAGCGACAGAGACAAAACCACGATGAGAACGAGATCGACTTCACTGCCATGTTTTCATCCCGAAAGAGGACTACAGCCGTCGTTGAACCTGTGCAAGAGCCACCTCAGCACATCAACATCCCTCCCCGCGACTCTTGTGGATTCTGTACAGAGGGTACCTACTGCATGTGTGCCGAGGCGGCGGCGGCTGAGTCCCAGCTACCGCCCATCGGATCACAGGTACAGACACCCCCGCCGGACTCGGACAATGACATGGGACCCATTGCCATGGAATTCACCGCAACAGGAGCAGTCAAGCTTCCACGCCTCTCCACTCTTAACCGTCCCAATGCATCCAAGGCTGCCACCAAGGCTGGCGGATGTGGCCCTGGCGGGCCTGGTACTTGTAACCAGTGTATCATGGATCCCAAGGCTGGCCTCTTCTGTCGCAGTCTTGCTGCTACATTTGGTACCTCCGGCAGTAGCTCTAAGCCCCCTGGCGGCTGCTGCGGAGGCTCTGGTGCCGGTGGCGGCTGTTGCAAGTCAAAGGGGGCCAGCCCAAATATCGGCCTGTCTGTAGCAGATGCATACAAGACCCTCTCCAGCCATCGTAACTTTGACAAGGCATCAGATGACATTGCTTCATGGCTTCCCAAACTACGAGCTGTACCACGACCACAAGAAGTCGGCGAGAGCAATGCAAGACGCTCTCATATCGAGGTCGAGACAGCTAGCATAATGAGTGTACTCAAGGGATTCGATGTCAGGTTTGGAAGGGAGCCCTGAAGAGTAGGCCGTCGGTCTATCACTTGTTGATCTTTTCAATAACGTGTAAATATCCTATTGGGGAGGAACAAAATGGGGATTGGACAGGGACTTCACGGCTGTGGAGATGAGGACTTTTGTTTTACGGCGTTATTGAAGGACATACCAGCACTTTGAGTGCACGTTTAAGGTCATGAGATGAAGACTAGAAGGGTAGTCAAGAGGGAGGCAAAACGCTGTGCATTTCATGTTGGCATCATACATCATTTCATTCGTGTCATGCCATCGTAGATATTGGTGTATACACTGGACAAGTAACTCTTGCGTCTTCTTTCCGCTATCCCAAATGACATGCGCTGCTTCAACCAACTATTTCCATCGTAACAAATACTTAGTTTCTGACTGGTAAAGTGGGTGGTCAATAACTTAACCTGCCAACGTACTTTCTTCGCTGCTGCTGCTGTTGATGGAGGAAGCATCGCTATCGTAGTGCTTCTTCCTGCTGAACAGGTTTCTAAGCCAGCCGAATTTGAAGAAGCCGGTGGCAATCTTCTTGCGCTTGGATGGGATGATTCGGACTGGGCCCGAATGGCAGAAGCACGAGCACTGCGAGGTTTCATGTCAGTATATGAGTCATACCCGCAATAGAACAGTTGAAGCGCAAGCCCTTGCAAGTTTGTGTCCTCCAAGACCAATCGGGAGCCTTCTTTACTAAGTGCAAAGTGAGTCAACAGTCTTATGAAAACAATTTTACGTACGCAACCACAGCACGACTTCTTCCTTGCCGGAGGAGCAGGCGGAGGGCCCCTCGGGAACACCGAAGGCATGCCGACAGGTCTCATACCGGGCGGGCGATTAGGGAAATGACGCCCCGGCGCAGGACCGATCTCCAATTTCAGGGTCAGGTCGATGGCGGCGGCGTAGAGGTGGTCGATGTCCTTGACGGGGTCGAAGATGGCCCAGCCGTTCGAGCCGGCCAGATAATACAGCTGCTGGGCGGCGCAGACGAAGTCGAACTCGTCGGCCTCCTCGACGACGACGCGCTTGAGACCGTCGTCTCCGACCTCCTTCTCGGGCAGCTCCGCCTTCTTCCTCCTCTCGGGCTCGCGCGACAGCGGGCTCGGCTCGAGGCGCAGCAGCACCTTGCGCAGGGCCTCGGGGGTGACGGCCATCGTGGGCGCGTCCTCGTCGTTGACGGCGACGACGAGGCCGTGCGCCGGCAGGAACCGCCACAGCCGCTTGGCCCGGAACTCGAGCGACGCCCACGTCGCCTCGAGCATGGGCGGCGGCGAGGCGATGCCGAGGATCTTCTCCAGGTGGATGACGCGCGCGTCGACGCTGGAGACGCTCACGTCCTCGTAGAACCCCCGGGCGACGTCGACGCCCTTGGCCCCCTCCAGGTTGGCCAGCTTCTGGACGAAGAGGTGCTTGGTCGACATGGCTGCGGCTTTTGCTGGCTGCTGGGTCAGGTCGGACTGTGCGAGTGGCAGAGAAAAAGTCCCGATCAACTTCTCTAGAGGAGGAAGAGGGGAAAGAGCCTGCGGACGGCGGCAGAGGCGGAGACAGAGCGACTTATATGGGATGCAGTTGTCGTATCGGCAAGGCTCGCAAATTCGGGTTCCCCAAAGGGGTTCCTCGCCATGGCCTCAGTCATCCGAGGCATCTGATTGACCAGGCTTCGAGCCGGCTGCATTACACAAAAGTCTCTAGACGATGCATGTCAGACTCGCAATGAAGTTCGACCGGCTGGAGAGGCCACAGAGGCCGCACCGCTCCAACACAGCTGGTGTGTGTGTCTCTCGTTCGGTGAGCACAAAGTATCGTGCATGGTGCATATTGGTGTTGAGGCCATTTGATCCACGTCTGCTGCGCATGCCTAGGTACATAAGCGCAGTCGCATCGGTCCAGTGGGAGCCGCTGTATGGTATGCAAGGCTGGGCACTAACACCGCTCGTGGTAAGCTGAAGAGGAAAGTTGCAGCGTCGAGACGGAAAGTTGCTGTTGCCCTTGTGCAGAATCAAGGCAGGCTCTGCGTGGGAGAAGGTAATCTGTTTATCTAGTGGCTCATACAGCCTGATCAATAAGCATGACGCGCAGCTCGTCTAACCCGCGCATGGGGGATTCTGTGCATCGCACTCGCACAAGGCCTGGGTGATCGGACCGGTTTGTGTTCCCAATGATTTCTTGATTCCCCGGGAGCCTTATAGATCTCACGATCATGATGTCACAGTTCTTTGGGGTAAGTTGGAGTTGCTCTCTTCTTTGTCGGTAGAAAAGTATATCCACACATGGTATTGTTCCATTTACAAGCTCGTACGAGCAGATAATATTTACAAGAAATAACAAGCCCCAAGTTGTTCCGACAGTGATCCTGGGGCTTATCTAGAACTTCCACCACTAACTCAACTATGCTTATTCAGAGGTCATGGCCGGAACAGTGATCTTCTCAATGTACCACTGCAAGTATAGTCAGCATCATGGCTCTCATCATTATACTCACCAACATGAGTAAGTCGAACGTGATCCGAAGAACTTACAGTCTTGCCACCATCAGTGGTGGTAGGAGTAGTGTACTCGCCGCCGTACTCGCCGTAGATGGTGGAACCGTAGTTGGCATCGGCGGCCTTGAGGACAATAGTGGTGTTGACGTAGTACTGGGGCTCGACGGTGCCGGTGCCTTCGACGCCGTTGAAGTCCTGGATCTCGACGGCCGTGTTCCACAGGGTCGACTGCTGCTTGGAGACCTTGGTGTAGGTGGACAGGACGTCGCCCGTGACGGCGTCGGTCATGGTCTGGGTCCACGAGTACGTCGACTCGTCGGTCAGCTCGTAGCTGAAGACGACGCCGTTCTCGTAGTTGACGTCGGCGGTGCGCTCGTCGCCGACGAACTGCGTCGTCGCGCCCGAGCTGTCGAGGCCGTAGACCTCGCTCGAGATGCACCACGCCGTGTCGGCGCTGGACCCGCTGCACTCGCTCTGGCCCGCCGGGTACGAGCCGACGATGGACTGGATCAGGTCGTAGCCGTCGCCGTTGACGCTGACGCCGATCCACGTGAACATGTAGCCGCCCTGGTTCGAGGGCATCTTGCCCGGGTACATGGTCGACGTGGTCGAGACGATCTCCGAGCTCGTCTCTTGGAAGCCGACGATCGGACCCCAGCTCACGTCTCGCCTGCCCAGCCTGGGGTGAGTCGCAGCAGCTGCCGTGGCGGCAAAGAGGCCGACTGAGGTCTTGAAGTGCATCTTGACTGTAGGTTGAACGAAGGTAGGTATACACAGAAGAGAATAAAGAATGAATGATCTTCTTCCTGCCCGAGGTAGAAGTGTCTTGGAAACGAAGGACTGAGGTAGCAATGGATGGTAACTCACTCAACCACCGGCATGGGGATTCCTGGCCATTTTAAGAATCAACTCCATGATGCCGGAGCTCGCGGCTCCGCAGAAAGAGCAGAACCGCGACCGGGATATCAATACGATGGGCTCGCCGTTGGACAGAGTATCACCGATGTGATCACATTACCGGCGGATCCCCCATATTTTGTATGAAACAAACACCAGGCCACACAGACAAGGGTGCTATGTCCACCTCTCTAGCACGACCGGGGTGCGGCACAAGCTTGGTTGACTCGACTGTTCCAGGGACCCGGGGCCGTCGCCTCCGTATAATTAACCCCTTACTCAGGTATACAATGTCAAAATGTTCGCAAGTAGTAAAGGCTTGCGGGCGCGAGGCGCCGAGTCGAGCGGGACGACTGACACTGACACGCCGAGAGCCTACCGGTACCCAGTGGCCCGGAATAGTGGTGGATTGTGGATATATTGTGGTTTGTAAGATATACGTCCGAAACTCGCTTAGCTTTTTTCGAAAACGTGGAAAAATCCTTACGCACCCAAACTTTAAGATACGATATTCAATTCTATACCCTCGGGACCGCCTCGCTCGGGGCTATCCAACGGTCCAGATTATATTATAATATCTTATATCGTTGTTGTGAAACGGAAGAAAATGTCTGGTTTTGGCGTTTGCAAGTGCTACGTCCGCTAAGACTTTACGAGAGTAAGTTCGCGTGTTAAAATCGTAGGGCTGAGCACCGGGCATTAATGTCAAAAATATAACTTCGAATTTTTTAACGCATAACGGTCGTATTCGAATATAATTAACTCGAGGATGATCGGATCTTCTGTCGTATTGTCTTGACCAAGTTTAAACAAATTCTAATCCGATCTGGGATCGCAGGTTGATAGAAAAAATTATGGGTATTTTCCACCAAAAACCTGATATGCGAAATTTAAGCGAGTTTCGGACGTGGCTCTTGCAAACCACAGTACCTCGTAATAGGTGGAGGCATTCTGTGCCAAATTATTACGCTAAAGCTGTCGGAATTGCACCCATATGCCGGAGGCTCATCGATTGATCACGACCACTTCAGGTCAACGCAGCTCTGAATAACCCCCGGCACATCTCGAAATAAATATTGCTCTATTATGTCTTTGATATATCAAGCCATATCCCTAGTAAGTAGGTCTGCCTTTATATTGGAGATGCCGACGTCCACCATCTTGTGAACGGCACCTTCTATAGCACCTGTTGTGACCGTACGGATTGCATCGTATCATTGTCTCAATGCCATGTGCATATTATACATATTTTCTGAAAATCCAACTTCAATGTTTCTCATATTGCGACATACCGAGTCAATTGACGTTTGGTTGATAGGACCCTGTCATCATTGCTCGAAAAAAGTCTTCTAATCTATTAGAATTGACGGAAAGCGGCAATACTGACAAGGCAACCTGACGAGTTCAACTGGCCCTTTGCGGAACATTCAAACGTATGCTTGGAGAATGACACACGATGCGCCGACGGTCGTTTGCTCCTGCATCCCATCCATTATGAACCTGGTAATCAGAACAATCCATAATTCCTGTGCCATACATGAAATCAACATGAATCCTCAAAACCCCAGCTGCTTCATATCTCTCTTCCAGATCAAGACAAACAAAATAAATCCCGAATGCAAGACCTCAAAGCCTTAGATCTGCCATGTGCGAAGCCACTCGGCTCGACACTGAAACGTCGCCCCAGTTGATCTCAGATTATTATTTGCTCAGCGATACCCTTCCGGGTGCTTTTATGAGCCCGACCCTCAGGGCAATCATCATTGATCTTGAACCCTTTACGACTTTATGATGTTACGACTTAATAGCACACCAAATGTATCATTGTAAAGAAGAAAAGAAAAGAATGTTGGGCATATTCATCGATTTAAATAGCCATCCAGCAGAGATAATTCAGGTGTCAGACAATCGCCCAAACAGACTTTTGCATTTGACTCATCGGTCTCCAATGACACCGCACGCTCTCTGAGCCGGGGCTTGGAAAATGTTTCATACTCTAGATAAAAGGCACATCGCCACGCCGGACATGAAAAACATTGTACACGGAAACGCTTGGCGCTTTCATGACGCCTCCCAGGACATGTAAAAGCTCGAGACGGACATTTTCTTGCTCGGCCTGGTTGCAATAAGGTGTTCGTGATGGATAACATAGCTTGGTAGCTCAAGGCAGCAGAGAGCTATGACTCTATGCCTGCCTAAGTAGATTAGGATTTCTTCCAGAGAACGGGTCTCTGCAGCGCATTCGCAGTAAGCCCCCAAGATACCACGACGTCTCAGTATTCGAAGCCCTGCGCCATATGCTCTAAGAGTGCACTCCAGCACGAAGAACCAGACATGAGGCTCCAGGACCCAGAAAAAAAAGTACCATAGCCGATGCTCGAGATCATGCACGGCGTGGACTTTGGTAGTGGTCAAGTTCATGACCACACCGAGCAGAAATAATGCTTTGATTGGCTCAGGGCGACTTTATACCACGGCTAAGACCTTCTCCGCCAAGTTCCGTGTCCGGGGGTTGCGGGGCCCATCTTTACGGCTTTGAACTATGCCGTTCGACCCCGTGTGCGGGGACCTATAGAGCCAAATTTATAGAGCTCTAGTTCTTACTGTTCCTCCTTTGCGCATGTCGCTGCGCACAACTGATCGCACTATCCAAGTTTTTTGCCTTTTCATCATACTACTCCTAGGAATCTACAACTTTTATATCTCTTCGAGGAAATGACGTTGATTCCCGCGATTGCTTCCGTGTCTCTTGGACGCTCGTTGGCCGGACATTCCTTGATCACCAAGATTGAAGAGGCCGCCAAGCATGGGTTTCGGGGTATTGAAATATTCTACGAATGTCTCGAGTTCCTGGCCCAAGACCTGGGAGGCGTCGATGATGAGCATCTACTGCTGGCAGCCACCCATGCTCGCAGTGCCTGCGATAAATGGGCCATCGACGTTGTCTGCCTCCAGCCGTTCGCATTCTATGATGGCCTCGTTGACGAGCAGGCTCACCAAGCCGCTCTCAAAAGACTACGGTTGTGGTTCCAGCTGGCAAAGATACTGAGGACGGATCTCATCCAAGTGCCGACAAACTTCCAAGGGCATGGCACGACGGGGGACATTGATACCATCGTTGGCTCCATGGAGACTCTTGCACGGCTGGGCCGCGACGAGACACCGACGATCCGATTTGCTTACGAGGCAGTAGCTTGGGGCACGCACATTGACACATGGGAGCAGTCGTGGGATATCGTGAAGCGAGTCAATAGCCCCAACCTTGGCCTTTGTCTCGACACGTTTCACATCGCAGCGCGGGTGTGGGGAGATCCAACTTGCGCATCCGGCAAGACTGCCACTGCCGACGCGGACCTAGACCATTCGCTTATGCGCATGCAACAGGAGCTGGACGTCAATAAAGTTTTCTATCTACAAGTCGGCGATGCGGAAAGGTTGGAAACTCCATTGTGTTCGACACACCTATGGGCCGATCCTGAGCAGCCACCAAGAATGACTTGGTCCAGAAATGCCAGACTCTTTGCATACGAGTACAACAGAGGCGCGCATCTGCCCATCCAGGCGGTTGTTGACACACTCATTGTACGCCTCGGCTACAGCGGCTGGGTGAGCAGCGAGATGTTTAGTCGTGAGCTGTACAAGGATGATCCTACGATCCCCGAAGAATACACTCAGCGGGGTCAGCAGTCTTGGAAATCGTTGCTTTCTACCTTAAATATTATTGAATAAGATAGCACTCAGCTAGTACTACTACAGAATATAACCATACAGCGACAGGATCCCAGCTACGAGCCCAGCGGGTGCCGCACATTCCAAATCTCACCGCCTCCACTTCCAGCACCGCAGTTTCCGTGCCCTAGTTGATTTTCAATGCCGACTCCAAGCCAGGTAAGGTAGCCTCGTAAGAGCTGAATAATCTGCACAGCACGGCGTCAGGGTCGTAGTTGACACCCTGGCAGGTCGGCTCCGAGGCGCACATGTCGACACATTCAGAGAACGTGGAGACGGCGTCAAAGCTGCCGGTGATGTTTTCATCGAGAACTAGGAAGAATGTGTCACAGTGAATCTCGTATCGGCCACCGCTGGGATTCGTGTACGGGCTCGAGAGGTGTTCGCACTGGCCGGACTGCTGGGGCGCGGCAGTTGTCTCGGTGGCGGTGGCAGTGGCCTGCATGGAAAAGTTAGTTCGCCGTACCCGAATACGACGGGGAGGTGTTCATACCGAAGAAAGGGTACTCAGAGAACTAGTAGATACATTTGAGCTCGTCGTGTCTGGCGTTGAACTTGCAGTGCTTAACTCCGAAGAAGTACTGCTAGGGGAACTGATAAGGATAGTCGAGCTCGTCGTATCCGGCATTAAGCTTGCAGTACTCAACTCTGAAGAAATACTGCTCGGAGAGCTGGTAAGGACAGTCGAGCCCATTGTGTCTGGTGTTGGGCTCGTAGTGCTCAACGCCGAAGAACTACTGCTGGGGAAACTAGTAAGGACAGTCGAGCCCGTCGTGTCTAATGGAGGGCTTGCAGTACTTAACGCCGAAGAAATGCTGCTCGGGGAGCTAGTAAGGAAAGTCGAGATCGTCGCATCCGGTGTTGAGCTTGAGGTGCTCAACGTCGAAGAACTACTGCTCGGAGAACTAGTAAGGACATTCGAGCTCGTCATGTCTGGCGCCAAGCTTGTGATGCTCGGGGAACTGGTTAGGACAATCGAGCTCGTCGTGTCTGGTATCGAGTTTGTGATGCTCAACTCCGAAGAGCTACTGCTCGGGGAACTGGTTAGGACAGTCGAGCTCGGCGCGTTGGGTGTTAAGCTTGTCGTGCTCAATACCGTAGTGGTCGTGCTCTCAGTGAACGTTTCCTGGAGGGTGATGGTGGAAGTGACTGTCTCTGTAGCCGCAGCAGTCGCTTCCTCGGTAACAATGACGGTGGCTGTCACGCTTGTGGTGGCCGTCGCATCAATAGTTGTTGTAGAGATTGCGGTCGCCGTGGTCGTGGTAGTCTCCGTCTCTGTATCCGTGACGGCCGTCGTCTGCGTACCTGTGGAAGTGGTGTTGAAGACCGCCTGGGCCATATTAGAGAGGTCATTGTAGTCGTAACGATATATGTCGAGGAACATACCAAGCTAGTCTGCGTAGCAGCAGCACCAGTCTGGGTCACGACAACAGTGACGGGAGTGACAGGAATAAGACAGGAACAAACAGAGCTCAGACTCGAGGGACCATTTGTGAGAGCGGTGCTCAGCCAGTCGGGCTTTCCGCACTTTCCGCTCCTCTTTCGAGCGCCAGTCGTGACGGCGATAGTGGCAAGACTATTGACAGACAGTGTTAGATTTCACTCTGAAGTCACACTGGTTTTATCGCTTACTCGGTCTCGACGGTTGTAGAAGTGGCATCAGTAGTGGCAACAGTGGCTGAGGAAACCTCCGTAGCAAAACTAGTCGCATCCGTCGTGGTGAAGGTACTCATAGCACTGAAAATATCGGTATCGGTAGCTACCGTCGCGGTGCTTGAAACCACAATGGTGGTGTAAGCCACTTCTGTAGCAGTGTTGGTGACCTGGTCCGAGTTGGTCACGGTCACGTAGGTGGTCGCCGCAGTGACTGTGGTGGCCTCTGCAAAGACGGTCGTAGGTTGGAAGGAAACGGTAGACGTAAGTGTCAACGTGCTCAGCGGGATATAAGTGCTGCAGAAGGCGCTGGCCTTGGACGTGTGCGACTCCACCCGGAACAGCTCGTACAGGTCGTCATCTACACACTGTAACACCGAGTAGAGTCAGTCTTGCTATTGCTGCCTTTGAAACACGGAGGTTGAAACCAACGTAAGTAGCATTGCGCTGCTCAAGTGCCGGGCGTGCCAACACCGCAGAGGTCAAAACCGTAGCCGCGGTAAAGAAGACAGAGGAGGAATACATGGTGCCGGATCGAAGTAAAAAAGGCCAAAAGAGTGTAGACAACGAAACAGTAACGAGTGTATGACTGCCGTGACAAGACATGAGGAAATGGAAGTGATGTTCGTCCAAACCTTTTATAATCGCTGGTTTGCATTTTTATCAAGCTCTCCTTTTACTACCAACGCCACAAAGATGAAGCATTCACACTAGAGACTCCCCTAGATCTGAAGACATGTCACAACGATAGTTCTGTGTCGGCTTGTCGGGATCTGGTGTCCGTGCTGTAGTTGAGCGGCTAGAACATCCAGAACCTCGTCGGCCAGTCTTTATAAGGAATAATTGTCACTTATAGCGCTGAATGAGCAGCTGAGAACCATCTTAGGCAATTTGAGGGCTGAGATCCGTAAATGCACTATCAGACAACAGAAGCAGAGGAGGTTTATTATTCGAAATGCAGCTCAACCTTCCGGCAAACAAAGAAAAAACGACGACCTCGAAATGAGTGATGAGAATTAGTGACGACTCACAATCGTCGGAGGGAATGCATAAACACAAAGCCAACTACGTTGACAAATCACAAAATCAGAAGCAGCGTGAAAGATTGATTAGGTAGCCAATCCACGTACAGACCGTCGCTTCCGAGACTGGCGACGACGTGTCCCTATCCAATACATGTGCTTCGATGGACAGCGTCACAAGTTGTGCAGAAAGTCGATCGGAGTCTCTTTCCCTCTCCAATGTCGAAATGCTAGTATTCAATTTATGGCGACATGATCCCGCTCATTTGTGCATCTTCGCGGGCACTCTCCTCAAAATTTGCGGCAGCCTTTGCCAGAACTCTGGCCAAAGTATCTTGCAAAGACCCGATTCGTACTTCATTTTCCAGTTGGTGTTAATGTCGCATATAATGCGCTAGCAGACCAAGACCGAAGCTCCACTGTGGGAGCTAGGCTATCATCGTGGCTATATATGTATACTACGCTCTATACTTCTTTCAAACCTATATTGGTGTCAAGACTCTGTGCTCATATGCGAGTTGGGGCATTGCGGGGGAGCAGCGTTTGAACCCCAACGGAAATTGCACCGGCAGCCCATAGCCTTATCTGTAAACACAAATATCGGTGCATAAGGCGATCACGGAGAATGGATCCAAGAGCTCGGGTGGGAAGGACGACCAAGAGACGACAGTTTCAAGCAGTCTGATCTGCCGCACCTGTCTGCTGAAATCTAGGTATTTGGCGAAGGTTGGAGCCTGGCATTACCGACCTGTATTTGTGCATTTGATGCGCCACCGAGTGGCTGAGCAGCGTGGCAATTGGCACCGTTGGGTGCCAGAATTGAAATGATATTAAACTCTTCCTCGATGCATACAGAATAGAGCATTTTTAACTTGACTTTTTATAGTTGTTACTTTTCGCGTCCGTCGCAATTCTCGATACAAATATATTTACAACGTGCTGTTGCTGCACGCGCAGCTGCAAACAGGTCGAACGGCTTAATATATATTGTCACCAGACCACCCTTCTCACACGTCATCCGAGGCCCTTTGTAACAGAACGCACCATTCGCGAATATGTCACCTGCTTGACTCAGCAGAGCAGGATATCATGTTATCGACCATATCTTTTGAATGACTGGGATGCGACGTGGCCTCGACGGTCGCGCAAAGTGTGTGAACATCGGCCGTGACCACGCAGTACAATATGGTCCTTGTTGGCAGATGATTCTTTATCCGCATTCCAGGCTGAGTTCTTTAGATTTAAATTCTTCGATTTTGCATTTTTTTTCTTGGGCGCTGTACGAGTACAAAGTACCAACGAGGCGACATGAGACCCTTGTCCTGAGTTTTTCTTCTTCCAGATATGTACGAAGTACATCTGTATTCCGAATGTGGCTTTCATTGATGATTAGAGTAAGCGTCCGGGCGTCAAGTGGCTAGGGGTCGTACAGCACAGGAAGCACAGCCCCATTCCGCAAGGTGGTGTCAGGCTACATTCAGCTTTCCCCTCCACAAGACATATCATTAGGCGTCCTTCCTGCATCTTCACCCGAACATAATTAACGGCGCCTTTCTTCTGCGGAGTGCAAGAAACCGACACGGCTTGAAAAGCCTGGCCACTATTAAAGCAACTCTGATTCCTATAGCTTGAGTTGTCCTCGCGGTTCCAATCCATTGTGCGTGAATCATCCTCGCGACAGCCAAGACACCCTGGTCACGAGGCTCGGGCTGCCCCACCACGGAATAACGACTTTCCAAATTCATTTTCAACTGGCAATATCCAGTTTCGCTGGCGGTTTCTGGACCGACGAGAGAAGCCCTTTTCAAAAGCATACCCTCCTCATGTGGGGATCATTTGAGTGGCTCATCGAAGGCCTAACAAGTCTTGTGCGATCGACTAGGCAGTCGATCACACAGAACTGGGTCATAACATCAATCGCTGGGCCTACAACTACTGGTCTTGCGGGCTCCTCGCAAACCAAGATGGCGTCAAAGTACAGATTCTCATGTCTGCCAAATTATTTCATAAATTATGCAGAAGAGGCACAGAGATGTCCGGGAGGTAAAATATCGACACAGCCACGGTTGGGAATTCTGGAGCAGGACTATGATGCCGACGGTCGGGAGCCTTCGTCATCTAGTGACCAACCGCAATGGGCTCGATTCGCAGAACATGTCAAGAAATTGAACGAAACATGTGGTGATGGCGTATCGTACAAGTTGTTCTACTTGATCCGTCATGGTATTGGTGTGCACAACGTAGTGATGGAGGCGGTAGGATCGGAGGCTTGGAAAGTAAGTTCACAAACGATCTATGCCTTGTGTGAGTCCTGGCTAATCTGCTCCCAGACCAAGTTCTCCCTGCTCGATGGTGCCCGACCCGAAGAAGTCAAGCTGGAAGGCACCAGTCTAGCCCACGGCGGGGAACTCACGTGGGTTGATTCTCTTCTTGTAGACGAGGGAATCGCCCAAGCCAAAAAGCTAGCTACGTTCTGGACGCAAGACGCGAAGATCGATGGGACACCCTTGCCACAAACATTATACAGCAGCCCCTTGGCGAGATGTCTCGAAACGACCAAGCTCGTTTATGGGCCTGTGATGGAACAACAGCACTCTGAGCTACATCCAGTCGTGAAAGAGGCACTGAGAGAAAGACTTACGAACCATACTTGTGACAAGCGCAGCTCACGTTCATGGATTGAGAAGAATTATCCCGATTATATCATCGAAGAGGGACTTACTGAAACCGACAATCTCTGGAAGGCAAACGAGCCGCCGGAGAACGAAGCGCAGCATATCGCAAGAAAGCGTTTACTTTTGGAGGACATATTTGAGCACGATGACTCTCAATTCATATCGTTGACTACGCACTCGTACGCAGTATCCGCCATACTTGCGGTCATTGGCTACCCAAAATTTCGGGTGGGCGAGGGTGTCTTAGTACCTCTTTTTGTTAAAGCAGAAAGAATTTCCCATATAGAGCCTGGCGATATAAATACGTCCTAGCTTCAAATCTCATACTATTTATAGAGTGTACCATAGACGGGTCGGATATGCTCTCAGGTTTTCATTATTTATTTCCCGAGTAGTCACTTGGGACTTCGTATCGGCTGGCTTGGACGGCGTTCAGGTGTACATCAGTTCATTTTGAGATTCTTCAACTATGGAGCTGCCTTCCATGACTTGCTCTCGCATCTAGGCAAGAGGATTCGGCAACTTCTGTATCTGTATTTCTACAAGACAATGGCAGTGCTAACCAGATATTTACGGATAAACCTAACGCTGCATGATGCCTCGTCACACCATGATACTGTATTATCAATAAGAAAATGTATAGCTTAATATTCTTTCAAGAGCTGGAACTGATGACACAGCTCAATGTTGTGATACAAAAAATAAACAGGCTCACTATTCGGTGCCTCCGACAACTTGAATGCGACACCTATCTGACGCTGGACTCGACCAATAATTACATCTTCTCCTGGACGTGAATAAAGAGATTTCGCTCCAAATTCCCAAGCTAATTAGGACTTCAATTTGAGAACCAAATAAGCCACCTCACGTTCAAGCTCTACGATCATTTTCGATGCCCCGATCATCAGACTAGATCGAATTCATCCGTGATGAAGTTGTCAAGAAAGACTCGTTGATAACAAAGCTACAAACAACTAAGAATGTTTCACGCATATCTTCATACTAGAAAGAAGCTAAAGCCAAAGAAATCCCATTCCGTTCCCCTCCTAGCAACTCTTCGCACGCTTCTTCGGCGCAAATACTTCCGACTTTGATTCATCACATTCTTCATCGTCGCTGGGTCTTATTCGCTTACTTCCGGCGACTTTTTCTTCCAAAGCCTCCACTTTCCTTTTCAAAATCTCTATCTGATGAGCGGCGTCAGGTGCAACGTCAAGTTTCAGACTCCATTTTTTCTTCTTGTCATCGTTGTCTTTGTTGAACAAAAACGCTGACACACGAAAGTAACGGCCTTGAGCTACCACATCAAGATATTCGCTTTGGTGTGAAAGATCAATCATCAGATCATCCCACTTTGTCGAGTCGAATCTTTGGCTAGGTCCAAAGATAGGCTTGACATCGGGCCACTTTGTGTTGCTTTCGTCCAGAATGTAGGCTTTGAGGGTGGGCCCATCTGCATGTAAAAGGACCGCGAACTTGAACGATTGTCCAAGGAGACTCAAATCCACAAGTACAGCCCTGACTACATCCCTGTGTCCGTAGCCAAGGCGGAAAAACAAGCCGTTCCGATAGTCCCAAGTACGTTCCGGTACACAATTCAAGACCTCCATGCTCCAGTCGAGGCTGGGCTCTGTTGGGTCTGCCGACTTTGCGGGCTCGAACTTCTTCGGCACAGTGATAGCTTTCCCGCGCGACTTTTGAAACACGCTCTCGGCATCAGAGACAGAGATTGTGATGTAGCATTGATGGCGAGGGACTGGCTGTAACATATATTTCTCTTTGTCTTCCTTGAATATGGCAAGTCCATGTGTCCCATAGCGGACGTAGTTGCCACTGCCAATCTTTTGGAGATAGATCCCATAACATAGGATATACTCTGACTGTTCGGGTTGGTCGCTCCATCCTATCATAAGCACGAGAGGTACATAGCATTTCTGTATCGCCATTGGAACAGTTCGTAGTGTCGACGCATCCAGCGAGACCCCCTTGTTCGTAATGGAGAAATGTCCTTCGAGCTCCATACTTGTCATTGAAGGACTATCGCAGAATTGATCGGGCGAATCTGCAAGCATGCTGCAGAAGTCACTACTATTCGAGCTCGCGTCGCTGCTCTCTTTGGCATTCGGCTTTTTGGGATTCCAGGCGAATACGGTCATGTCGGTCGTGTTTTGGATTATCTCCACCTGCAGTCTGCGAAATGCTGCTTCTCCCCCAATGCCGTAGATCAAACTCATGTGAACGCCGAATAAGCCGAGAAGGCTATAAGCTCGGTCTTCTGGTCGTCTTGTCTCCCTGTTGGCCGCCCACTTCATTCTTTCGGCTACTGTGAAAGATGAGCTAGCCTTCCATTTAAAAGCTTTGTCATCGATTCCAGTAATGTCGCGTAGTATTTCAGCAAGCTCGAAGTAGGCATCGCCTTCCTTGGTCTTGGCAACATAAGCGCCGGAATTTGGTCCAATAGTCTTCCGATTGGATCCAATATTGTTCCATTTCCGATTGTAGAACTCGACGTTCCTGGGAGCTACCAATTCTTGTAGCGTCCACCCTCTTCTGAACCAGCGGCAATGTTTCAAGTCTTCTTTCCGTTGTACGAGATCGACTTCAAGATCGGCCAAGTACACGAGGCAGACTTTCGACTCCTTGTACCAAGCAAACATAGCATTGATACTCTCATCCAACTCTGCTGAACTCTCCTTGTTGAAACAACAAGTATCCACCCAAAGATAATCGATGTTGTGGTGCTGTGCTGCTTCACAGGCCTTCAAGATCTTGTCCCATGCCTCCGGCTTTATTTCTTTAGTGTTCGCGTCATTGACATCCGCGAACAAGATCTCAGCATTATCATGACCCCATGTCCGAACCTGCGTGCCGTCTGAACTTGGAACCGATACTTGTCGACCCCATGTGTGGGAGAGAATGGCATATGGTTTGTCGCATGTTTCTGGTCTCTCTTCAAGGATGAGTTGCCCTTTCTGGACCATGTGGTCCGCCTTGATGAGCCTCATCGTGGGCAAGGATTGTATATCTTGAACCAACGCATGCACAATGAGGATAGTAATGGCGTGGTATTCGAAAAGCGAAAGAACTTTGCGCCGGCGAAAGGGGGAGTCAGATCATGATATGACGATTGTCTATGGCATATCTAGAGAAATCTGACGATCAGGCTGCGAAGTGACCGTGACAACTCACGGCTTCGCGCCACACAGCTGAATTAGGCAGCCCGCAGGAAGTAAAGTAAATCATAGCCCAGCTCGGAGTCAATTGTCTGGCTTTCTATTGGCAAAGTGTAACGTCGCAGCAGGCTGAGCTGATGCATGGCGGGTACAGGTTCGCTGTTCCTCGTCGGGGCTGATAAAACCCCTTCTGACCCCGCCAAGATGCTGATAATACCCTGGCGCCAGTTTTCCGCATTTCCGTACCATTTCTCACCGGTATGCTATTCTCCAAGGCCCTCGAATGTGGCGAGTGTGGCACTAGTCGTATAACTCTTGATCATGAATACGTGCGTACGCTCGGCCCGCCCCGGTCTGCATTGGCAAGGCAAGGATGGAAGGCCTGAATGCACAGAGGCGGGGACTGCGTACAGGCAATGGAACCCCCTAAAAGTCACGGATCGACAATAGACCAGTATCGTATTCTTCGGTGATGGGATAGCTAAACAGCCGCTGATAGAGCCACGTCTTTTCGTGGTGAGATCGGACATCTTGCAATATACTCTGCCACAATATATTCTGCCACAACCACTTCCTTGCTTTTGGAAGAGGATGCTCACTTCTTCAAGGCCGCTACTCGATGTAAAGCTGCAGCTGAGATCCAGCACAGGGATGTCTAATCTGCCTCTGTATCGCGAGCAAAAGCAACATGAAATTGCTTTTGCTGTGTGGGTAATCCTTGTACTCTTTCGCCGCTTATGGTAGTGACTCGAGGTCAAAAGCGGGCCTGTCCTGGCGGCCGTTCAAGACCATTTTCCGGATGGAATGCAGATGTCTGGACCGATTGCGACTGAGCACATGGTACCAAATAGTCGAGGCATCAATGCTATACCCGTTTGTTCCGCAAGGTACCGCGCTTGTCCTTGATCCCGTGATTGCGACCCAGATCTCACTGGTCTTTTGATCGACTCTGAGCAGGGCCCGAAAAGACAACCCCCGATAGAAGTGCTGACAGTTAGATATGCTCATACGTTCAATGAGGCAGCTTGTTCCGCTTCAGCCGGTCTCTACTTGCTGGTAATAATCTCAGGCCTGATGACTATTAGCATCAGAATGACAATGAAGAAGCCAGTTTCTTCGGAAGTACGCCACCTACGGCGCCACATTCCGGTACCACCCATCTCAGATACCGAAGCCCGGCCAATACTCCGTCCAGGTCCAGGATGATTTTGCGTAAACGTCGCTTGTGGCGACCCTGAACCAAAGCAGGCTCTGCACTACAGAGTATAACGGCGCACCGCGCTAGCACGTACATGAAGATGAATATGCCGACCCAGCGCGAATTCCATTGTGTGCACATGATTATGAGACCTACCAGAGTCCCAAGCAATAAACATGCCAAGTGGGCACCTCTCAAGAGCCAGAGCTCACCGGCGGAAGGGAAAGGCGTATTCCACGTCAATACCAAATAGATTGTGGTGACGCCGCCGAAAAGAATTAAAGAGGGCCACATCATCCACTTGTAAGAAAGCATTGTCTTGGGGATTTCCCTGTCATTTGAATACTTTTTCATTCTCTTTGCCTCCTGACTGGTAAGGCGGATCTGAAAAGGCGACTCGAGATTTTGAGGTTTCTGGTGCCAAGCGGCGAAGGCGATCAAGGCGCATGCAACATGGGCCAAGGTGCCGACCTCAAGAGGAGAGGTTGCAACGTTTCCCGCGCGACGCGCAATGATAGTCCGAAGAAGAAATCCAATAACTTGCGTCAAAGCCGATAGTTTCGTGAAACCTTTGGTAGCGGAGCGCGTGTCGAGCTGGAGGTTTCCAGGCATATCGCGGTACATGGTAGATCGGGAGAGATTCCGCTTGTCTGGTATGATCTTCACTAGGCTCTTGTATTCTTCTGAGAGGTCGAGGCTTTCTTCGTCGTGCTCGTGGCGAGGCGCTTCGCCGGGGCGCTTGGCCATGAACCCGAACTGCTTAAAGCTCCAGATGAGCCAGCCGTCGTTCCGGTCCGACCACGGCAGAAGGCCGGTCCCTCTGGGGTAGACGACATGAACTGCGCCCATGGTGACTGCGAATGACTGCTTCAACGTCCAGTCGGCCCATGAGTGTCTCATTTGGTTGCGTAGCCACAGAGCCCTGGCTAGGTCTTCTATTGCCCAGATAGCACCGAACTCGGGGAAGAGCAGGACCGCACCGGCGTGGAGAATTCGTGTCTTCAGCGCCGTGTCCACCACTTCCGGATGTTGAATGGTCCAAATCGCGAATGCTGTAGTGCTAAGGCAATCCCAGACGATGCCAGCAGTTCCGCGCCCGCAGTTGGGCTGTGGGACATACCCCGAGATCGTGGCCATGTCGAAACAGAAACCCGCGCAGAAGACTATGACTTTGCAGGATGGATAATTTGAGGTGAAGAACGAGCCCAGCGTATTCTCAGATTTTTGGAAGTGCGCGACAAAGGTTTTACAACCCTTTCAGTCGGATGTCCGAACGTTTGGAGTTGGAACTGATTAAGACACTGCATCTTTGACAGCCACTCGTTCATGGTTGCTAAACTCGCGTCGGCCTCACTCTTGACTTCAGCGGCTACATTGCCGACGAATCTCAATTGACTCAATTCGCAAGTCCGCCATTTCTCCCGCGGGCGGTGGTAGTCCCCATGGCAGCCCTTGGAGCTCCGAGGAGAGACGATTGGGGAAGCATGACAGTCGACGCCGCTCGATCACTTTGAGGCAGCAGAACTCATCTTTCTACGCTTTGGATTGAAGTCAGCATGGTCGTCGGCCTCCAAGAAGACAAACAAGTTCCACTATGCCGTGGAAAGTGTAAAATCGGCGGCGAGAGAAGACCATGGCACTAATATCAATTGCAGAACGACTGGAAAATAAATAATAAATCCGGGTGGTTGAAAGGAGTCGTATCCCTGTTATGAATGGCGGCCGCTCTGATAGGTAGGGCTATTTTTGGAAAAGGTGAGAGTGAACGAGCATAAAATAGCGTCCGGGTTTTGCGGCGGGAGCTCACATAATAAGCAGCGAATTAGGCTGCCACAACTTCAATTGAAAAACACAAGCATACCTCAAACAGCCCTCTCCTGGATTGTGGATTGCTTTCATCGCGTGCCAGTCCGCTTTGAACTTAAATCAGCGTAGTCCGCCTTCCCAGAGACCATGGTTGAATCGAGTTCGACACGCTTTCGCGTCATCATCGTCGGCGCTGGACCTGTTGGATTGTATCTGGCACACGCCCTCTCTCGAGCGAATATTGATTACATTGTCCTTGAGCAGTATGACACGGTGATTCGATATCAGGGCGCTGGCGTTCTTGTATTTCCACAGACACTGAGGTTGCTGGATCAGCTTGGTATTTACGAGAATGTCAAACAGGACTTGATCATAGATCACACCCTGACCGATATTCTAACGTCGGATGGTCGAGTAATCAAATCAGCGCCCTTGTGGGCCGTGTTGGAAGAACGGTGAGTTATATCGCCACTACATTCTGACTTTCTGAAGAGAAAGGCCATTGTCCAAGACTAAATCAATTAGTCATGCGTATCCGATGGCGGGCCTATCGCGAGGACAGCTAATTGCCCTCCTCTACGAGAATCTACAGGAAAAAGAGATGCGTGTAAAGACCGGCGCATCCGTCATTGATGTCGAAACACACGACAAGGGCGTCAGGGTGCATTTGAAAGATGGCGGTACAGAAGAGGGCTCCATTCTTCTCGGCATCGATGGCGTCTACAGCAAGACGCGCCAGATCATGCAGCAGAAGCTGGATCGGTCACCACCAGACGCGTGGCCCATGACTGCCACCTATCAGGGACTCTACGGATGTTTTCATTCCTGCCTCGGGTTGGAGCCAGGAACGTTCTACCAGTCGCGCGGCACTGGAATCTTGTCGCAGATCACCGTCGGCACAGATAGAGGATACTTTGCCATTTTGCGACCGAATACGCCGGCAATACAGTTGAGGAGGTATACGTCTGGGGACCGAGATCGCCTCGCCAAGGAACTGAAAGACATCTTCGTCGCACCAGGCGTCTGCTTTGGGGATATGTGGGAGCACACCGACAAGGAGACCTCGGCCATGGTGAATCAAGAGGAGGGATACTGTGACAAGTGGTATCACGAGCGCGTTGCGCTTGCGGGCGATGCGGTTCACAAAACCACGTCCGCCAGCGGCATGGGCGTAAACGCGGGCATCGACTCAGCTACCGTCTTGGCCAACGAGCTCCACCGAATCCTACAGTCCGAGGCCAATCCGAGCACAAAGGCGATCGAGGACGCATTTGCTCGGTATCAGAAGATCCGGGATCCCGCGGGCCGCCGGCTGCAAATCTTTGGTAGAAAACACATTCGCAGCATTACCTGGCAGACCTGGGGGGACTGGATCTTTGACCGTTTCGTCAATCCCTGGATCGGCGTCGGGAAAGTGGCGGGCATCATCGGGGAGGGCATCAAGAGTGGACAGATTTTGGAGTACGTGCTCTTCAAGGATCGTGAAGTTCGCGTGCCTTGGACTCATAGCCCCAAGGTTTGACGGATTTGGTATCCATGCATCAACTGCTCGGACCATGGCTTCATTTTCCTCTGGTAAAATAAATGTAAGCCTTCCAACAAATTCTCGCCGATGAATGCGAAAGAGAAAGTGCAAACACATGACGTAACTGGCATGAGGAAAAACTACGATCACCCAAAACCGTGTGCACAGAACATGCAACTTCTTGTCGCTCTGCCTCTTCGAAAGGATGGACAATAGGTGCACAACAGTAGTTGGCAAAATAAAATCTGCGTTGCCTATTTCTAAGTTGAGCACTCAAACTAACTTCTTGAGGGAAGGACTGTTTAAAAATACAAGATGACGGCGAGAATGGCTTTCGAAAGCTACGCATCCATCGTGGTCATTTGGATGGTCCACCAATCTTGAAAATTGCTTTCGTGACCTCAAAGCTGCCTGACTGTTGGGCTCAGGCCCCGATATCAACCCAACGTTCTCATGAAGTCCAGGGCGAACGAATATTTCCGCTCTCGGGTTCAAGGTCAATGAAGCAAGAAGCTCCGAAATATTGGTATGTACATTCAGAGCTTTCAGCGACCAAACTCAAATCAACCGGGGCCTCTTGTCGTTTTGAGGTAAGGTAAGCCCTGGTATTATCCAAATCGGCATCATCGGTCATGTCATGATTATCTCCCTTATGGGTGTTTGAGCCATAATGAACGACGTGTTGGAATAGCTGCGGTCCCGCATCCTTGTCGTCTGAGAGGCGGCTATCGATGCCATGAATGTCCGAAGAGCGAATAGACGGTCCGTGGGGTGGTCTAGATTATATCGAGAAACGAGAGATTGTGCCGTTCCGTTCATGGAGGTGTCATCGGACATAAAACTGTCTGCTTTGAATTTGGCGTCCAGGCTTGAGGTTGATCCTTGCATTGAAGTAGGCACAGGGTGTGCAGTCGGTTGGTCTCCTAGGTGATCTGCAAATACGAGATCGCCTTCTCTGGGTCTTTCAGCTTGCGCGTACCTGCTTGTGTACAAAACGGCGGACGCATGGTACCCCTCGTAATCCGTGATATACTTTTCAGCAATTTCGGGAACAAGAGGATCGTCAATGTTGGGATCGGCAAGAAGTCCGCATACAGCGACCAACAGCGCACCCAAATTGAACTGGTTAGTCATCAATCTGGAGAACCAGGGGAGATCCTGCGCCCTCCGTTCTTTAGTGTTGAGGAGGTTGCTCTCTCTCCACCAGGAATGATAGTCGGCACAGAGTCGCCCCGTATGGTCAATGTTTGGATGATAGATTCGAGTGTGGAATCGCAGCGACGGGGGCTCATTCTCCACAATGTGCACCGTGATCCAGAATATACCACCCTCATAGGGCGTTCCTGGAGGGCCTTCAATACTGGCAAGGATCTTGTCTAGCGCATCGCCGACGGGAGCTGCCGAGATGAAGGGTATCCCGGCTCGCCGAATGTTGCGCAACTCTATGAAGATGCGCTGAGCCTGTGACGACGCAACACCGGTTTTGGCTATGAAACCGGCTAATTTCGGCGTACAAATTTCTTCGTCTTTGTCTCTGACGGGACTCAGGACCATGCCAAAACGAGAATCATCCAAGGGGAAGGGTTGCTGCTGTTGGCCCGCAGACTGGGTCGCGGTGAGGGCTGCCATCCAGCGTTGGTGCTGAGGTGTATCGTTGGAATCAACACTCTTGAGCTGCACGATGTCCTTTTGTTGTTCTGTATCAGAGGGTTGTTGTAACTCCTCCTCTTGATACGATATCGGCTCTGTCCCACCCTCCGGGGATCTCAACGCCGCGCTCTTAATAGCCAGCTGCAACCTATCCTGTAATCTGTTGCGTCGAGCAGCCACACTACTGTACATGGATTGTAGAGATGGGGCTGTGGGTGCAGTATAGTAGGATGAGCGGGAGCCAGAGGTGAGTGAAGTCAAGCGTACACTTGCAGTGTCAGAAGCCGCTCGCAACACAGTACCAGCTGCTTTTGTGGATCCGACATCTTGCAGAAGTTGAAGACTCTCTGTATCGGAAAGTGATGCGATCTCTTCTTCCAGCTTTGCATGTTGCTGAGCGAGCAAACCAAGGTGGGCTGTGATGGCCTCAAGTCCATCAATGAGCTTGGTGATATTGGTAACCAGCATTTCGAACTTTGCCTGATCGTGGATGGACCATCTAGTCACCATCCACACCGACTTCTGCTTTTGATTTCGTTTCAGTCTATCGCGAAATCTTTCAAAAGATCCGCGAAAGATAGTCATGCCTTTTGAGGATGCAACGAGCTCCGAAGACGCCATGTTGCTGACCTCATCTCGTAGAGCATAGCGATCAGCAACAACATCTGCTTGGCTCAACAATAGGCGTAGCTGATTCAAAGTCGATGCAATCACAGATCGTAGGTCTTCCTTCTCGAGAGCTCGATTATGCCGCCGCGGGAGATATTTTGACCCAACCAAGCCTAAACTTTTTCCCCAGATGCTCAGGCGAAAGCGCTGCACTGAAAGCTGCGGCAGTCAGCTTTGCTGCCACGGGCCCTTGACAGTGGAAAGTGTGCACCTACCAATGTGCATTGCAAGTCGAACTCCTTGCTGAATTCTTTTGCGCGGACGACAATATCGAAATTTTCCACGCAGGAGGTGAAGAGGCTCACAATGCCCAGAACCCCGAGGGCAAGGCCTGCCGCCTCGGCCATTTCGCCGACCAGGTCCAAAAAAAAAAAAAAAAGAATATCGACGTTTACACCCGGCCGGTCCTTATCCTCCAACGAAACCGCGCTGGCGTGGACCTCAATTTCGTCGTGGAAACAGATGAGCGCAGGGCAGCACGGATGGATGGTGTTGCACTATCCCATCAATTTCTGCTGGAGCGGGGGTCAGACCTGAGTGTGCCTCATCGCCCGATCAATAAGAGGCTGTGCTGCATCCTCACCAATCAGCTTTGGTCACAACTAATATCAATCACATGACAATGGAAATATTTATTGGAGGAAAAACAAATGCTCAATTATTTGGATTGTCTTATTGCTTCTCGAGGTGGTTTGTCACCCTTCTTATTAAATCAATAGAATGGAATGCGATGCCCCCAATTGACTGATATGTACCTCATATACCACCTGCCCTTGTGCCATATACCGAGACCATGTACAACAGAGAGCAAACGACGCCGGGGGGGGGGGGGGGGGGCACACAATTTGAACGGAGCTAATGCCTTCACGTTAGGATAGCCTGAAGGAATACAAAAATCAACGGCGCAGACACATTCATGCGGCCTCGGAAGGTGATTTGAAGTATGGAAATATAGAAACGTTCAACCCAGCGGCAGCAGTAATTAATACCGAACTAAGCGCAGTGGAAGGGATTCAAACGAAGGCCGACAGCTGACAGAATTGGAAGCAAAGGTACACCGTAATCTGCAGTACTTACTGTACAGGTGCACGTAAAGCTGAAATGCGGGGTCGCACAGCAATTCCCACTGCTGGACAGCCTGGTAACCATGACCATTCTGCGTTGATGATTTGATCACTCCCCAAAAAGGATTCAAGAGAGAAAGTCTTGATCCTGACGGCTGATGCATATGTTTCAAAGCAAACCTTGTATGAGTCCGCTGGAACAGAGGTTTTCATTCGTCCAGGCCGCGCTCTCTCGCATTGACTGCTCTTATTGCTTCAAGAGAACGAACTCAAAAGCCAGACTATCATCGGTATGACTAACATCATATTCCTCGGTCATCTTTTGTTGATCATAAGAGTAGCGCTACAGAGACACTGCCAGAGTTTAATTTCTTCAACGTGAGATCTGTTATGTTGGTGCACGTAGTCAATTCTGATTCATATACTAAAACTCTCGTCGCTCCCTGAAGGGCGCAGAGATACTGTTCCAGGCTCTCCTTGGAGACCGCTTGAATCGCATTGAAAAGGCGTTATCTTGATTGAAATACCATTTCAAACATGGCCGTCAGCTTGCCCGTCGCGCCGACTACGTCGACCTAGTTTTGACCAAAGCCTGTTCTCTGGATAGCTGATGTAAAAGGCCATCATCAAAGCCATAATTATGACTAAGGCTGAGATTGGACCTGAGTGGTTTCGCTTGTCGTTAGTCTTGACTAAATTATTGAGAAACTGGGCTGGTGACTTACCTCCAATCTTCCACACATGCGCACTCGTCGGGTTTTTGTCGTCCCCCGTGTACTCAGAGACATTCTGGCCGAAGTATGAGGTAAAGAAAGACAGCGGCAGCTGGGACATATCAGTATTGGGAACGCTTATACGTGTGTGACACACAGAGAGACAGAGAGACAGAGAGACAGAGAGACAAAGAGAGAGAGAGGGAGAAAGAGAGAGAAGGGTGAAGGGAGGGGTGGGGGGCTGATATACAAAAATAATGGTCACGATGGTAAACAACATGACTGCTCTCCCTTGCTTAGTCGCTGCGCGAGATTCTTCAAGGCCTGCTGCTGTTTGCTTGAGGTTGAGCAGGCTCAACAACTAACTTTATATTAGCTTACTGTGAGGATAGACTTCGATGGGGCCTCACGGACGAGTTCATGTGTATTCTTTGCAGCCAGCTGAAGTCTTTCGACATTTTGGACCGCGTGTCGAAGCTCGAACCGTGATCTTTCAAACGACGATCCACCTATGCCGCCAATTCGCAGCTGCTCGCGTATCGAGACGTCATTCTTGTCCATGACTAGGTTAAGCCACCCTTTTTCGTGCTGGGTAACCTTCACATGTCCTGAATTGAACGAACCCAGCTCGACATTAGCTATACCCAGCCGGTCTTGAGTAATTTCGACACCAACAATCTTATTTTGGTTGGGCGCAGGGAACCACTCTGAGAGCGTCTTTTGGAGCAACAGACAGACATCTTCCTGTTTCGAAAGAAGGGAACTTATCATGTTGAGCTCGTCAAGGACATCCGCTACCTCCAGTATCAATTTCAGTTCTTTCTCGTTGGTGTCAGACGCCATGCTTGGACGGTCCGGGTCGAGACCTTCGAAGCACTTGATCTGTCTGGCCGCCTGACCGTGAAATTGGTTAGCATATATAATGCAACGAAAATGAAAAGTATTCAAGTATGCTTAAGAATTCCTAATGACCTTGTTACCAATCGCCCATTGGTAGATGCCGAAAATGTCCACCGATTTACGGTCGTGGCCATCGAGGAGAAGCGTGATCGCCTGACTGATGACGAGAGCGGCAAGGTCATAAGCATTCTTGCAATCCTGTGCCTGTCCTGTTATCCTACTATAGAGGTTGGTGCAGGGCTCTTCGGCGCTATGCGAGGGGAAGAACGTCAAGATACGCTCTGTAAATGTCAATGAAAATGTTTTTAGGACTCCCAAGGGTTATCTAGACAGTTGATGAATGGCAAGTGAGTAGGGCCAACTTACTTTCGTTCACCACAAAAAGCCAGAGCTGATCTACCATCACCAGCCTGCTATCAGCTATTGCTTCAGGCCACCCATCATCTGGGATGGGGATTTCCTTATTATTGCGACCTTTCTTTTTCCCAGTCCACCTTGAGATCGTCTGCTCGGCATCCCGGTCCTGATCGGCCAGTCCAGAATAGTAGAACTGGTCCAATGTCCTTCGATGATGAAAGTAATGACCGTCTGCGCTCCGGTCATTCGATAATTTTTGCTGTTCGTGCAAATCACCTACATGACTGAAATACTCCCAGTTCATGTATGGAAGCTAGTGACAACGACAACTGTGTTAGAATTACGATTAAGTCCAATTCTTTGGTCTGGAATGGGCCTACTCACAAAAGCGAACATTGCGCCAGCGGCGCCATCAGCACCATGAGTTCCAGCAGCGCCAGCAGCGCCAGCAGCGCCAGCAGCGCCAGCAGCGCCAGCAGCGCCATCAGCGCCAACAGCTTTACTGTTCTTGTTCAAAAAGAACTTGCATGCTGGCTCCATGGATCGACTATGTGGTAGAATGATGTTCGTAGGCAAAGAATTCACTGGTCTTTCATACGACGGCCAAGATTCGTTAAGCGCCTTTCGAATTTCCTCGTTTCGAGGACCGTTGCTCACTGCTTCTATGCACCTCTGTAGCCGCAAAGTAAGCTGGTATGACCGGCACGAACACGCTTAATTCATAGAGTCAAGTACCTTGATCACCTTTGCATTGTTTTCCGAAACATGGAACCAGCAGAGGTCCGTAGAATCGACGGATGTTTGCAGGTGGTTTTCAACACCCTCCACACTCAACGATACCTCGTCACTCAAGGACCTCTTATTCGGGGTTGATGGGCCATCTTTTATAGTTCGCATTAGCAACTTCGTCTGTAATGAAGATTCCGGGCTTGGAGCACTGCAAAAATATCAGTCTCCCTTTGATGGCGCAAAAGTAATCTATATCACGTACTTTGTTTCTGTCTCGGGAGCAAGTTGCTCCATCTGGACTTCCTCCGCCATTACTTCGAGTACTTCTTTAGTTTTGCAAATATTGGTGTGTCATCGAAAATTTGAAAAGAGCTAGAAATGAAAGACAAGACGGTTGCGCTCATTTGCTGAAGAGGAGATGCATTCATCGCTCCTAGCAAACATAGGCATATTCAGTATAAAAGAAATTCGCATTCTAGGAGATTGTATTGCTGTTGGTGGACAACTGGACATCTGGAGGCCGGATTGGCACCTACAAAAACCTGACGATTCTATGCATCCATACCCAATGCTACAAGGGCGGCCAGCTTTTACGGCCGCTACAACTTCAATGTTACTATCCAATTATGTAGATACCCTCCTTGGTAGCCACATGTGGGGAAGCGCAGCCTAGACTCTGAAAGAATGCACGATACCTCGTTGAGCCGATGAACAACTAAGTTTGTGCCCAAAGACTACGTATGCGGTTTTGCATGCATGTGGCTGGATGGGACATCAATCTTATCATACACGTCAGCGGGCGGGTAATCGGGAGAAACTGAATTCAGCTTCTCTGGCAGAAGCTTTTGGTGCTAAGGGGGTTGCATTTACTGCACCGTGAATAGTGATCTTCATACAGACTCCCTTGTCAGTGTTTGGATAATACATGTGCGTAAGTATAAATTGGCAGTTTGTGGCGGCAAATGCCGACCCGCAATTGCAGGCTGGCAATTGCGCCTTACTCCTGATATGGTGGCAACACTGACGGAATCTGGTGGTCTGGTTGTAAGACGTGATAAAAAGCATTTCTACCTTCACATGGAGATTCTTGAGGTCCTTTGATACTGGTGACAATCCTATTTCGCCCATTGCCGAAAGTAGTTGGTAAAATAAAGGGTACTTCAATAACGACAGGCTATTGCGATTCTTGGTGTTGATGTACCACAATTTTTGGTGCAGCGTAATCACATCGTGCTTAAGAAGTACCTAGGTGTTTTACCTGCAGCTGCTCTTATACGCCCAGCTGATACCGTGTCTGCACAGAGGCTTTGGTGCAAGTACAGTGAAAGCTAAGCCTTTACGGTTTCAAATACACCGTACAGCTGGAATGCGGAACCGAGCAGCACTTTCCTCGGCGCTGTACAGCACAACTGCCCCGTTCTGTGATGTTTGCCACCGGTCGACCATTCGAATGCAACACCAGCGAGAAGTGAAAAGAATGCGGTGTCAATCTTTCCACTTCGTGCCATGAGAAGTGGTATGGCCATTTTGGTAGAATTTGTCCCACGCAGGACTGGATCGAGAATTAACAATGCAACAGCTACCAAAAAAATTAGGTTGTGCATCTTCAACCACTATGGCATTCAATCAGTCAGCGTCACCGTCTAGAAGACCTCTTTGAAAGGGGTTCAATAATAAATATCACTTGTTTGGCTAACGTATCACTCCCAAATAAACTCCAGGATAGAAAGGCTAGATCCTCGCGGCTGACGCACTTCTTTCAGAACAAATCTTGGGTCAGCCTGCTGAAATATGAACTTCCATTCGTCCATGTCGCGCTCCTTCGCATTGCCAATCTCCAGCATCGTGACGTCCATTGCTCTGACGGGAAACAATCGTCAGTAATACCTCTCAAAGTGTTCCGAGTCTTCTTTGCTTACCTCAATTTCCGCTCAACAGCATTGGGAAGCACGCATGGTGGGGGCATCACAAAGTCCATGACTAGGACTCGAGCGCCCGGCTGTAGCGCCGTGATCAAAGCCTGCAAGATTTTGACGCAGTACTTGTCCGGCCAGTTGTGAAGAATCCAGCGATAGATGTACACACTAGCACCCTTGATCGGTTGCTCCTCGAAAAAGTCATGCGACTGGAATCGTACCTTGAGGCCAGGTTGATGCTGCGAGCTGGCGACGACTTTGGGCAGCTCCTGGACAACCAGGTCGAGGTCTGGGAACTTGCGCGCAATGGCGAAAGCAGCGTCGCCGTGCGACCCTCCAATGTCGACAACGGTACCAGAACCATGTGATTCCCAAGGATAGTGGTCCGTCAGATGATGTAGAGAATACCCCGGCCCCGTGGTGAAGAAGCTCATGGCGCCTCCGAAACGGCGAGCGCGCCCGGGATCTCGTGAGAGTGCGGTGTAAAAGGCTTCACCGTTCCCGTCGGCCAAAGTGAATCCCTACAATTTGAGCTCAGCACCAACCCACGGCTGATTGAAGGGGAGCATCACCTACTGTCTGGTCCGGCTCGTCTGCCGCCGGCCATTTCGTCAAGGCGTCCACCAGCCTTTGCGCCGATGGCCACATGTCGTCCACATTGGCGCCGACCCAGTCGGCCACCGCCTCTTCCTCGGCAATCAGCCTCGAGGCAGTGGAATGCGCGATGGTCCCAGGCTGCGGCTCTTGGAAGATGCGGAAAGCGATTCCGAACCGCAGGATGCGGCACAGGGCGTCGCAATTGACACCGATGGATGCTGCCAGTTCTTCGTAAGTGATACATCCCGAGATGGGGACCTTTTTGGCGACATCAAAATGATGTATCAACTTCAGGTATAGCAGTTGATTATGCTGTCTGGCGTTAAAATTACTTCTCCGAATAACTTCCAAAGCAATGCGCGCACCTCATGGTTGAAGAGCAAGTTTCTCGGCCCTTGAAGCAAGTCATTGAGCTCTTGTGTTGCTGCGAGGACCTTTCCACGCGACTCTTCAATAGAGGCTGGTAGGCTCAAGTCACTGGGCCCATTTGCATCGAAGCTGGGCTGCGGCAGATTGTTCTCCGACAAATAATCGTCAACGAGACGAGAATGGGTAGCGATCGCTTCTGACAGTTCGCGAATTCTGCTTTGCGACGAGGTCATCTTGAGCTGGCGAGCCTCGAAGAGACAACTTTTTGATTTCTGTTTTCTGAAAACTGTTGGTTTTCACCAAGTGACCATGATCTCTCGCGTGTTCATCGTGCCTCATATGCACCGAGACAATGTGGTAGGCTCCACACTAAGTCCTGCAGTTGGTGAAGACCTGCATCATATGCAAGGAAGATCTGCATCGCAACTGTGTCTGTGCTGCATCGTTGGAGTTGGGAGTATCGTCGCATCCACCCACCAGAAGTGGATGGTCGCAAGCAATGCACTTACGATGGCATGCAGGTTTGCAGTTGGTCACAACATTGGAAGTTGTCAATGCTACTCTGATGGAACCATAAAAGACGTTGCACTATTCTCGGAATTTTAATCGGTATGGCATCTTGCAGACCAGAAAGAACCAAATGCAAATGTCAAAAAATTGTCAAAAAAGAATGCCCGTTGTCCGAATCGAACCCGGGGCACCGGAAAACTTGTCGTGCACAAGTCACGTTTTCCTTCGCAGCGACTCAACCAGCTGGACCAGCTCCGTCAGAACCCAGAGGGGATTACCTGACGTTCGTCTGCTGTGGTGGTAGAGGATGGATTAGAACCCATTATAAGGTCAGGTCGGTTGCCCACCCAGCCATTGGCCGTTTCAGCAAATGCAACGGACGACTCCCGGAGATTTGCCTGGGCGGCCAGCCAGAGACAAGTACTTGGGGCGGCGCAGACATGAAGCATTCGGCAACTGCTCCTTTCGTGCTCCATGGGGCTCGACCAACCTTTGGTGAGCCCGGGGCAGTATGAGCTTCCAACAAAACTACAAGCTCCTGTCATGGCCCCAAGATTGCGTGTGCACAACCAGATTCTAGCAGCGAGCAGCCCTTTCGCGATAATCGACGACGTGGAAACTGACGAAAACTCGAGCAGATCAACCTCAGCAACCTGCACGCCATTTACCACTTTACCACCCCAATGTTGGTGCTCGCAGAAGGCAGCATCAGTCATGCGGGTCCGGCCGCAAAGATCCAGATGCGCGACGACGTGGTCCGCGGCATTACACAATACGCTATTACAAAGCACGTCTTTTCGGAAGTTCGCTGCGGTGACGGGATCGCAAACTCGTCCAAAATGCTCGCCGAGTCATTTAATAACGAAGTGTGCCGTGCCAGAGTTCGGGAACGCATCAAGGTACAGTGATTAGACTTGTAGGGAGCTTTGACCTGATCATGATGGAGTTGTTCAATGCCCAGAAAAGGGAGCAGAGGGATTGGCAGACTTGATTTGGTGAGCCACATTCTCGGTTCTAGTTTGAAGGCGATATGGCATTGTTTGAGTCCATTGGCATCCTCAAGATGACGCAACAAGTATACGTGCATTGTGAACTTCCCACTGGATAGTGCCACGGGGCGGTTAATCAGAGATGGAGTACGTACTCTGTATTCAACATCGATATTAAAACAATAAATCACCAACACCATAATGATATCTACAATCTTGAAAAATAAGCTAAATACACAAGGAACTTGCGCGCCAATCCATTCAGATTTAATTCCAGTCATCGTCGTCTTTGACATTCATAATGGATTGTATTTGACTGGTTGTATGCAACGGTGCGGCGCGCATAGCAGTTGACAATTGCCAATTATAGCGCTAGCCAACGCAGGCGCACGGGCCGTTCAGAGGTCGTCTTTTATTTTTATACTTCAAGTCAAGACCTCGGGTTGCTGGATCACTTTCTCCTCTGCTCGTCATTCTTCCACTACACCAAATCCACCATGGCTGGTTCGTCAATTTTGACGCTTCTGGCGTCTTTGGTCGCCGCCTATGCCGGATATCGCCTGTATCTAGGCTATGCACTACGACTCGTGGCTCAACAGCATGGATGCCAGCCCGCAGCGCGCTACAAGCACAAGGACTCTGGAGCACGAGAGGGGTATTTGGTGAAAAACCTCAAATTGAACCTGAAAATAATTAGTCGCACGCTAAGGGGTGTCTCCAAATTTAAAGCCAATCAGCTGCCTACAGCTGAGCTACAGCAATTTCTCTACTTTTTTGACAAATGGCTATAAGCTGCGAATTTGCAAAAAAATTTATTTATTGCACGCAAAATATGTTATTTAGCTCTGCACTGCTGTACTGTGCGCCAGAAGGCTATAGTCCTATAGCGCTGGACCGCTAAATGCGTTAGAATGTAGGGTGTTGAAGTGTAGGTTGGAAGGGTGTTAAAGTATAGGTTGGTAGGGTGTTGGATTGCTATATTAGGGTGCTGCACCGCTAAATAGGCTAAGGCGGCCCGAAGGGTGTTAGCTGATTGGGTAAATAGCTTTATGACAGACCCGCTGCATAATAAGGCTGGCTATGCACCTGGGCACTAAACTCGCTATACGCTGGATTTGCTGTTATAAAATACCTACCTAATATTTACCTGTTATACTCTATATTAATTATATTATTATTAATTATACCGGCTTATACAGGCTTATATAGGCTTATATAAGCTTAAATAAGCTTATATAAGCTTATATAAGCTTATATAACTATAAAAATCGGGTTTTTATAAGTAAAAAAAAGTGGTTTTTATACCGCCAGCTGCCGATTTTCTTGGGTTCTGGCCTAGGTGTAAATGTAAAGTACGGTTTTGGGGTTTTTCACCAAATACCCCTCTGGGGATCCGTAAAGGACCCAGTTTTTGGTCTGGATATTTTCCTGCGGACTGGGGACGCCATCTCCAAGAATACATTTCTGGTCGAGCACCAGCGCCGATATGACGCGTACGGCCATACGTTTGAAAGCTTGAATCTCGGCTCGCATGCCATATCTTCCATCCACCCAGAAAACCTGCGGGCAGTATTCTCCAAGAATGCTGCCGACTGGGGCGTCCAGCCTCTGCGACTACACAATATGGGCCCATTCTGCGGCGCAGGATTCATCACGACCGACGGTGCCGACTGGAAGGTCTCTCACGACATGCTCAAGCCCGGCTTCCACAGGTCTAATATTTCTGATTTCGGCCACCTTGAAGAGCACCTCCAGATTCTCCTGGATCAAGTCCCAAAAGACGGCTCCAAGTTTGATCGACAGCCCTATCTCTTGAATCTGGTTTGTCTTGTAAATCCCTGCTCGATGGCCCGGGCTCACTGACATGTGCGCACTGCTTAGTATCTCGACCTGAATACTCTCTTCCTGTTCGGAGAGCCGATCGGGATGCTTTCCGGTACGCCACCACCACACGCGGAGGGCTTCTTGGATTCATTCCAGGCCGGCTTCAATGGCTGCGGACTGCGCATTGCACTGGGGCCTCTGAACCTTTTGATGCCAAAGAGCTCCTGGCTCAAGGCCTGCGACAAGGTCCACAAGTTCGCCGACATCTATGTCGACAGAGCTCTCGAGTATCGTGGCAAGGTCGACTCGGTCGAACACAGTCACTACGAGGCCAAGCGCCGGACTCTGCTGGTCACCATGGCACAAGCTACGGACAATAGGATCCTTCTGCGGAACCAAGTGGTGCAAGCCATGATGGCAGCAACCGAGACGACTGCTTCTCTCATCAGCCATGTCATCCGGAACTTGGCCAGTCATCCTGCTGTAGCTGATCAAGTGCGAGCTGAAGTTCTGGCCTTGGGTGACAAGCCGCTGGATTTCGACTCGTTGCCGCGGATCAAATCTCTGCAACATGTCATCACTGAGAGTATGTCTACCATGATTTACCTCTTGATTGAGTACACTCACTAACATAATGACCAGCTCTCCGTTTATACCCTGTATTTCCGCAGAACAATCGCGTTGCTCTTAGAGACACAATTCTACCTGCCGGTGGAGGACCAGACGGCACAGCTCCAGTATTCGCGCCGGCCGGCACCTTATTCGATGTCTGCTTTGCCACGCTGCACCGCGATCCCAAGGTTTGGGGGCCTGATGCGGGTGAGTTTGTTCCCTCCCGGTGGGAAAACGATTACAGTCCTCCCCCTTTCACCTTCTTGCCGTTCGGAGCCGGGCCGCGTCAGTGCCTAGCCCAGCAGAAGGCTACCATGGAGGCCTCGTATATAGTATCCCGCATATTGCAAGAGTTCAGCGGGATCAAGAGCGAGGACGACAAGCTCTATCAGGCACAGGTGGCCTTGACGGCAAAGAGCGCTCACGGGTGTCCTGTTTCGCTCACCCCGGCGACTTAGTCAGAAGATCGAGGGTACCGAGATCATTCAATAATAATAGACTGTCACGAGTACAAATCTCCCGCCTCACAGTTTATTCCCCAGGTCGATCCATACAAAATTGATACAAACTGCGTAGCCCTTGGAACTTTGGTACCTCGTAGGTGGCAGCAATGCTCACATAGAATGAATAGACGCTGAGAGGAAAGTTTCATGCTTGTGCCTAGCCAAGTTGTCTTGAACTGGCCACCAAAAATATCAGCAAGTAAGCGCATTGCCGAGATTGAAGAGTAAAGAGAAACGACCCAGAGCCAGTTTCCACCAGCGCTCAGCATCTGGACGCAGCTCACGGGCTGACCGGGCAGCAGGGCCAGTGTACAAAGCTCGCTATGGCCGTGCATGATCAGAAACAGCTCCTCGTAGCTAAGGGCGCGCCATATTCAGAGGTCACCTGCAAACGGCCCTCGTCCCCCGTACAACCCAGCAACCGCGTTGCCGCCCCAAGTACCTGCCAGGCAGCGAAACCAAGGTACTTGAGTGCCAAAAAGACAAAGAATTTCCAACACCGGAAAAGGGGGGCTGGCCACCCCCCTCAGTACGGTGCGATGGCAGAGTGGTATGTGCGGGCGGATGGTAGGGAGTCGCATATCACTCCCATCGGCAGATGTAAGCCCCGGGTTCAACCCCTGGGGAAGAACTGTTTTGTATTTTTTTGCAACCTGATTTTTTTACCTTTGGCTTTTCTTCTCGTTATATTTTATTACGCGCCACCCTAGCTCCTTGCTGACATTTTCTTTTTGTTCTTCCTCTTTCTAAGAACGTTTGCAGTCAACAAGCACGAAGAGCTCGGATACATGTTGCAGATCCAAATGGTGAAGACACGCAACGGTGCGATCTTGATAAATCTAGAAAAGAAAGGAACGAAGAAGTGAATAGTAATCTAAAATATCCAACCCAAGAAGCCTCAAACAATCCTGTCCACGTTTATCCACCACAGTCAAACTTAACCCCAGAGTGGGAATTTGTAGCCCAAAAGCTCAACGGCCAGCTCTTTTCTTCGATCGTCCCCTGATCGTATCCTCGCCTCAGTAAGCTTCAGCTGCTCGCTCAGCCCTTGAAGCCGGACTCGCAAAAGTCGCTGTCGTACCAAGTGCGGCCGACGGCCAGGTCGTTGACGCCGCCGCCGTTGGTCCTGCGGTCGAAGCCGTACGCCGACTGGCCGCACTCGTCGCTGACGACGTTTTGCATGTCGGTGACGAGCTGGTAGGTCAGGTAGTTGGCCTGGTAGTTGCAGAAGTAGGACGTCTCGGCCTGGTCGTGGACCTGTCGTCTTTTGTTTTAGTCACGAGAAGAATATGGAATGGAGGATGCTTGCTTGGTTGGACTTACCCATCCCCACGCGTGGTACCCGTAGTCGTGCACGGCGTCGGCGTTCGCCGCCAGCCTCCAGTTGGCCCAGTTCAGGTCGGCCTGGTTGCCGCTGTACTTGCCGCTGCAGGTCGTGCCGGCGCGCTTGGCCAGCGCGTTCCCGTCGTTGCCGTCGTCGCGGCGAGAGACGTCGCCGGCGGGGGCGGTCGCGTTCAGATCCTCCATGGGCGTAAACTGGACGTCGGCGACGCCCGACTCGTTGAAGACGGCCAGGTAGAACCCGTCGCCCTGGTAGCCCAGGCCGCGCACGTGGAGGCCGGACTCGGGACTGGTCCAGGACCGCTTGTTGAGGCCGGAGTCGGCGGGCGCGCCGAAAGCTGCGGCGGCGAAGACGGTGACGAACTCTGCGAAGCGCATTTTGAGAAGTTGAGTGTCCAAGAAGAGACTAGCGAGGCAGATAAATATAAGGGTAGAGAGGATGTGGAGGGTTCTGTGTTTCTATAACTTGGGAGTGATGGTGAAGATCTGGACTGAATGTGGAGGGACATAGTCCTCCCTTATATATCTATTTGCAATCTCGAATAGCTATCATTACCATGTCCTCTCATTGCTGGCCACGGACAGAAAATAGCCATCAGCAGTGTCATCGACCTCCAATCTGATCCATCTAGGTCCCCAATAGCGACGTTTTTAGTGCATTACGTATGCAATATACAAGGTTCCAGAACCGTAACATCCGTCAGAAATTTAAATGGGCTTCTCTTAGTTCTTGGCTTTGTCGTCTACCATGTGCCATGCCATTACAGGCGAGCTGGGACTCCTTGCATGGAGGCTTAGAAAAGTCATCGAATAGACGAGAAGTGGCCAAGACGCATTGAGAATTTATAATTATGGCACAAGAAAAGCAGATCTTCAGGGGTGATTGTCGTAATTTGAGGCGACACTCGTATGTACTCTCGTCAGAGTTGTCGTCCAGCCTCGGAGGAACTCACGGATCGTATACTGCGCCAGAGCTATGGACTTACGCCAAGCCAGGGTGGATCACTTCTATTGATATACGATAGTGCCTTGACTCTGGTGATCACTGATCACACCACGCCAAGGAGAGCCTGTACAGAGGTTTCGAGACTTGACAGTTCTGGCCCGCAAGATCTTGGCGCGATAGTAGAGTTTTGCTGGATTTTGTGACTATAACTTTAGACGAACTGTGCAAGTGGGATGCATTCGAGAAAAGAAAGACGCAAATGTCGAGACATCATGTGGCTGAAATCCTCGTCACGATCCTGATGAGATCCTGGTGTCATAATTGGGGTCTTTCATACCCAAGGTGCCGGCAACGGAGTTTTGCAGTACTCAGTGGCATATCAAGATTTAAGATACTTTACATTAATACCCTTTTGTCATATTCGATGCGAATTCCGTTTGATCTGATTCATTTCAATTTGGCTCTATGGAGGGGTCTGACGATTGTAACAGAGAATAAATCAGCCATATGTTGTTATTACGTTATTACTGTACTCATGAAGGTTGAACGGATGTTGTTCAGGCCCAGTCATCAAAATTGTAAGTCCCCGGCCGTCCAGCTTGACAGTAGTTGTGCCAACGGCGATTTGATTCTACGAGCTGCCGCCTGGCCTCTTCAGCCACTTCCCGCGCGCTGACAATTTGGCCTGGGGTCATGGTTCCTTCGCCCCGGTAGCGAGAGATTCGATCGAGAATCTCCTGGCAGTCTTTCCAGATTCGGCGTCTGTTTCTCAGGCCAAGCAAGCGGGAGTTGTTCCGCGCCAGCTCACAGCGCAAACGGTACCAGTCGGTCTTCTCCGCGGCCTGCAGAGTCGGCGGCGTGGCAAAGTTGTCGCGCTCGTGCTCCTCGTCGGCTGCGGCCTGCTGCAAAGCAATTATTGCAGCCTGGTGCAAGTCCTCATCTCCGGCAACGCGAGCCTCTTCTTTAAGGGCGTTCTGTGCTAGGTTGATGTTGTTGAGCCGTTCGCCGTGTGTTTCATTCTTGCGACGCAGCTCGGAGGCCAGGGGATATGCCCATTTCGAGTAGTCCAGATCGCACCACGCTTCCCAGAGCCAAGGCATCTCTCGCAAAGTCAACGACCGAAAGAATGAGTGCGGTAGCTGGTGAAAGGACCGCGAGACTGATCGGAGATTTGCAATGTCTCGTGACTGCAGCTGGTCCAGAACCATGAAGCACAGCTCTCGTGGCAGCCGGGAAAATACATCGCCAGATGTACGGTGTGCTTCCCCAAACACTGGTGTATCATACGCAAAGCCGGGGTCGCCGGTCCGGTCCGAGGCAGCCAGCATGGATTCCAATTTGGTCCCGAAGCATGGATTCGCGGCCACGAACTCGTCGCCGGATTTATGCAAAAACGACTGCTCGGTTGTGACAGCCGGATCTCGCGGGAAATCGTGGAAGTGGTGCCCAGCCTCGATAATCCACCAGTTGACCAGCCCCTCGTAGTCAACGGACCCGGATCGCCGAACGGATGCGCGCTTGAACACCTCGAGGCATGTCGGATGAAATGGCATTGCATACTCTTCGGACCACTCCTCGACGTAAAACGTGTTGTCGGCCTTTGTCTCACTACAGTCATGCCGAGGAGGGAACATTTGCGGCCAAGACATATCCCGACTCGGGGAGTGATCGCTGAGACCGCTGAGGAAGAACTTGCCGGACTTTTCGAATTCCTCATCACCGTCTTCGGATTCCCAGCCGTGGCCCTTGGGAACGAGGCATTGAAGAGTGCTGCATCCGCGCATCTCCTCAGCAGAAATGGCATGTCCGTTGAAAGCGCCCTCGCAGACGCTATTCTCAAGCCATTTGCACTCGAGCCCGCCGGCAAGGTGCTCATATTCAAAGTCGTCATCCTCTGGCGCTTCGTGCTCCGGGATCAATTTCTCGGAAGGTAGGCTAGGAGGAGCCAAGCTCTGGACGAAGGCGCGGTACGTTTCAGAGGTGTCCGACGAGCATGACATGGTATCATCATTCTCGTCATCGTCCTCCATGTTGGTCTCTGGTTCGCTCTCGTGTTGCGAGTCGTACTCGTATGCATCAGTCTCCTCCAGCGACTGGGCCGTATAGTCCTCATCCTCATCCTGACCCTCGCCTTGATCATCGGCTATGGCGTCTTCCGGCTTCTCTTCGTATTGACCGCGGCGCTCGCGGCGGACCACCATGCACCCGACCGACTCCGGACAGAACAAGGACGAGTCTGAATATCGGCGGTTGAACCAGCTCCCGCCGTATCCTGCAGAGTCCCATCCGGCAGATCGCGGCTCCGTCGTTTTTCGAAGCCGGCCGACATTGAAGCTCATGCCACAAATTTGGCAGGCAATCTCGGAGTATCCCATCTTGTGATTATGAAAAGTAGAGATTGATACTTGAAGATATCTTGGAACAATGAAATCAAGATAAAGGAGGTCGGGCAGCCGTTTTATCATATCGCTTGGCACTAATTTAGTCCCACTAGGATTAGGCAACCGCGGCCACTGTAGCCTGGTTGGTTGTTAGCCCTGTTTTATTTAAAAGTTGATGGCATTGAATCCTGCAGATACCAGATACTCACGGCATGGGATAAAATTATACCACTTCTCTTGCAGATGAGATTATGATTACTCAAGTCTCGTGAGCACAGAATTTCGAATTGATCTCATGAGCGGCAAGAGGGGCAGTAAGACTGAGCCGCGATAGGGTATTCGCAGCGCCAAGCGACGTATAGTAGCCAGAAACGGCGCTGGACTATCTAGGCTAGTTGACTCGCTTGCGCCAAAGCAGCAGGAGTACTGCGCAGGTAGTAGATTGATCACCCAAACAGCAAGTTGACTGGATGGAACACAATTAACGAAGAGAGCGAAAGCGAACAAGGTGATAGGAGGATGTCTCAGCCATTGGGACGGGGATGGCTTCAGATTGAGAATAGTCTAAGCAAGTAACGGCAACATCAATCGCCAGAGAACCAAGAAACAGACATACCCACCATTCATTGATTGCCAAAGATGTCAAATGATGCGCTGCCGTGCAATTCCACGCCCAGGGCTTGATACATGTATATGTGTATGTCTCGTGCTAAGAATAAGTAATTACATCTAACTCTGGGACGTACAGCCAAAACCATGTTGACACTCAGCGGCTAGACAATGACCCGCAGTACGGAAGTGCCCCTCGTAATTCGGACAAAGTATAGCACGTCGCTCCTGGGTTTCGATAGTGCCCTCACAGACCCCAGAACGTAGGAAACGCAAGATCCCCTCGTTGTTCTTGAGTTGAACACCGATTGAACGATGCGGATCGAACAGTCGAAAATGCAAAAGCCGTCTCAACCTAATTGGTCGTCACAATCGTCTCCCCGACGACAACGACCGTCATCTTGGAGGCGTCGAGAAACTTTGCCTCGTCGGCCCGGACGCGCTCCGTGTTCTCGGGCTTCTGGATGATGCCGTAGAACGTCTGGAACGCGGCGGCGTCAGCAAAGGTCAGCTCGGCGAACGCGTCGTAGTCAAAGTCGGCCTGGCTGCCGAAGAGGACCGTGGCGGGGTAGTCGGCGTTGCGCTCGGTGCCGCCCTCGGCCTTGCCGGCGCCGCGCTGGAGGTAGCGGCGCGTGTGCGACAGGGGAAAGTGCTCGCCGGCGATCTCCTTGACGAGGGGGACGTGGGCTTCGTAGTTGGTGCGGAATTCCTCCGGCGTGGTGCCGGGCTTGCGGTATGCAAAGATGAGGACGCTGTAAGTCATTGTGATGGGTTACAGTATTGACTTTTTGTTTTGGTTCCTTAGAGTTTCAGAAGATAATTCGATATTTCTTGAGGTAGCTTGTGTTCGCAAATATTTTACGGAGAAAATTTATGTGAATTTCATGCAGATCTACCCAAGAGAATTCATACCTTTATAGCTGGTAAAGCGTGCTCCAAGATTTGTTATATGCATGCTGCACGTTGGGCTGTGTAATGAGTATGTTGGTGGGCTGCATCAAAAGCTCCGTAACCAATGTTACATTGCGAGCGCTTGCATCCTGCACTGGCGGCAACGGGATGAGCTTCTAGAAAAACCCTCAACCTTGAAGCTGTCGAGAACACTCACCCGAGACTTTTTGGTATAATGTAATATCCAGCAGCCTTATTACGGCATTCTTGCGCTCATGTAGGAACATGTTCTCAGCTTGCTGTGAGTTCCGCATCTCAGCAAAACTGCCATCTCAAGCTATGTCTTTGGGGCGGAAGTTGAAATATTGTAAAATCACTTTCAGGTACGATCATACGAGACACCATCACCAATTATTTGCTATTGAAGAGCAAAATTATGTACAGTGTGCATAGTAGGAAACATAGGCGCTTCAATCGCGATCGTCAGTTACTATGAGTATCCATTCAGAGACAAGTGGAGACAAATCAACCTTCAGGGCTTGAGTGGAATGATCCTGCACTACAACAACAATTAAGATTCTCACATAATCTGAAGGACTTGGCACACGCAATGCAGCTATATGGGCAACACTATTATCTTTCAAATCGGTCTCATATGCCAAGAAATGTAAGCCGAGACGACGCAAGAGCAGAAGTGAAAGGACAATTCCAACCCCGCATCTCCACTGCTGCAACGGTCGTGTATGGACCAAACCATCATGTCAATACGTTATGGTCTTGGGTTATGATTATAAATGCCTGCCAAGCCGGTCTGAGCTCATATATGTCGCCTTCCGCGCCTCTCCGCTTGACTTCGTTCTTTCTTTCTTTCTTTCTTCAACCTTCTGGGGAAACACTCCATTTCAGTTAGATCGCCACATCCTCCTCAAGATGGCAGAAATCCCTCCCGAGAAAGCTCCCAAGCCGGGACTGAACATTTACGGCATCGGAGCAGTCAACCCGTACAAACTGACCATTGCAGCCGAAGAGCTCGGGTAAGCGAAGCCATCGATGTAGCCGCTTCGACGATCATTCGCTCACTGATTCTCACCACAAGTGTACCGTACAACTACATCAACCTAGACATTGCCGCAGGCGAGATCAAATCGGAATGGTACACGGCCATCAACCCAAACGGCCGCGTGCCGGCCATCGTGCACGTCAAAGACGACGACACGGCCGTGACCGTGTTCGAGAGCGCCGCCTGCCTGTTGTACATGGCCAGCGAGTTCGACAAGGAGAACAAGCTGTCGTACCCGGTCGGGACGCAGGAGTACTGGACGCAGCTGTCTTGGGTGAGTTCTCCAATTCGGCATCTGGATTTTCGTATTTACTCACGCGTCTCCAATGAAGCTCTCATGGCAGGTTTCTGGACAGGGTCCTAGCCTCGGCCAGTCGACCTTTTTCCATCGATACGTCCCACAGCCAGAGCCATACTCTAGCTGGCGTTTCTTGGCCGAGTCTCGACGACTCAACCATGTACTAGACAAGCAGCTGGTAAGTCATGACCCAAGCGTGCGGTTTTGAGGCAGGCGGCGAGGCACGGAATACTAATACTTTTGCCTAGTCCACGAACGCATTCGTGTCTGGTGATCGCCTCACCATAGCTGACTGTGCGGTATTCATGTATGTTCATTCAAGCAAGTGGTGTGGCGTGGACATTACCGAGTCTCCGCATATCCAGGCCTGGCATGCCAAGGTAGCACAACGGCCCGCATTCCAGAAGGGTTTACAGGTTAGTATTCGGCGCTCTTTTTTTTTTTTTTTTTTTTTTTTTTTTTTCCAATTCCTGGCATGTCTTTCGAGGGGTGACTCAGATACAGCTTTGTCTGTTGTCCATACAGAGGCATTGAACAATTCACGTTGCTCCTGCTATCTATTTCGGGACATCTGACTCTCCATGTTGCTCTTACATTACCCAGAATGAGAAATGACTGACACCTTTTGTTGAATAGGTCCCAGTGCCTTACCCATTCAGCGATGAGATGGTGTCGGATCCCGGAACTCTGGAAACCTTCGAGGCGCAGCGAAAGTTTGGCAGTCAGGGAATTCATGCAGCATCGGAACAGTGGGCCGGTGAGCCAGTATCTTTACCATCAGATCACGCAAACTACAGATGAGGGCTTCTCGCATATGTATTTATATAATCTCAATCATTGAAAGTTCCGAATCTTTGGGCGCCGGAACCAATGACGCTGGATGCGCATCAGTCGAGTAATTGTCCCAATTGCTGGATCCACCAGTCGTCTACAGACCCCAGTTGCTCGCGCCCAGAGAGAACATCCTTGGCATAACACGCCGGATCAAAGCCGTTATACTTTAAAAAAGCTTTCTTGTCCGCTTTTCCATCCTCAATCAGCATCCTGACAATCGCGGTCCATCTAGACGTTCCTTCTGGGGTGACATCGAATGATTCGATGAACCCTCTTCGTTTTGCGTCACGTAGTTGGGCCAGTGTCAAAATCCAAGGAGTGACATTTCGTTCTTTGCTCAGAGGAGAGTCAAACTCCATATTCGCAGTGCCAATGAGCCTCCCAAGCACAGGATGGCGAAGATGTCGACTCTTGAGCAACGACTCAACGAATGACGGTGACGATAGAGGCATGATTGTCTTCCGGCGTGATGTCATGAATTCCAAGGCATATGTCAGAAGTGGAGTCTCTTCCTCGACGCGACCTTCGGAACTCTTATCCTTCTTCGGCTTCGCAGAACTTTTTGTTTCGGCAAGGTGATCAAGGGTGGCAAGGACATACTCTTCCAAGCCAAATTTGGTGCACAGGGCAAGGAATGGATGGTGCATGATTAATTGGTTACCTCTCCGTAGCTCGTATGTGCCAAAACAACATCTTGCCCAATGATCGTACTCGTCGTCAGGCTTGGCCTGCCAATACCACGAGATACCGCGCTCAAGTTGGTTCACAGTGTCAAGCTGTTTAGCCCGACTCGCGTGGGACATGTATCTTGCGTGAGACAAGGACAAAGCAATCTCTGGATACCATTCATCGAGACGACGATGATGCTCGATAGGCTCGATGGAATGCTTCATGCGTTGACAGTGTGACTGAATGAGTCGCTGGTGTGGGTCGAAGCTGGCAGGAGAATGAGCCAATATGTTTTTCCAAACACCTGGCTTGGCAATGAGGTAGTCTCGAACTGTGCGGTGCAGATAAGTGACTCTACTTTTGGCGAGGCGTCGAGCCCGTGTCCCAAAGCTGTCACTTCCTCCAGAATGTGATGACTTGAAAAGGTTGCCTCGTGTGCGTTCCAGGTAGATTTCAAGAAGTACAGTCGAGCTGAAGTTGATCCTTTCGAATGTCCTTTTCCACTGGTCGAGGATCTCGTCATCCGTTGCTTCTCGAAATTGATCTTGATCATTGATCCCCAGGAGAGCTGAGTCCAGAGCAAATGATATCTCCCAGATGGTGAGAGAATTTGAAGATTCATCTTTGACGAAAGCAGCAACCATCTCTCTCGCATGCACCAACTGAAATATCTTTGATGACTCTGCTACCTGAACCTTGGTCTGATCTTGAAATAGGAGCTTGCCAAACAAGTCGTCGAGATCGGATGGTAAGCTGAGAAGAAATTCTCTGATCTGGAGCAGGTCTGGATCCTCTCCATGTATTTCCAGGATCTTTCTCACAACGAGTCGAACCCAGAGAAAGACGCCCTCGGCCCGCTCAACGACGTCCGAGACCAATGAGCGATTTGCATTGATGAGTTCCTTCATCTTTGGGTTCTGGCTGAGATGGTCTCGAACATAGGTTGCCATATCGTTGAAGGTAAGTTCCTGCAACTTGAGATTCGGCACAGCATATTCAAATGCTTCTTCGAAAACGGGCCAAGGTCGAGAGGATAGACACAACTTGACTCTGTTTCTGTCTCCATCATCGGCAATCTTCTTGAAGAAACGGATGATTTCCTGGTGGTCGCCGTCGAATTCATCTAGCCCATCAACAAAGAGGCATATCTTGGTTGATTCCAAAGCGTGGCCCAGGAATCGATGGAATCCATCCATGAGGTCTTTGACAGCCCACTCTTGTGAAAATCGAATGCGCTCTCGGGTACTCATCGCAGACAGTTTCTTCCACAGATCGGGAAATACCTTAGGCATCAGATGATCGTTGGAAGCGAGTAGCTGATGGAGCAAGTAACGCAGAAGGCCGGTTTGAGACCTTTGCTCCTCGGAGCCGCTCGTCCAGAAATAGAAGCTGGCCTTGGTAAGCTGAGTAACGCCTGCCCACAAGCGAAGCATCTTGGCAGTCGTCTTGTGCTCGGAAATATAACGCATGATTGTCGACTTGCCGCTACCTGGCTTTCCAGTGACTGGCGCCAAAGTCAGTCTGTTACAAGTATTATTGCGCGAGAATTGGGACAGTCTTACTCCAGTATATGTTACCAAGCTCGCCGGTTTGCAGCCACTTGGTGAACTGATCGCCGAATCCGCCGCCACTCGCGTCGCCAAACGAGTACTTGAATATCCAGTCGAAGGTACTCCGGTGAGCCTCAGCCACCTCTTCTTCGCGATTCTTCATTGACTTGAAGCTGAGACTCTCGAGGATGAAGTCGGCGACAACAGATGCAGGGGTGGACGATGCGGACAATGTCATTGTCTCGGTCTCCGAGGACAACGGGTCGCCCTGTGCCTTCGTGTCATCAGGCAGCGGTCGAAGACTGAACAGCTTTTGCAAAAGCCGGTTGATTCTGTTTGAGAAGATTGTCAACAAATGTTTGGTAAAGATGGCATACCTGCATAACCTACTCCTCTTCCGGGCGTATCTGTTTCCACTGCGAAGCAAGCTCTAGAAGTCGGTTTCCTAGAACCTCGACGTCCTTGGCAGTCCAAGTCAGACCGTATGAGATGGGATCATTGTAGTCGTCTTCCCGATCCTCTTCGGTCTGGACTCTCTTGAGGCGAAGCATGATATCCTGAGATATCTTCCAACAAGCCTGCTGTGTACATTGCTCCACGTTACCTGGGTCTCCCAGCTCGACCACATTGGACTGACTGGGCCGAGTCAGACGGCCCGTCAAGGCGGTAAAGGCGCGAACGAAGCTCACAGCAGACTTGTCTGCATTTTCATGGCTGATGTCTTCAGTGTCAGAATGCAGGATGCACTCGTAGAGGCGCGTCGCCTCGGCGAGAAAGTCTGCAACTGCCGCCGCCATTTTATCGGCGATCACAGGAATGATGCGAAAAAAGACGGCAAAGGTCAATTCAATGGTGGGACTACGAGCTATTTGATTCCTAGACCAGTCCGCTGCCAACACAAGTGACACAGGGAAGGCACGAATTTGTGTGTGCGCGACACCAGACGAAGGTGACTTCCGATAAATTCTGTTGTGATTCCCAACTCGTGAATGACGGAAGGCGCAAGACAGGCAGGAAACAGGTCAAGTCCGAAGAGGGGGATGACAACAGCTCTATAAATAAATAAAAAATTGGTATGTTACCCTGGCGTGCACCAGCTGTTTATCCCAGGGTCACTGCATGATCTAGGTTAGTGCTCACTGTTCCCGAAAACGTAGGTTGGAACTTTGGCTCTGATTGGCCCTCTCCTGCCAATTCTCTGCATCTTCACGGAGTATGGCATGCACTACATGATTGCAGTAAAGTATCATGGTAGAAATACGTCTCACATTTAAACTATGGTATTTGCTTGCCTGGCCTTGTAATGTGATTGATTGAACAATCAAATGTTGCTCTAGACTCGGCTACTAAATAGCTGATTTTTCTAGAAAGACCTTGTTGCGAGTTGTGCGTATTCAGCCGACAGTGCCTATCATTCGCAGGGATCTCGACAGTACAGCATGATGCAGGAAACCTACAAGAGACATTTTCAAGACGACAGTAAAGCTTGCTGAGAGTCTTTATAAATATCATGAGATAGAAAAGGTGTTTGCAAAGAATTGATCCAATCGCTATAGATTGTATTCATAGACCATCAAAGATCATCGCCACACTCTCTTGATTGTATACTCCTTGAACCCGAATGGATGCACCCGTTAGCCCCATTTCCATCCCTTGCTGTACCCACTGGCGGCGTCATCCATTGCCCGTCCTAGCGTGGAATCTGGATGAACGGCTTCTCCTTGAACAGATCTACGGAGAGAGGCGCCTTGAAGAGGACCCCTGAGACGGCTTCGAGTCTTCCTCTGCCACGTTCATATAGTTGCTCCAGATCTCGCGACAATGAATCTTATCACGACTCGGAATAGATCGTTCAAAGGCTCAATTGAGCTACAGAATATCGACGTACGGTGTAGGATGAACGGTATCAGACTGAACCATAGTACTCTGCCGACGGCGGATAAAGCAAAGCGAATTCATGATTCGAGACACTGAAAATCAATTCAATATCTGCTGCAATAATATGGACCAGCCTCACACAGCCAACAGCGGCATTATTGGCAGCACACTTTTGGCAAGTTCCAACGGCAAGCTCGGGGGCGATGCTCGAGAAATGCAGTATGCAAGTCCCGCAATTTATCCCGTCTGCTCCAATCAGGGCATTCCTAATCATGGACGGTACGTACTTGAACACGAATGCAAATCAAATGGCCCTTGGAGCTTCTCCAGTTTGGCCTCCAGCGGCGCTAGTGTCAGCGCATTAACGGGAGCAGCGATCGATTGTCGACAGCCACCTTACTTTTTTTCTTCTGACCCTTTCTCTTCCAGTTTCGTCTCCGGATCGGATCTCTTCTCGGATTTCTAGTAGAGAATACAATTCCCTATCGACTTGATTGCGGTCGTCAAGGCACAGGAAGTCAACTTCTCCATAGATCCCTGTACTATCGCTGCCGAACAAGCCGAATTCAATTCACTTGGCCACGTTGACCTGTCGCGTCCTACGTCGCCCCGCCGAGCTGCGACACCTATCGAGCGATTCATTCCAGGGGTCGCGGACCCGAATACCTGATACCACCAGCAGAACTGCCCACGGACAGAGGCACACACACATCTGCATCAAGGCAGGGTCTGGCTATCTATCGTACGACCGAGAAGCATCTGCGCAATCATGGCGGCCTTAAGCAGCTCGCTTCCTTCTTCTGTCAAGCTGTCCACGGCATTGCTCCTGGCTGCGACTATCCCCATGGCTTCCGGACACGATCACGATTCCTCCGAAATCCCAGAGGGCGAGACTATCTCTGCAGAGCCGCTCGTACGTCTTCTCCATCGCAACTCCCAATTTGACGAGGGATTCAATCAACCGATCGCTTCGTGCTCTGGTTCGAGTTGAACAGGGACATGTCACTGACGAAGCTTGCAGGATACGATACTATGGATTCACATTTTCGTGCAAATGCTAGCATGGGGAATCATCTTCCCCGTTGGCATGGTTCTCGGTGTAAGTCTCATTCCTCTGCAAGAGAAAAACATCATTCTGACTTGGGCTGCGATCAATAGATTGTGAAGAATCGATGGCACGTACCGCTCCAAGTCCTCGGAACGATCCTCGCATTATTGGGCTATGCGCTCGGCCACATGCACGGCGGCCGCGAATTCTTGCATAGCAACGTCCACTCCAAATTCGCATCGCCGCTCATGTTCCTGCTCTTCAGCCAGATCGTCATGGGAATATACTTGAGGTTGCATCTCGAAAAGGGCATCAACGGCAAGATCCGTCGCGTTGTGAAGCTCGGCCACGGCATTGTAGGCAAGGCCATGCCCGTCCTGATCTGGACCCAAATGATCTTTGGAGGCATTACTGCGCTTGGTTTCTGCCAAGGCGAGCACGTTGGCCAGTGTGCGGCTCACTTCATCATGGGCGGTGCTTTCATTGCCTATGGCATTATCCTCACCCTGATCTTGCTCGTTGGCCAAGTCTGGATCAAGAAAACCGGTCGCTCGCAGGAGTTCTATGACAGCGCTGTCATTGCTGCATGGGGTATGGTCAACACCTTCACCGAGCATCGATGGGGTACTGCCTGGGTCAAGAACGACTGGCAGCACACTACTATGGGTGTCATCTGGTGGGCTGCAGGTCTGGCTGGCATCTGGCTCAGCAAGGACCGTGACGGCCGCCCTCAGCGTAACTTTATCCCGGCTTTCGTGATCCTCATCACCGGCTGGGGCATGAGCGCCCACCCCCAGGAGCTGATGGTCAGCGCCGCGACTCACAAGATGTTTGGCTGGACTCTCATGGGAGTTGGCGTGACTCGCCTGATTGAAATCTCCTTCGTCCTGCGGGACAAGAATGGCCTTTCCGAGGATGGACGCCAGTCCAACAGCTTCCAATTTGTGCCAACCTTCGTAAGCAACCCCTTGTCAATATGTTGCCGTCTTTCACTAACAATCATAGCTTCTGTATGCCTCTGGCTTCCTCTTCATGGGCGCCACAGAAGAACAAATGGCCCTCGTTGCAGGCTCATCCATGGATCACGTCTCTTACATTCTGATTCTCTACTCAATGGCTTTCCTGGTCTTCCTCTTCACCATGATGCTCATCTCTTTGTACGATCGCAACGCGAACCCGGTCGATCCTACGAAGCCTACTGCCAACGGGCGGCTCGGTCCTAGATTGAACGGTCATGTTCCCGTTCGCGATGCTCAGGAATTCGAGCTTGAGGGTTTGATGAGCGACGATGAAGACGACGAGGCACGGGACCGAGCACACAGGAGGATGCAAGGAGATGAGGACTTGGATGGCCCGATCACGTTGGGCAAGAACGAGGAGACTGCCGCTCGGTGAAAGTTCCGCAAACAGAGGGCATCACTTACACTGCAGCCTTGGGCCTGCAACGCTTGACTCGATTTATATAATAGCAAATTCTTACTGCATACTAATGGCGTTTGGGAAATGGTGGTGAAGGGGCTCCTTGGTTTGGGGCTCTTTGGTTCCGAAGAGGCGCAAACGTGATAGACAAATATTCCGCCTCGAAGGGCGGGTTCGTTTCCGTTTCAATGATAAGCAATGAAGATGTGGCCAATCAGGGATACAAAATACGTCTTTTCATCAACGGCAGCAAGTCAAGAACGCTTGGATTAGATGGTGATTGGAGCGCATCAACCATGACAATTCCCTGTCCCCAGTCTGGTGAACTATACTTGTATTACAAGCTTCTTGGTCTGGCATCATTCTTGCTCCAATACCAAACCCATTGATTCCACCATGTCAGCAATCTGAATCAGCATCGGGGTTCTGATAGGTGCGCCTCTATCCAACCCAAAAGTCACGAGCCCGAGGCCGTCACTAAGTCATGCACCCCAGACCGCCAAGATCGGCATTGGGCATGTTTCCACCACAAGTCCGCATTGGGACGTTTCCTTGGAGAAGCATGGCAACGTGCCCTTGCTTTAGATCGCATCATGGAACCATCTGCACCCCACGTATTTCCCAATACGGCAATTATGGGGTATGTTCCGATGCTGCACGACCCTGGCTGCTTCCCGGTCCTGTTCCACCAATTGCATCCATACGGATTGGTCACGCTATGGAAATAGTAGGGCATGGCATGGCATGGCCACTGGCTGGCTGCGTTGGCTCTGTCAGAAGCAAGCAGTGCCGAGCAGCCTCAGCCTCCCCCGTCATTTCCGAGCTTTCGTTTCTCTGGGCCGAGTATACGCGTGTGTACTGACGGTCGCCGCGGCTGTGGATCAGCTGAGAGGGAAGGGCCCTCGAAGCAGAGTTTCCTGGGGATGATGAGTACAACTTTCCACCACTGACGGTGTCGGTTTCTGTGATGTTGGGTCCCCATGCTTGGAACGGTACCTGATCCGAACTTTTCGTTCGGCCCCCGATGGAAAGTTGAGATGACATGTAGTTTGCTTAAATAGACTACCCCTCGGGTTCCTGATCGACACTGCTGTTTCCTGACTCTGTGCTGTAGTGTATCCGAAACCCCACGAGAAGCTTGTCACCTGCAGCGTGACCGCCCACAGCAGAACATATAAGCAGCAAGAAAAGAAAGGCAGTTCCTTCCTGCTTTCGTGCGAGCCATGTTCTTCAACCGCCTCGCCGGCCTCGTGGCCGCGGCCGCAGCTCTCGTCGGCTCGGTCGCCGGCTACGCCAACCCTGGGTCCTGCTCCGGCGACTGCTGGGCCCACGATCCCTCCGTGATGCAGCGGACCAGCGACGGGGTCTACTTTCGTTTCAATACGGGAAGCCTGATTGGAATCTGGAAGTCGAGCGCACTGGAGGGTCCCTGGGTGTATCAGGGAGCTGCCATCCCCGCTGGAAGTATCATCGACCTGGCTGGAAACGATGACCTCTGGGTACGTGTCACTTGTACACATCTTCTTTGTGACGATAGTGCATGAATCGTGAGCCGAACGAGAGCTGACACATGTTGATGACAGGCCCCTGATGTCCAGAAGGTCGGTGATACTTACATCATGTACTATGCCGTCTCGACTTTTGGCTCTCAGAGCTCTGCGATCGGTACGTCAAACATTCTATCATGTCCTACATCACTATATCCAAAGATGATTTCTAACCACATCTGCATACAGGATACGCAACATCCACGACCATGGAGTACGGGTCCTGGACGGACCACGGCGCGACGGGCATCTCGTCGACGTCGGCCAAGCCGTACAACGCCATCGACCCGAACCTGATCGCCGTCGGCTCGTCGTACTACATGAACTTTGGCTCCTTCTGGGGCGACCTGTACCAGGCGCCCATGGCGTCCAACGCGCACACGGCCGCCTCGTCGTCGTACCAGATCGCCTACCAGCCGTCGGGCACGCACCCGCAGGAGGGTAGCTTCATGTACTACCGCTCGGGGTACTACTATCTGTTCTGGTCCGAGGGCATCTGCTGCGGCTACGACACGAGCAAGCCCGCCGCCGGCGCCGAGTACAAGATCCGCGTCTGCCGCTCGACGAGCGCGACGGGCGGGTTTGTTGATGCTTCGGGCACCAGCTGCCTCAGCGGCGGCGGCACCACCGTGCTCGCCAGCCACGACTACGTCTACGGGCCCGGCGGGCAGGGCGTCTTTGCGGACAGCGCGCACGGCACCGTGCTTTACTACCACTATGGTAAGTCGAAAGCCATCACTGAGTTGAATATTTGTGTGTGAGAATGCAAGCTAATCATCTCCACAGCAAACACCAACATTGGACTTGGTGATGGCAGTTACCAGTTTGGCTGGAACGTCGTTAGCTGGTCGACTGGCTGGCCTGTAGTCTAAACGTGGCATCGTAAATCATTGCATGATACCTTTGCTGTCTTTGCTCAGGCCGGAGTCTTCTGTAGGTATCAGCATATTCCCACTATACAAACTTCTCTTGTCTATACTTTGAACACAACTATTACAATCAAAATTGTATATATCCACTTCTCTACTCCCTGCTCTGTGTGAAAAGTTGCGGAACTGCAAACGAATGACATCTAGATTTGTATTCTCTATGTGCAGTGAACGTGAATACTCTGCTGAGGCCTAAAGTATATACAGTGCTCAGAAATACAAAATCATCCGATCCCCATACTCACATATCCGCCGTCCTCGCGTTTAAGTAAGGTTCGGCGTCCCCGGGAAGTACGTCCCCTTGGGCAGCGACTCGAGGGCGTCGCGGTTGATCTCGTCGAGCCTCGGGTAGCCGGCGACGTTCATCATGATGTCGAACTCGGCCAGCAAGGCCTTGACCTCGTGCCGGACGCCCTCCTCGCCGCCGGCGCCCAGGGCCCAGACCCACAGCCGGCCGATGAAGACGAACTTGGCGCCGAGCGCGAGCGCCTTGAACACGTCGGCCGCGCCGCGGATGCCCGAGTCGAACATGATCTAGGGAAATCACTCGCGTCAGTCACTTCATCTACCCTGGATTTCAGAGTCGGTGCAAGGGGAGGGGAACTTACATAAGTCTTGTCGCCCACGGCATCGACAATCTTCTCGAGCGCGTCGAGACTCGCAATCGCGCCGTCGACCTGGCGGCCTGCGTGGTTCGACACGACGATGCCGTCGACGCCCATCTCGACGGCCTTTTTCGCGTCGGGCACGCTCTGGATGCCCTTGAGGCAGAACGGCTTGCCGCCCGAGATGCGCCGCCACTGCTCCATGAGCCAGGGCAGGCGGTCCCACGAGAAGGAGCGGCCGTGCCAGATGTGCCTGTCGATCCACTCGGCGCCGACCTCGTCGTTCTGCTTGGCGGGGTCCAGCCCCTTCTTGTCGAGGGTCGCCCGGAACGCCGCGTCCCCGAGCCCGAGGTCGCCCGCGCCGTGCTCGTGGTAGAAGGCGTAGTTGCCCATGGCGACGTCGTCGTGGCGCCACGCCAGCTGCCACGTGTCCGTCGTGAGCATGAGCGCCGAGAAGCCGCTGTCGTGCGCGCGCTGCAGCATGGACAGCGTCACATCATCGTCGGGGCTCCAGTACAATTGATAAAAGCGCACGCCGCCGTCGCCGTTGGCTTTCGCGACGTCCTCGATGCTGTAGCTGCCCGCCGACGACAGCGCGTATGCCAGGTTGAGCTCGCCCGCCACCTTGGCCGGCGACAGCTCCCCCGTCGCGTGGTAGATGCGGTTGATGCCAATGGGCGCGAAGCCGATGGGCGCGGCGACCTTGTGCCCGAAGATGGTCGTCGCCGTGTCGCGGTGGTCCGTGTCGACGAGCATGCGCGGCACAACCTGGTGCCGGTAGAAGGCCAGCCGGTTGGCGTAATGTGTCCACGACTGGCCGGCGTTGCAGGACGAGTACAGCCTGGGGACGAACGTTTTTAGTCCACGTGAAAGATCAACAGCCGAGCGGCCCGCTCGCCCGGACTATAGACTTACCAGCCGCGCTTCGAAAGGCGTTCCTCGGCCAATTCCTTCAATTTGTCGGGGTCTGTTTTCAGGTGTCAACCTGTGTCCTGTGCGGGTTCATGACGAGCTGTGGGCGATACTCACGTGTATTGAAAGGGGGATGTTTTCCCTCATTTGGCGCCCAGAAGAGCTCCCTCTGCATGAGACCCCATTGGGGCGTCGTCCGGTTCTGAATGTTGGGGTTGGTTGGGTCGCTCATTGTGAATGATGAAAAGTGTTGAATGTCTTGGCACGGTTATACAGATCAAATATGATATGTCTTTGGAAGTTGTCCTGTATTTATATTCGTAGACTACATTCTCTCTGTGGTGGTCTCTGATGAGTGATGACATCAATATGCCGTGAACTCAATCCATGCAGGAGTCCATAGGATCCAGGAACGGCGACGATTATGGTGAGCTCATTGGTTGTTTCAGTGGGCACTTGCCTCACTAAACCCCGATCAAGTCCCACGCGACCGAATGCCGAAAAGCGTAACCAGTCATACTATACTCTTGTTCTGGGTCTTGGCATTGACAGGTCCTACTAGTAGTAATAGTAGCTGATTATCTGTTACCCGCCTCTCCGCAATATCCGTGCCCCCGACATACCCGTCTGTGCCTCTGTATCCATCGGGATCCCTTCGCCATCTGGAAATATAATGTACAAAATGCATAGCTGGGATGTTTTATCGTCGGATGTATGCATGATAGGACATGACGAGATAACCAGATAACCCATGCCATAATTGTTTTTTGCTTATCTATGAGCCCTCGCACAGCACCCGAGTAAAAAACAGAGTTCATTTGTCAAACTCTTTCAAAGTGCATGCCTTGATGCATCATGCACAGCTTCCATGCGAAACCTAAACATTCAATATCCCTTCACAAGCCGAGAAAAAAATGATAGTAGTGTGTGGGTGGCAGGTTATATTGCTTTTGTTCCCCCCATAAATCCTTGAGACGATGCCGCCTACCCTCTAGAGATGATCCATTCTAATGCTACTCTATCCGATATCAATGCTTCATAGTCCTTCTTTCTTATATAGGAATCCCAAACCAGAGCAGCCCAATGCACCTATCGCTTCGCTTGCTTTTCGCTAAAAAGAACTCATTAAACAAATCCAGTTGTTGTCTTGTTGCTGTACCCAAAATTCCGAGCGGGAAGAAGAAAGAACCCGGTGTTGAATCAAAAAAAGACGCCAGTAAACAGTTCTGTACTAGTCGTGTATAATTGTATATGCACGTGAGGAAAAAAAAGAATCAGAAGGTGAACAAGCCACTGCGACGCTTGCCCAAAGGATAGACCAGCAGCGTGGCAAAGAAGAGGCCGACGGTAATGCCGACCGCGATTTCAATCATGCTCGCCGCAACGTTGAAGACAATTGTATCGAGAGAATCATCTCCAACGGAGACGGATGTGGTGCCGTTGACACTCGACGACGAGTTGGTCAACTCGTTGGCGGTGCTCAAGCCACTCAGCAAACTGCCCGTGGCAGCCAGGCCACTAGGCACCTGCACAAAGATGGCGGGAAGTAGAGCTGCAGCGGCGACACCGTGCCTTACTCGGCTGTACAAGTTGGCGCAGATGCCGACAGCCAGAGCGCTAATCGTATTACAGATCTGAGAGCTGTTGGGGAATCTGGCCGTCAGGAAGTAATTGACAATGTAGCCGACCATTGCGATGAGAACCTGGAGGATATTAGTAAAAGCCCGATCCAGAATTGTTTTCTCATGAGGCTTACCATAACAGGCATCTGTTTCCACTTGGCTTGGTTGACATATGTCAAGCAGAAAGCAAATGCGGGCACAAAGGCAAAGTTCCAGTGGGAATCCAGTGTGTTCTTGCATGAAGTTTCCGAGGTAGCACCGTCGTCAATCCATCCATAAATGGCGGTACCAATAGTAATGCCAAAGCCGAGGAATAGCGAATAGATGATGGCATACACCATGCGAATGGATCCGGGTACAATGGCCTTTGATTGCAACTCCAAGGCGGCGCATAGGACGAGGTAGCCGGGTAGGATAAGACAAATCGAGCTCTGGGCAATGGCAGAGAAGCAGAACAATTCGCCGCCTCGGATACTTCCAAAAGCTCTGGCGATGAAGCTGGTAACGACGGCAGCACCAATCTCGAAGACATTGTTCACCACATCCGATCGCGGCGCCACAATGAGCTGGAGAAATCCGATGAAAGACCCAAGCAGGAAACAGATGGGCATGTCAATAGGCCGACCGTCAAATGCGAACGGTGCCACCGTTGCACTAGCCAGACCGTACATGAGAACCCGCGTCCAAGCGGGGAAGTGGTCCTTGCCCTTGATCAGCTCATCCAGCCGCGCAATGGCCTCGTCGACCTCGATGACGGCATGGAGAACTTCTTTGTAGATTTCGTGGGCGTCCTTGAGCTTTCCCAAGTTCACACCTTGGGCTGACCGGATGATCTTGACCTCGGTCGTGTGTGTAGACATATCATCGAAGGAGATGATCATGCATGCAGGCAAGTACAGGAACTGACCGTCAATCTCCAGGAATCGGGCCATCATGCGTAGGTACTCCTCAAGTCGGTGGGTTGGTGCTCCATACATCATGAGAGCCCGGCAAAGCTTGATGATGAACTCCTGACGCTTCAGGATATTGGCCACGTGAATTGTGATTCTGGCCTCCTCTTCCATCCTTGGCCTGCCGACCATGCCCCTGAACTTGCCACTTGCTGATCTCTTGTGCTTGTGTCGTGGAGTTTGAGTTCCGGACGGACCGGCGGGGTTGCGGTGGCGCTTTTCATTGGGGTTTGCGAGGATGGCGGACGCGGCTGCCAGACTGGCCAGGGTGCTGCTAGAACCGTTGTTCTGGTCGTACCATTTCCGACGAGTGGGCGTTACGGTGCCGGATGATGCTGGAGTAGTATATCCGCTGAAGCCCGAATCCTTTCGGGGCAATTCGTTGACTTGGTAGAGTTTGAGCAGGTTTGTAAGAATACCTTCACGAGGCTTTCCAGAGGGGCTCAGCAGAGTCTCATCCTCGTAGTAGCCGTCGAGGTCCTCGAGCTTGGCCATGCTCGCAGCAGGAGCTCGGGACTCCTCATTCACGTAGGGATTTTCTCTGAGAGGGTTGATCATTCCTATGTGAGCACGAACCAGTTCGTACGCTGCTGCGTTGTGGTTGCGCCTCTCCTGAGCCTCTTGTTCTGTCTCGACGCGAGGCTCCTTCTCACTCATCTGAGGGGGCAGGGTCGGCGAAAGGAGGATGTTACCACTGCTGTTCTGCGACGGGACTTCGATCTCCGACTCGAGTGAGCCGCGCCGGGATCCTGGAGCCGAGTGTGAGCCGAGCATGGCGGCAGCGAAGTTTTGTGCCCGCTGGTGAGCAGCCATTGCCGACTGAAGCTTGGCTGGGTTCAGGCTGTGGTCGTCCATCTCGAGATCAAGTACTGAATTATAAGAGCTTCCTCTGATAATAGACGGCCGTGGCCTCCGAACGGGACTCGATGGTGAACTGTCATCGCCTCTCGATGGTGCGGGAGGGGAAGGTGACAATCTCTCGATATTCAATGTTGGTACCGGGGGAGGATCGCTAGAGGCAGTGCTGTTGAACCGCACTCTTCCCTTCTCCTTCTTACCAGGCAATGTCGGTTTCTCCTCCATCTTGAGTTTTCGGGTGTGGTTGTGAAAAAGCAAGTAATAGTTGATTCGATGAGTATACAAGATTTGATATACTCAATGCCTGTATGCTGCTAGGTTGGGAATGACCGGTTCAAGCAATCCGGCGAAACTAGATGTTTGCGGAATGGCAAGAGTGTCGACGATCACGTCGGTTATGAATAAGTTGGCTCCTATCCAATAACACACATGCTTGCGGTGGAGATTCTGGGCGTTCGAGTTTATAGTCGTAATGAGAGAAATGTCAACAAACGAAAAGATGAAACGAGCGATGGACCTGGAGATGGTGAAACCAAATCTGCATGCAAAGTCCGTGGCAGATGGTGACTGGTCGACTTTGTATGTGCGTAAACGTAAATAGAGAAGTAATTATTATGGAAATGACGTTTCGGTCGTTGGTGAGCGTCTTTTCTCGGGGCGGGAGGTGAGAGCAGGCAGCGGAGGTGAGGGCCCAGCAGCGACGGCAGCAGCAGCAGCAAGCAGTAAACTTGCTTGTGTAACGGCAGGTGAGGTGACGACAGGAACAGGCCACAGCGAACGAGAAGGAACAACGCAGCGCTAATATGGAGCCTCTTGCGTATGGCTATCCGCTGTGCTTAGCAGGTTGGTGGCGAGAGAGGTGGAGTCGTGACAGTGTACGTACATGAGTGCTAACGAGGGTGAGAGAAGCAGAATGTCCGAACAAGGAAGACGGTTCGAGCGGTTTATCTTTTTTCGTCCGGGATCCGGATCGTTTCGACTGAAAATGGAAGAAGCCAAAAATACAACCAACGCAAGAAAACGAATCAAAAGGGAATAGACTTTGACGGCCCAAAAAGTAGGCTGACAGCCTAGGTGGGATCTGTTAGGACGGCCTTGCTTTATGGCTGGTTTCAATAGTAGCGAGATAATAGGAGAGAGGCGCCAAGTTTGCACCATAACTTGGCGCCCGTGTGTAATCACTGATGGGCAAGACAACGGGCCGATGGGACGCCCTTGCGCTGGATAGAGGAAACAGGAAGAGGAGTTGAGCCATGGGTTGGCGGCCATGAGTACGGATCTGCGCGGGTAGCATTCCAGGATTTCGCAGTGTGGCATGCTCCAGGACTCGTCGGGTACCTTGGATAGCTGCTGGGGGCTGCTTGACAGTACTCAAAACTACGACCGTCCACCGGGACGTGCTTGGCGATTAACGAGGTCACGACAGTGTCCATGCAGCATCTCTGCGTGATGAGATGGATGGTGGATGGATGCACTGAGGCCACAGGCCCTGGCTGCTTATCTGGCAGGCTGGTAGGGAGACTCCACCGCCGCGAAGATCTAGCCTGGGTTTGGCAGCGAGGTCCGGTTTTTGCGACAAGTCACAGTGGAGCAGGAGAAAGAGGCGTGAGGTTCGGGGTTGAGAAGCTGTTCGTATCAAATGAATCGGGTGACGCAAAGGTGGGACGGTAAGATTTCAGAGAAGCGTCTGGACAAAAGTGGACTTTGGGACTAACGGTACACGCAAGAAACACCATGGATTATGATCGTGAGTCTGGACATGCGGCAGAGCTTCCTGGGGAGGGGAACCCGGGCAAGAAAAAAAAGAGTTGAGCAAAGAGTGAGCCGCCTAAAAAAAGTCCCACCCACTGCTATAGTGGACCCCGCGGGCTGTGATCCATCATCCCGCACACAACGAAGCACGGATAGTCGGTGAACTTGGAGAGAGAGGGAGAGTCTGGCTGGGCGGAGAACCACAGATGATGATGATGGTGATGATGATGATGACGATGAGTCTTGGATGGTGCAGCGTGCGTAGCGTTCATTGCGCAAAGACAAACGACAGCGAACCAGCAGGAATGCTATCCGATGACATGTGTGTGCGTGTGCGAGCGCCAGCAACCGTAGTTGACCTGAAGCAGCAGTAGCTTAGGTACGAGATAGATAGGAAGATGCTCGGATATAGTCGGTGCTATACTCTCACTCAGCCTCTCAATTGCGTTATACGGTGGCGCTGGCTCATTCGCCGGAATAGCACCTAGATGATAACTGCTGCATCTGAACACTCGAGAAGCTTCAGACGACCTGATACACGGCCAACGGGCCCGGGACGACGGGCTGCCGCCCTTAAGATGCCGACCTTGGTGGCTGCTATAATGGTGAGCATCATCTACTGTTAGTGCACACACAGATAGCACAGGCAGTGTCTCAGCGGCAGCAATCTTGATAGTAGGCATCAGGGAATGTTGATGTGCAGACGTACATACTGCAAGCAAGCTTGGGCATGGAAGCTTCACAGCCATGCCACGGTGGTTTTGAGCCGCAACCAGGCTTTGCTAGGTCGATCGCGTTTTCACATGCGCGGGATCTATCACGTCTCCGTTTCAAGACTATCGAGCATGGATGGTGGGTTGCATTCGACGCTGCATATCTGCAAACCTGGTAACCGTCCAAATGATAGGAATTCAGCAGTTTGGCTTGGGTATGCGGCGTGGGATGGCTGCAGCAATCTGTCTGCTTGCATCTGCATTGCATTTTACAAATCACCGATACCTGAGTCATGGTTCGTAGGTCCTGTCCGGCAGCTTCCTCCCCTGTGGCGATCAGCCCTTTCCGTGTGGAAGATAAGGGTCCCTTTTCGGCCACTGTAGGCCAATCAATTGAGCAGCACGGCGCAAAATTCAAGCTCAAGCGAGAGAGAGCTGTGAATCATCGGCGCGCGCCAAACCCAATCACGACACACGATTACCCGTTCCGTCTCATCGACAATCTGATTCAGCGAAAACGCCAAAATGCTGATGTGCGCTCGGATGAGAATCAAGTCAAAACCCTTGAAGCAGATCGATCAGTTCTTGCTGTAGGTAAAAATAGTGTACGTAGCAGGGCAGTTACTTGAAACGATCTAGACTCTCGCCCGCTCGCTCTGTTCAACATCGACCACCTCGTACAGTTAGTTGCTCCTTCCTCCCCCAATTCAACAATTGACTGTTGTGCACTGCCTTCAGGGTGGTTCGCGACAAAGCAGAGAAGCGACGCCCTGTGATTTCGTGCCTACCTCACTTATCTTTCTCCATATTCTTGTTTGCCACACAAGCTGACAGTCAAATAATAAGTGCTCTGGACACAAAATGGCCAGAGGGTCTAGAGCAAATCGAAAGTACCAAGTATAATGGAGAGCTGGGAGATATCCATTCCAGCCGACATGGATCTGGACATTGGGAATGGCCGACATCCCCCCAGCCCGGCGGGTCTGTCAAATCTCAATCCAGATCTAATACAAGACAGAAAGAAAGGAAGAAAAACTTTCTTACCCATCTGATGTTGGCGCCGCATTGCCCAAAACGGCATCCCGGTTTCAGTCAAGCTTGATCACTATCGGATTCCGGCTGTCTGCATTTCTAATTGGTAATGTTGTCGTCTATCGATGCGACCTCGTCGTTGAAGCTGCTTGCTTACTGCGAAACGAAACAGGTATACCAACTTCTGCACCAAGCTCATACCTACCTTGCATAAGGATGATGCATGCATCATAGCTCCCTGGTATCTACAGAACTCCTTGGCCCAATGTGGCTCCTAGCTCGAGGCAGCTCTTAATAAGTTATCTACCTAGTGTAGAGCAGGTCAGGAAGATGACAGCGTAGAAATCCTGCCACAATACCTGTTATCAGTCAGCCAGTCTTGCACCGAGCTCTTCCCCTATTTCCACCTGGCGTGCGTGCACCAGTTAAGCCCTACCGGAGCCCTGGAGCGGTTCCCTCAGCCTCTTTACTAAAAAACCGCCTACGCAATGTCCTGCATGAACGCCATCATCGCAACACGTTTTTCTTCGGGAAGCCAGGGCGCTCGAAATGATCGAGCTTTGGCGCCAGCAAGCCATCTTTTCGGACGGACGCTGGTGTCTATCCGAGCGCTGGACGATATGCCGGGCGGTCCCAAGCCTTTGGTTCCCTACCATCCTCGAAATAAACCGCCAAGGTTCTCTTCCCGGCTGGATGCCCTGGCAGTCCCTCCCGATGAGGCCGGTCTCGCGACGGGAGCCTTTGCTAGCGGCATCTGCCACTACCTTTTTAGTACCAGCCTCCCGCTAACAATCCCATGCAACACCCCTGAACATCAACGACCCATCGAAAAAGCTTCACCCTGCATGGCGAATCCGATGCCCGCCCGTCTCTGTACGTGTGAAATACTAGTGCAGGGCCAGCCTGTAAAAACATGATACTAACGTCTGCTGTGTGGTAGGTATCCCCAAGATTGTATGGGAGATCAATAGCACTGACGGACAAAAGCACATGTTTTCCCCAGCCAATGCTCATCCCACGGGGTCGTTGGTGCGTAGGAACGTACGTATGTTCGCAAACTACTGTGTATATAACAGCACGATCGGCCGTGGGCCTCGAGAGCTCATACACGCACAGCCTCTTGCCGCCTTTGGCACGTCGCCTCCTCTTCCATCGTATCCGGACATGTTTAAACTCTCGCTTTGACGGCGCGACGCAACGCAACGCAACGCGCAACCCGAGCATACGAACTCAAAGAGCACTCTAGTTGTGTGTCTCTCTTTTTCCGTCCTCTTGGCCAAGACCGAAGAGTCAGTCGCGAAGACGTGTCGCCTAAGCCATCCCGGGTCCATATGCACCTTGTCGGCAAGGGTCCCGCCCGTCATCTTCAGGGGTGGTGTTCTAGAAGAAGCTCTGACAATATAGCGGCTGGTACCATCGCTGTGGACCCCCACGAGCAGCAAATTGTTCAGCGCTCTATCGCTTTTTCCATACGCCAATGCCCCCTTTCTCGTGGGATTATCGTTGCTGCCCAACGATGTGCCTTGTAAAGTTGCAAGGCCCTTTCATATTTTATAGTGGATGCCAGGAGCCGCACTGCCGCATACATCTAACCCAGATGGTTCCTGTTCCCATAACGGAGAACGCATCTCTGACTGGCAGGGTGGGCACTCTGCTTCTTCCTTCCCTTGCTTCCTGGTAAATTTTTTTTTCTCTTCCCATCACGAGCGATGCCAATAGTCCCACTATCGTCGAATCCTCAGATGTTTCGGGTCTCTTCCACTGCTGTCTCGTCGCCTCGACCTTGCCCTGTCCTTACTCTCACGAACTTCCGGAACTGCCGCCGGGACTAGGCATCCGCGAGCCCACCGCCGATGGAGTCTCAACGGTCGGGCGCCTATTCTCTATACTCTCGAGGTCGCAGGAACCCCCAGCCTTGTCAGAGAGCTATCTCTTGACGGTGGATGATGAGCAATTTCAACACCCTTGGTCACGATAGCTGTGCTCTTGCTAGTATCTCCATCCTCGCGAGAAAATTGCACTCGTAGCTCGAGTGGACTCACACGTAGACGTGCTTGGCGAAAGGTAAACATATCACATTCTGGTGTACTTTTCAAGCAAGGTTTTGTCTTTGTGTGGATGACGCTATAGTCGAAGCTGTACCGTCCAGAGCGACTTTTTGGTTCAATGCCATCCCAGAGGATCACGGACAGAAATACGAAACCAAGAGGGGTTATCTATCTCCGAAGCTCACGGTCCTGAGCAGGTCGCCCACCCTGGAATCAAGGCACAGGTTTTCTTGTCTGCCAGGGGGTTACCATTGTTGCAATTTTTTTTTCTTGTTTCACTTGAATGTCTATATGCGTCCCCGTAAGACGTTGGGCATCGCAGCCCAACGGCCATCTGACAGTCCTGGTTCGGCGTGTTTGCTAAACGAATTTGTTCCACCTCTCTTGTTTGTTGACATTCGGTTCTCGCCGAATCTGATATGATTGTAATTTGGCCGAGTCACTTTTGGCAGGGGCCCGGGAGGGCTCCGGAGTATGCCATCGGCCCTTCGAGTGTGCCATCCCCCCGAGCTGAGCGTTGCTGGCCTTTTCCAAGAGCAATGTGACTCGGGCGACCCCAGGTGAGAATTTGTCATACATTCGTTGTTGTCTTTCGCTGTTGGGCCTCACTGCTGCGCTCTCTCAGCGAGCTTCTCAAAGATCTGCTTGAAGACGTCCGCGTCGACCGCGCCCGGTGCCTCGAACTGCCCGTTGATCCTGATGTTGGGCACGCCCGAGACGCCCAGCTGCTGCGCCCGCGCGACCTCGCTCTCGACCTCGGCGATACCCTCCTCCGAGTCCAGATACCGTGCGACCTCGGCCGCGTCCAGGCCCGCCGCCTCGGCGGCGCCCTGAACCGTGGCCCGCGCCGTGATGTCCTGCTCCTGCTCAAAGTAGCGCCGGAACAGCTCATCAACGACCTTGTTCTGCAGCTCCGGACCGCCCGCGCGTCCCGCGAATCGGATCAGGCGGTGCGACTCGCGCGTGTGGCCCGTCTGCCCGCCGAACTTGAAGTCGATGCCGGACTCCCGGCCGGCGTCGGACAGCGTCTTCTGGATCTGCGGCCACCTGGCCTCGCCGAACTTGCGGATGTACCGGCCGGCCTTGGACTCGCCCGTCATCGGCGCGGTCGGGTCCAGATAGAAGGGATACCAGGAGACGGTGAAGACGTCGCCCGAGTCCGGGTGCGCCGACTTGTACGCCGCGATGCCGGCCTCGAGGCGCCGCTTGCCCACGTAGCACCACGGGCAGACGGTGTCGCTGATGATTTTGATGTCGAACTTCATGATGGCTTGAGATGGCTTGGGGATGCGACCTTGTTGTGAGATAGAATGGGTATAAATTTCGCGGACTCGGAATATAAGTACATTTGTATACGGGTATACAATTTGGAGTCGATCACGTCAGCGAGCAATTGCGAATGTGGGCGAGTGAATTTGTGATTTATCAGCAGCGGGCCGCCATTCCCCCCGGCAGATGGCTTCCGTCGAAGTAGCTCCCGCTCCGGGTGGCGGGCAACAATGGAAGATCAAAATATGCAACAACGTCAATGTTTATTTTAATAGTGACGTAAAAACAGAACAGAACGTCACATCTGATATGACGCTTCATTCCCTCCATTTCCTTCCCTCCCGCGCCATCTTGTCCCGCCACTCGCCCTCGAGCATACCGTACGTGATGTAGTCCTCCCACCGGCCGTTGAACCAGATCTCCTCCCGCTTGCAGCCCTCGCGCACGAAGCCCAGCTTCTCGTACAGGCGCATGGCGCCCGCGTTGTGGCTGAACGTCTCGATGCCGATGCGGTGCAGCCCGGCCATCTGGAAGCCGTAGCCCAGCGCCCACTCGACGGCCTCGCCGCCGTAGCCCCGCCCGCGCCAGGAGCCGAGTATGTCGATGCTGATGTAGCTGACGCGGTTCTTCTCGTGGCCCGCGGAGATGCCCTTGAGCGCGACGACGCCGATGGGCGTGGGCGTGGTGTGGCCAGCCTCGGTGACAGGTAGGCAGACGACGGCGCTCATGAGCGTGCGCTCGAGCAGCGCCTCCCGCCACTTGTTGCTCGCCTTCTTGTTCTCCGGCACGAGGAGGGAGAAGCTCGACCCGGACTGCGCCTCGGCGTCCCGCTGGATGAGGTGGATGAACTCCTCGTCGTCGCTGTTGTCCTCCACGGCCCGGTATACGAGCCGCTTGGAGAAGAAGGGGTCGATTGTTCTGCTCATTGTAGTGTAAAGAATCAGACTGTATCAGATTGGGATTTTGTATGAGAAATATGAGCTTGCTGTACAGATTCTGAAAGTGAAGAGGTGTACTGCTCCTTTTTATGTGCTTCGGCAAAACGACCATGAACATTGAACACCATGTTTTTCTATCCTTGCGAAGCTAGACCAATTTCAGCTCGCCGTGTCAGCAATCTACCTATTCCATGCTGGATTCGACCAAGATACACGAGGATTTCTACTATATGCGCAATTTCTCCAGTCGGTGAGACGGAGAACCAAATTTGTTTTGCTCCTTTTGTTGTTCAATATTGTCAACGTCTGGGCTTGCCGTCAGTTGAACATGTGCGAGGATTGGGGGGGGGGGGGGGGGGGGGGGGGGGGGGGGGGGGGGGGGGGGGGGGGGGGGGGGGGGGGGGGGGGGAATCAATTTGTAAATGTTTATTGAGATGCTCATGAAAAGCTCGGGATGAATATAGTCCAAGGGGCATTTTCGTAGACACCGACTGGCACCGACTGCAGGGTCGTGAACAGCAGGACGAGGATGACCAGGCGCGCCGCAATATAGACAAGACCACACACGACCGAAATCGATGCTATCTCATAGAGGTAGCGCGCGACGCCCTCGTCCCCCTGGGCATGGTCGCTGGGACCGGAGCCCCAGCAGAACTGGCGAACGAGTTTGGAGCCTGTGAGAGCACAAGCCTTGCCGTTGCATTTCCAGTATAGCAAGCCGCCCATATTGGCCATGTACGTATGCGTCAGCGTCCAGAGTTGAGTCTCTTCTCTCCATCGAGTCTGAACCTGGTGGCCGGTCTCTCTTGTTCTGTCTTTCTCGGCATTGTGAGAGATTGCGATTGGATCTGAGCTTGTTGTCTGAGGACCAGTAGATTGTATCCCGGTGCCATCTGCGTCAAGTTCCTGCTCTTGAATAGGTCGATAACCACAAGTATTGGAAGCTGACTTCCATGGGCCAAGGCCCATCAAGCGATACAGAAATCGTATCGCTCTGGTCTCGTCCTCGACTACTTTCCAGGTCCTTCTGATGCCATGCTCTTGGCTCGAGTCGAGAGCTTCCCATAGGTGTCCTGGTTTGATTGTCGCAAAACTCTCCCTGGTTTCACGGTAGTCCATCAGAGCCAGTCTCAACTCGCAGACTGCTTTTGCAAAAATGAACTCGGGCAGCAAGATGGTGATGGCCATCCACTTTGCCTTTCTGAGGAATCTTGTGGTAGTGGAATCATCGTGCCCTGGTACGTTGAGGCGAAGGACAGTCCAGGTCCAAGTGAAGATTGTAAGGACGCAGCTGTATACGAGCGAAATGGTACCGCGGTCCGTCGGCCCGGGATACCATCCCACCATTTGGTCTGCCGAGTCGGCGCCGTTGGCTTCAATCATGGCGGATCTTAAGGATATGAAGTGCAAACCGATTTTTCTGTGTGATTTGATGGTCGTCATTCGACAATGATTAAAAGGTATGGGAAAAACTGAGACAATAGAAGAAATTTTCAACAAGCATCACGCTGACACATTCAATGTCCTGTAGCGTCTTTTTCTCCAAAAGCTAGTGTCTTCTCACCAATAACCAAGAACCAAACGAATGCCACTCCCAGTTTGCCAAACAACGAATGGCTCTCACCGCATGATTCGTGCGTGGCTTTTGGCCAAAAATCGCGACAACACTCGAGGTTTGTCTTCTTTTATTCCATGAGAGATGCGTGTAAATGGTGGCGTTGGAGAACTCAAGCTTCACTTCTCTGCTAGTCGTATATAATAAAGGCAAACGACAACTAATGGTTTTGAGCTTTGGAATCATTAGCCTTCTTTCAACGACGGGCCATTACGCAGTGAATAAGGGGTGGGAATCGTAAATACGTAGTACTCAGATATATCCCTAGAAGTCTGGGATACATATGAGCAGATAAACAGGCTGTCCCGCTCAATCTGGGGTTGTATGGCGTAGGTATGGTGTCACCTACCTGGGTAGGCATTTTGCCGTTGCAGCAATCCTCTACCTTCACCTGGATTGGGGCTGGAATGGGTTGGCAGCGCATCTGCTTTACTGCTCCCCAGGAATATTGTGATGAGTCATTCAACGATAAGTCGTGCTGGCGAACTGGCGAGAATACCTGAGATGAGATGCGATATGTGATACCGAGTAGAGCGCAGATCAGAACCTGGTATTTTCCCCGCGTCGCAAGATGCAGTTCATGTCTGCGTACCTCTTGGCAAAGCGACCTCGTGGTTTGTTGCAAGTTTGACTTCACCCAAAGATGACGGGCGAGAATATTAGTGACATGGTTGTCAATATAGACATCACTTCAGCTGATTTCTTTCATAGGTAAGCGACCAGTGTACTGAACGTGGCTTCTGAATTCATTGGACTCTGCGATGCTCGGACAAGTCGGATCTCTCTTGAGTCCTGGCCAAGTTGTATATACGGGTCAGCGGCAACCTACGGGTTACCCGTTGTGCCGGATACTCCATATGGGAGGCTACATCAGATGAGTTGTTGCATTCACGTACGGATTGACACAGGGGCCTACGTCGGCCGCCCACCGGTCTCAGGCGAGTAGATCTTGGAAGCCTGCAGATGCGTGGCACGGACGATCCCCTTTTCTTGGTTGGCAATGCATCGAGGCTTTCTCATGAGTTGGTAAGCTGATATGGTCCATCTTTTCAATATTCATCCCGACTTTTATGGTTGAGATGCGGCATAATTCACGGTTGGCACTGCCGAGAGGGCAGACTGAACGGGCTTAGGTCGTCTGCTGTGGTTGCACTGGCAGGGATGTGACACTTGGGCGGGTTTGATCTTCGCTCGCTTCGTATTAAGCTCAAACCCTCCAACCCAGGGGTCTCTGGAAAGACCCAATCGGCAGCCTCAGCGGACCAAGACATGTCAAGTAGAGTCCCATGTCTTCGCCGAGGTCTTCGGCGGCGCCAGCCAATTGGGAAGTTGGACCCTATTTCCTCAGACGTGGATGGGAATCCGAGGCTCTGTGAGCCTCTCAAGACGCCATGCAATATCTCCACAGGGGTTCTCGCGTTCCTTGCAGCTCTTCGTCTGGTGTCAAGAACCCTGTCGCAGATCGCAGTGGATCGCTGTCCAACATCGTGACATTGTTCGGATCAAGCCATCTTGGCATCCAAATACTGCCTGGTTTGCGCGGTCACCGCCGCTGGCGACATCGCGAACGTGGCGCACTGCAGTCATGGGAGCATTTCCCCGCCGCAGGGCGTGTCTTGAAACCGAGAGAGCTGCTCCTCTTTAATTTAAAGAAGTGAATGCGACGGCATCGTTCTCGATATATAAAGTTCATGTTGCAGCCCGCCGCTAAGTTCACAAAACACCATCATTGCATCTTCACCAGCCCGGATTCCCACGATCGCCTCTTCTCACTACACCGAATCAACCCACCCAGCGTCACATCACTGCACAACACCTTCCAGACCAAACACCAGCATCATCTCACTTCCTATATTACCACGAACGCAGACCGCCACCCGATCCCAAGACCTCCTGCAATCGTCCCAACGCTCACTCCAGCCTACACACTCCACACGTTCCGAGTCACACACCTCATCACACTTTCGATCGCCTTCTTTCGTCCCATCACAGCACTACTAAATCTACTCCATCCCGCCTGTCACCGATTTCCCCGCACACTTCACTCGGCACGGCACATGTATACACAGTTGCACACCTTACCCAGACAACCCTTGCCTATCGAAAATACATTCAAGATCATCCATCCTGCCCAACACTATCACATGCACGCTCCGATCTGACTATAACTACACTACTTGGCATATCACTCTATACCTTGACCTACCACTACCTGACTACAAGTACACAACCCTACCTGATCACCGATCACTCTTCCATCGCAGCATTGCCTCTAGCATCCAAATACCTCTCTTACATTTCAGCTTTCTTCCCGTGTCGTGATCCTATCCGTTCTCAACGTCTCAGTCCTCTCTTGACCATCCTCTTCGAGCCTCTTGCATGTCACGTATCGACTCCATTCCACTCCGACCACCTTTTTCTTTCTCTTTCACCTCCCACATCACGCAAGCACGATAGTCCCAGCACGTTCCATGATACCTTCCGTCACATCACTTCATGTTCATTGCACAAATCTCTACGTCCTCATCACCAACCAAACATCGTTCTCCCCTTCTCTGTTAACTACTTATCACGCGTCTTGACCACCTTTTTCACGAATTCCAGTACCAGCTCCTATCCAAGCACTTTTTAGTTTAGATCCCTTCCACATCTTCAGAGCAATATTCTCGTACCACCCTCACCTGGCACAGTAGCAAAACAAACACTATCACACTCTTTTCCCTATTCCCGGCCCTGCTCCTCTCCACTTCATCGTTATTAATTCTCAGTCACTCCTCCATCGGTTCATACCTCCCTCGCGACACACTCGATCTTCAGTCACTTCACTTCACTTCAAACACCTTCCATTCAATTCTCCCGCAACCCTCGAGCCGTACGCAACACTGCCCAAATTGCCATAACATCCCTGTACAAGCCCTTTGCATCCCCAGATACCTCAACACACAGCCCATCTCCAACCCATGACCCTTATTCCTTGCTTCTGAATCAGCTCCCCTCCCATGGCGTTCGCAGCACACAGTATACAGCACAAACCTCGTCATTCTACCAAACACTATATCCTGCTCCCTGCCTTGACCCTGTCCATGTCATCCCTTGCACTTCGCAATCGCTCTCCCGATCCTCCCCCGTCCCGGTAACCAGTCATCTCACTGCACAGCACACAGATATCGGAGACGGCATCATGGCTTTTTCTTAGAGCTTGGAAGAAAACGTATATCTTGACTGCCGGAAATCAAAGTCGAGTGTGTACTTGGAACTCTGAGGTGATCGGGAGATTGGGATAGAATAACGATGCAGTTGGAAATGCCAATGGAAAGTTGGGACCAGGATGTCACAGGAAATGTTCTTGGCTTGAGATGATCCGGTATACATAATTTTAGTTTTTTTTGCCAACCCTTCTTTCCGGTTTATGCCCCAGTAATTGAATACTCAAAAGTTTTCTAGTTATACAGTTATTGTGGCCCTGTAAGGTCGAGGAAATCCCAAGTGTGCTCCAGAAAAAAGACCATACTCCATCAAACGCACCATGCTCAGACATGAGAATCCTCCTTGCGCCCTTTCGCCCTCTCAAAAACCTGCATCCAGTCTCCCCTCCTCCCCGCCACAGCCTCGGCGAGCTGCTGCCTCCAGTACAGGTACGCGAGCGACAGCAGGAACGGGAGGGAGACGACCCAGAACACCCAGGCCCGGGGCCTCCCGGGCAGGTAGTCGTCGCTCATGGAGAAGATACCGGCAATGGTCGACAGCGGGATGAACAACATGGTCAGCACGGTGATCCGCGAGAGGCTCTGCGCGTTGGCGCCCGAGACGCGCGCCTCCTGGATCGTCATGTACTGTACGTACGCCGCCGCCAGCGTGGCCAGCAGGCCGTCCACGACGCGCGCCTGGTCCATGACCGACGCCCAGCCGTCGGCCTCCCACTGCGGCGGCGCTGCCACTCCGGCCGTCGCATCGGGAGGTGGCGCGCCGCCTCCGTGCCGCGCCGCCACGCCGAGCGCGACCATGTTTTCCTGCACCTCCCGGATGACCTCCTTCATGGCGGCGCGGCTGCCGATGAGGAAGTTGAAGTAGTCGTTGTGCCAGCGCGACAGCGCGCCGCCCGAGAAGTTGGCCAGGTAGTTGATCTTGCAGGTCTGGTCCGGCTCGAGCGCCCGGTTCTTCTTGGCGTGCGCGCTCTGGAGCCGCAGGAGGTTCATGTACCGGCGCCGGAGGAAGCTGATCAGCATGGCGATGACGAGCTTCCGGGGCAGCTCGACGGCGGCCCTGGGGTCGTCCAGCCCCTCGAGAGACTGCTTCCCGGACGCGAATGCGTTCAGCGTGTCGTCGAACATGGAGGCGAACTTTGGCGGGTCTGGATGACTGGCTGCCCATGCCGACGCGTCCTTGGGCAGCTCTTGGAGGGTGCTCATCTCCGGATAGAGGTGGTCTCTCGGCATGGAGCTCTCGTCTCGGAGTTGCCGTCGCACTGGCACGACCTGCATAGACGGCAAGCACCTCACATCATCTCTGAGAGGCGGATCCACAAGAAGAAGAGCGTCCCAAGACCCCTCTGCTCCAATTGCAGAGCTCCAAAACGAGAGGATGTGACTACTCCGCATTTCGTCGTAAAGTGGCCCGTCCGTATCGTAGGCAAAGAGGTAGCGAAACACGTTTGCGTTGTATGCATAGATCCTCGAGGTCTTGTGCTGGGGGATATCTACTTCTGCCCGGTGTGAGTCGGAGTATCGCAGGCGGAATTGCCATGGGGTGTAGCGTTCGAGCGGGTTGCGGTGGTTGAAAGTCGACGAGCCGGGATCGTCATAGTGGCCGGCGAAGAAGCTGGGCGGTATACGCAGACGAGAGCCGAGTATAGAGATCCAGTTCTTTGGGAGATCTTCCAAGATGAAAAGTCGCCGTCGTGGTTCATGTTCCGCCTCTGCTTCCGGAGGGGATGGAGTCGCTGATAGGTAATTCCGTAATTCTTCTGAGCTATGAAATAGGATGGAATGTTTTCCGGACTGGCTACCTAGCTCTACCACGGCGCATCTGCCGGACTCCTCCTCATCGCCTTTGGATTGCCTTGCAAGAGCAGAGGCAAAGTTTGGAAAGAAAGGTCAAATCTGGTGTTGGATCAAACGCAGGTACTCCAACTCACCAGCGTCCGAGACATCGATAGATGAAGACGTCATGGATAAAAGGTCCTCACTACTTGTCGCCATGACATAGTGTTGATCATGGAAATGGGTTGTTGATGTGATGGCTATATTAACAACACGAAGCGATAGAATACAGTTTCAAAGTCAACTGAAGCACTTGTGGCAACTCGAAAACGGATGTTGGATTGAACAAATGTCTTTATTTTGGCTGATGGACAAAACGCCAGGAACCATTTTACTGATACCAAGATAGTTTTGCGTCGCCGAAAGAAGAGCTGAAGGGAGGAACCCCAAAATCCGGTGAACGGAGCCTCCGCGCCCCCAACACCATTACAACTTGACGCTTGGGGGCATAGGGTAGGTAGTACAGGAAGGATCGCCGGAGATGGTGTAAGGCTGAAACGACTATAGATCAGCACCATCATTCTCAGAGTTCGCGGAGCCTCGCGGAGTGAAATCACCAAACATTCAGCCGTTCCGGAATAGGAAGACATTTCCGTCTCGAGCAACCATTGCCAGCCTCGCCAGCCCGGAAATAGGATTGTGGCAAATCAAGCCCTCGGCGCCACGTTTCATAGGGACCCCATCATCGAATACCTGCCTAGTAGTAGGTACCTTGCATGTCTAATAGTGGCTTTTGGTATCCAATGAGATACCGCATCCGAACAGGTCATCGCCGACCAGCAAGGAGATAAGCGACTCAGTAGACGAGATTAGCGATTGGACAAGCCAAGCCGTAAGGAGTCGTCGGCATCATCATGTCCCTTCTTGAGGCTTCGCATCGCAATTGGGATCTGCGCTCCCATATCCTGTTTGAGAGGCAAGCAGATGCAAATTCAAGCGAGGATAGGAATATTCACACTTGACTAGGGCAAATACAGTCGCTGCGATTAATATTGTCGGACAAGTTTTAGATTATCCGGTACAAGATTCAAGCAGAGTAATGACGTCTACGTTTTCTTTTATTATGACAAGTCTTGCTGTGCAATGAATCCATTTATTACAGGCAGAATCTCACTTTGACTCCCATTGGTTGGGTAATTAATATTTTGAGAACCTCGAGGCAGACTTTTAATCTTTTATTATCCAATTCATCACTTCAATATATTGAAGGACGTCTAAACCAATTACCGAGACCGATTATCCAAAGCAAACCGAGCCCAAACCACATTAATTATAGTACGAAGTACCCAAGTACAAACACCCAAGCGATCAAAGTCCAACTCGACTCTCCCTTGAAAATGCTCTTATAATATCCAACAGCGCCGCTCTCCTCCCCATCGGTAGACGTACCATTCGCGCTGGTCCCATTCGAAGGACGGAAGCCCGCGCTCGTAAAGGAAGCGCAGGCGTCGCTGTCCGCCTCCAGGCCCTCGCCGACCTTGCTGCCCAGCTGGACGACGACGGCCTGGGTGTCCCGGACGTCGACGGTCACGGTGCCGTCGTCGCCGACCTGCACCGACTTGCCGCTCAGCCCGTCGTCGACGGCCGTCGGCGTGCCGTCGCCGCTGCTCTCGTACTCGAGACCGTTCCACGTCGTGTTGGCCGTCGCGTCCGAGCCCGCGCTGCTCAGGTAGCCCAGGTAGACCGTCTTGCCCGCCAGGTCGGTCGGCAGGCTCAGCTCCACGCTGATGCTCGCGTCGCTGGCCTCGGACACGTTGTTCGGCTTGGAGTTGATCACGACCATGCTCTGCCAGCTGTCGGCCTGGTATACGGCATAGGCCCTGACGTAGCCGTCGTAGTCACCGAGGTCGCCGCCCAGGTCGACGGCCGCGACCCGAGCCGTACACGTCGGTCCGATGGTCTGGTCAAACGCTGCGTGGCCGTAGTAGACGGGCCTCACGAATGGTGCGACACCATCTAGTTCGACGGGCTGCCAGGGCGACGCCGCGCTGTTGTCCGTCATGTGGAACTGGACGCTAGAAATGCCGAGCGTGGCCGCGTAGAATAGAAAGTTGAGAGTCCACAGGGCGGCAGCAAAGGTATCAGTGATACCCGCTAGCCCGACGGGTCCGACGAGGCCCATCTCGCGCAGCGCGTACGGGTAGGGCGTGTCGAGCGCCTGGTTGACCTGCTCGACCCACGCCGCGAACTGGGTGTCGGTCGTGCTGAGCTGCTGAAACTCGTCGAGCGTCAGGCTGTAGGTAGAAACGCCTAGGAAATAGTAGTAGTCGTGCTGGTTCCAGGCCTTGATGTACGACGTGTCCGAGTCGTTGCCTTGCGCGCTGATGCCGTAGCCCGCGAGGTCGTTGATCTGGAAGTCGATGCCGATGGTCGACGCCGTGCATCCCGGCTCGAAGAAGGCGCTCGTCATGTTCAACGGCTTGAGCACCTGGTCGTACACGGCGCTCACGCGCTGCAGCCACTGCTCCGTGTAGACTTGTCCGGTCCACTGGCCGCTGCGGAAGCCATTCTCCAGGTAAAGATCTGGCTCGTTGCCGATCTCGACGGAGACGAGGTTGAGGTTCGTGCAGTCATTGATGACCTGCTGCAACATGGTCGAGATCTGATCGGCCCAGTCGTCTTCCTCGTACGCCAGGTTGAGTCCCCAGGTAACCGGCGTGCCCTCCGGGAATCGGTTGGCCGCCTCGAAATATTTCGGACCGATCAGCATGCTATCAGATGCGTACGTGCCCTGGCCGACGGAATCATCATTATTGACCCATGCCCATTCAGTCTGATCCTCGCGATAGATCATGTAGTCTTCCGTGTTTCCACCGATCCGCATATGCGGCGGATAGCCCGTGTAGTTGACCAGGTTGTCAATCAAGTTAAAGGTCAGCGAGTTGGGCTGATCTGTGCCGGTAAAAGAGAACAAATTCGAGGGCTCTATGCCAAAGCCGGCGAACGATGGGTCGATTGCTGCGGATGCATTGTCGGGAGGTGAGCTTGAGACGCTCAACGAAATTTTCGTATCGGCCAACACAGTCCCAGCAAGACACTGTATGCAGACAACAGCGGTATTCAGAAGGCGCATTCTTGCGACGGGCGGGCAGCGTAGTGTAATTAACTGTGTTACAAACAACAAAACGATAATGAGACTCGCTGCGAAGAAAAGAAATAAAAGGGAGAAGGAAAGTACAAAGTAGTAGAACTAAGCAACCACGAAGGAAGCGGACTCTTCTCTCCTAGCCTCTAGGTACAGAGCAAGGGGTTCGAGTGAGCAAAAGCACAGCTCAAATGTAAACAAGATCGTCGTTGGATTTTGCGGGTCGAGAAGGCACGTACCCGGCCATAAGTCGGCGCATCAACGTCATCGCTGACCGTGTAGTTGCCAGTTGGACATCTGGGGCGCGAGTCTGATACATGACCCAATTTATATCAAGTTAAGCCGGTGGAGACTATTATAGTCTAAGGGGAATAATATCGAGATCTGACTCTAATCCAACGGGAATTACGGCATCTCAACTAAGGTTACGAGAGATCTCGTTATTAACACACGACACTAGTGGAAACTTCAACTAAGACCTCGTCCTCAAATGCAATTGTCGATTACGGATTCACATACAAGTACTACCAAACTAAGCTCATACCTTACAAAACTACATCAAAACGCAACGCCTCTCTAATGCGACGAGTCCATGTATATCGCCTTTTGCTCTCGCGGAACTCCTTTGACTCGCCCCATTACTCTTCCATCCGGCTTCCATACGACGGCGTTGTAAGCGCCCCGTGCAAATCGCCAATGTAGTCGTACAACTCTTTTTTGTGCGCCCCAACACCCCCACCATCCTACAAACATTGCGAACTCCGGAAACGACCGTTTGGGTATCTTTTGACATTTTCGACATTAGTCCGAGTCCATCATATCCATGGCATCGCGTTCAGCCTCAAAGTTCTCTGCCGTCATGGTAGCAACCGCCACTCTCTTGCCCTCAACATCATCGTCGTCGGCATTTGTAAGATCCAAGAACATTCGATCGACATCCTTGTCGTCTCCTTCTTCTTGGCGCAATTCGCCCCCGCTCGTTATGCTCCGTGATCCCCGGAGCCTGCTTTCTCCATCCCACACGTCAGGGCCAAAGATCTCCTCGGCGCGACGGCGGCCTTCCTCAGTCCGGCCCAAGATCTCGAGAGCCTTGCTCTTTTCTGCTTCACTCTGCATGTTCAGATTCAAAGCATCATCTTGGCCACTCAAAAGACGCTCCTCCAAAGATAGAGGTTCTCGGTCGCTAGCCATAAGACGAGGGCCGGGACCACCGCCTTCAGAGCCCAGGAAGAAGTCGGGGTGTATGTTGGAACTGTTGTGGCCATCAGGGTCCATAGAGCCACCGTGCATCGCAGAGCCAGGTCGACTCGACGAGGTCGAATCGGCACTGCGCGATGGATGACCATGTGCATTCGTGGGCAGGGCCGGGGTCGGAGGCTGCGAAGTGCGTCCAAAGTAGACATGACTGCCCGAGCCAAATGACTGGGCGGATGGACTGTGCCCAGGAGGTCCGGTACTGGATGGGCCGCCTGCTGGGTTCGTTCCCGCGTTCTCTGCGTTTAGGGCCTTGCGTTTGAGACTCACTGCCTTTGCCCGCAAACTCTCTGGTAGGTCCTCGGGGTCTTCTACCCCATGCTGTGCGAGCATTCGCTGCAACTTGGTCGGACGCGGCTTGCGTGTGCTCTTAGACACGTCTAGTACCGGCGGCGGCTCGGGTGCAACCGGACTCCACTTGTGCAACTCCTGCCGGAAGAAGTTGGTCTCGAATGCGAGCAGAATCTCTGCGCCCTCAATCTTGCGAAGATAGAATCGCTGTGTCTCAGCTTCGGAAGCCGTCGCCATGATCGGGTTGCAGTACACGGAAATGTGATTGCGGAAGTCTTGAGCATTGTCGATGATCTTGCGCAGAATTTCCTCTTCTTCGGGCTGGAAAGGCAGGCCGGAGACTTCGTCTTGCCAGGCCATGAGGTCCTCAAGCTTGGGCCTTGCAGCATCTCGCGGGATCTTAACGCGCCAGTCGCAGATGGGGCAGGTGTACTTATCATCCTCCTTTACCTTGCCGCGCGCAATCTTGAGGCACTTGCCGTGGTACCATTCATGGCAGAGCTCACACTCAATCATCATACCGGCCTCGATTCGGCGACAGATGCAAAACACTTCTCTGAACGCTGGATCGTCCCATGATCGAGGCACCTTGTTGGCATCTCGCTCCTCACTCGGGGCTCTTGAAGCGGGCTCGGCGGGCAACCGAGGCTTGTCGCTAGTAATGTCGAAACAATCCAGATTGCGATCAAGCACGTATTCCAGATGGTTCTTGAGAATGTGCAAAGGGGCGTTGGTCTTGCCAAATAGCTTCTTTCCCTTGCGCATCCAGTCTTCATGCCGTCTTTGCTCTCTTTCAAGATCAAGAGTTCCCGTGGGTTTCGAGTTGAGATCTTCAAGCTTCTTCATAACCTCGAGCACATCCAAGTACTTCGGTCGCTTGGTGTAATCTTCCTCCTTGGATCGCTCCATGAGGTCCAGGATTTGACGGTGTGCCTCCCGCTGTTTATGCAGAATTTGATCCACCGCATGCAAAGTTTCCTGCGAGACGGGTAAGGCCCCATGTTGGACCTGGGCGGATAAAGCCTCTAGTTGCTGGTAATGGACAGTCTCTGCGTTAATCAACTCGGTGGCTTTGGCTTGCCATTGTCGACCCGCAACAAGCTTCTCGTTGAAGTGCTTCATGTGATCGTTGTAAGGAGGTATGTCCAGGCGAACACCTTCTTCAATGAGTTGTGTGACATCGTCCAGGGTCATGAAGACTGCGCGATTGGACTTGGCCTTTGTGTTCCAGCGATTCTGTTCGAGGTGATGCTGCAATTTGTCGATTTCGGGCATATCCACATTGAAGCTCCGGCCCTGCTCGAGCAACTCTTCAATCTGTTCCTCGGACTGGATTAGGATGTGTTCCAAGGCGGATTCGGCATTGTTCTGAAAGTCCTTGATGGCCTCGGCCCGCTCCTGGAGTTGCGTGATCTCAGGGCAGTCAAATCCTATGCACGCTGCGTCCTTGATTAACCGATAGATGTTATCGACTTTTCGCATTTCGCGCTCCTTTTGCTCCTGGTAAGAGTTGCCGATGGATTTGCTTCGCATCCCGCTTTGCCAGACCTTGTCGTTCTTGCGGCGGTTTTGCTGCTTGCGGACCGTATAATTAGTCGCTTCTTCGACCCATTCGTTACAACGATCAACAAATTCTTTGAGCGCTGGCAGAGAGGGGAGGTCGTACGGAATGCGTTCACCCTCACTAAGAAGGTTGCGAAGAGTCTTGAGCGTAGGTGTGCCACCTTCGTCAAGAAGCTTATCATATTTGTCCTCCCAGGCCTCAGGAAGTGTAGCCTTTTCGGCAACCTTCCGACATGTCTCATTCATATCTTCCGTCGTCTTGCGATAGAACAGGACGTGTTCTTTTCCGGCGAAGCGGTCGGATTCGGGGAGGTCGCAGCAGGCATGAGAGCCTGCGTGCTGGATGCAGAGGTACTTGTTCGAGCGGGTACACTTAAATCTCGTGAGGTAAGCATAGCACTTGCAGTATGAACATTGGTACTCTTCCTCCGGTACGTCCTCGTCCAGGACCTGGAACTTCAAAGCACAGGGCTCATGCTCTTTTGAGGAAATGATACACGCATGCTTGTTGCCTTCAACGTGTTTAGCATAGAACTGCTCACGTTGCAGGAATTCGCGTTTGTGTATGCGCTCGAGAGCTGGCGCGAGCCATCTTGCGGTCTGGATGGTGAGGCCACTTGAAACCCCGTCCGCCGCCGTCCAGAGTAGTTCGTCGTGGGAGAAGCACGACTGCTTCCGAAACTCCTTGAGACGTTCGACACCATCAAGGCCATATGGTTCCCAGTCAAACGGCGCAAAGTTGACGGCCTCGTTGAAGTTGAAACCGTGGTTGAAGCCAGCATGGTAGGCCTGTGGAAACGTAACAACAAGCTGCCCGGCTCTTTGGTCAAGAGCATAAACACGCACGCCAGCCTTCTTCAGTTGCTCCGGCGTAAGGAGAGTGACAAGCTGGAAAAGAAGGTCGGGCTGTGTTTCAAATAACTCCGGGACAGCCGCCTTCATGGCAGCCTCGAATTTCTGCGTGTCCTCTGCGGGAATACCATACCAAGTCTTGGTGGCTCCAAAGTGTTGGTAGTTGGCTGAGTAGGCGAAGTGATCTTCGTTGTGCCAGCAGAAGGTGGAAAAGATCATGCCGACATATACCCAAGGGACAGTCATGCCCGAGATGTCAGACTTGATGTGCCTGAACAGAGACTCTGGATGCAGCGGCAAGACATTGAGGTTCCAAAAATCGGTGGAGTAGGGGTTGGTGGGATTGCGCTCGGCTGTTGGGAAGCCAGAACCATGCGTAGTACAGTGGATGTCGGCTCCGTACTCTACCTCCACGGTCTCCTCGATACTTGTGACCAAGCGCCAGAACTCGCGTTCGACATCATCCTCTGTGACGGGTCTAGAACAGTTGAGCACAGGATCGAAAGGCATCCGGTTCTCGAAATAACCCTGCTTAAAGTCCGCGGCCTTTTCTTGGAACGTCTTGAGGGAGTAGAGGCCGCCTTCTTCGAAACCGAATTGGCCATCGCCGACAAGGCATCGAGGGCAATTCCACTCAGGTCCAGGGCTGGACTTTAGTGGAGGGTCAACGCAAGGGCCATGGTAGGAAAGATCGCAACCCTCGCAGACGGCAAGCCATCCCGCCTCTTCTGCTTTTCCGCAGTTTTCGCAGCGCTGTGATGATAGTCAATACATTGAAAATGTCTTGATATAGAATCAGAGGGTGACATGATCCGACTTACCTCTCCCGATATGTTCTCGTCTCGGGGCAATTTAGGACCATGAGGACGGTATAGAGACATGTGCGATCCAGCGACAGTGGGGACAGTGTCTGTTGAGTCTCTGCATTAGTCACGTCCAGTAGATCGTTGAAAAGCAATAACCAATGCAGCAATCACATCCAACCCCGCAGTATTCGGCAAGCACTTTGCGGAAACCCGCATGGGTTTGGGTTGTCGGTGTCGCTGATGATCCATACGCAGGAACGCAATGCGATAAATCCAGGCGAGATCGTCGTCAAATCTAGCCACACTGCGAGATGTCGACCATGGAACCGCTGTCGCTTAGAAAAGAATGAAACACTTACCTGATTTGAGGCGTTTACTTCTTCGGCTGCCATTTTCTGACTCTTCCTTGTCTGTGCCATTTTCCTTTTTCGAGATGTCGAGACTATCGGAACTGAGCTGGCGCTTTAGAGGGTTTGAAAGACCAAGTGAAGAGGGTCGGAAGTCGGGAGTATTCTTGGCTGACGACATAGGACTTCCATATTGCTTTGGAGGAGTGAAGCTTTTTGTGTCGGTGGAGAGCGGTCGATTGATGCTTGTGAAGCCGGCGTTGACTGCTGTGAATCCGCCCGAGCCGCCGGAATTGATGGGAGTAAAGCCCGACGTTGGCGCTGGTGCGGATGTGGGCGTCGGCGCCTCGCTCATGGCCATCTCCCGTTCATGTTCCTGCTTCACCGGGTTCAAAGCAAAGCTGGCCTGCAGCGATTCCGTTGCGTTTCGAGCTGGTGAATCCCCACGTAGGCTTGAAGGCGTATTTACCGCAGATCGCTTCATGGGACTCGGAGCCGGACTAGGGGTCAACGGGCCGCCATACTCGAACTCAAGCTGCTGGTACACGCCAGGCTTTGCTTGCCGGAGATAGTTTTCGTAGGGGGTGAGCCATCTGTCGTAGGAATTCTTGAGCGACGTTGATAGTGACGACATTATCTTCCCGCTGTATCCCAGATCTCGACCGATTTCTGCCCACTTCTTCATCTTGCAGACCTTTTCGAATCCACCGCGTGCTTCAACACATTTCTTGAGGCGGTAAAGGTCAAGAGGTTTCTTGTCGACATAAGGCAGTCTGTTGAGATTGGTTCCTTGCTGCTTGTGAAACTTGGCAAGTGCGTCGAGATATGTGAGATTGGCACGGGTGCCTGGAAAGAAATGAGTGTCAGTTTTCTTCGATGAGCCAAAAATGCTGGTTTGCAGTACTCACTTCCTTCAACGGAGTTCAGCTCCTGTTTTCGAGTCCTGAAATGGAACTTCTAAAGTGATGACGACTAGTTAGCAGACTGCTATGCTATTCGGCAAGCAAAAGAGCTTCTGTGGAACGCGGGTTACGCGAGCATTGAGCTTGACTGTCTAAAGATGCGCACCTCTGTGTCTATCGCGAAGTCGGGATTCCACGAGTCCGGAGGAATGATCTTGCAGAGCCCGAATTTCGAGGCTTCGGGGCTGATCTTGCGTATGTACTCGAAAGGGTCCTTCCATTCTGCCTCTGTCGGTCGGTATGAAGGTGCCTCTTGTAGTCCAAAAGGCCGACTTCGTTTCGTGGTCTCTCGGCTCGCGGTCGGTTGACCTCGTCGCTCAACCGAGCGCAGATCTAATGGCTGACTGCGCATGGAGCTGAGGGGCAGCTGGGGATTCGGCGGGTGGTGTGCATTGCCGTTGGAATTGGCCTTTGCCTTCGTGCCGTTCGTGGTCGTATGACTTGTGGAGGAACCGACAGCTGGCGAGGCTCGGGAGCTGCCATTCAGGCTTGCTGCACCGCTAGCAGAGACACCGACTGTTGGTGTCTGAACCATGGCGAACGGCGGCGGTGTCTGAGCCGCAGTGAGGATCGCAGGGTTGGTCGATTGGAAGATCGAGGCGCACAATGGGCGCCATGCAAGTGAGGAAAATGTTACGTTCGCGGCGCAGGTCGGCGCATCTCAGGAAAGAAGACGTGCGAGTACAAGACCCGTGGGGGGGCGGAAGTGCCGAAAAGGTGGGGGACGTCGACAGTAACGGCGATTCCAATCGATTCTCGGCAGACCGCGTGTATCGAAAGTTGAAAGGGCAGGCTCTCTGTGCGAGACGTCAAAGTGTGTGGAAAGTGAAGGTTTGTGGGAGTTGAAGGACAGTTGAGAGAATTGAGGTACCAGGCAAGGTTAGGGACGGAGGGACGAGGGTGGCCGGCACATGCACACTGCTAGTTGCGAGGGTAGGTACCTACAGCCAGTTCTCAGTCCAGCACGAACAGCCGGGTCATTGATGAGAGACTGGATGGACTGACTGGCTGACTGGCTCGACTGACTACCTACGGTACCGTAATAGGATGGGACGGGAAACGACGGTTGGCCGACATGGGAAGTGCAGTGAGTGCTAGCTAGGTGTAGGTAGCCCAGTGCTGTGCATACCAAATACGTCGTCTCCATAGTTAGAACAAGCGGCGCTTTTCTCCACAAAAAAGAGCCATCGTTCGACTCAGGCGCCGCGAGGCCTAGCACTAGGTACGTACTCCGTAGGTTACGGGATATGTCTAGAATTGAGACTTTTGCGGACTTTTTTCTTCTTCATCTGATCTTTATTTTCACTTGGGAGTCTATTATCTTTTCTTCTGAGTGGTTATTCATATATCAAGTGCGAAACAATGTGTGCGCATGAATATCCTCTTCGGTGCGCAACCCACCGCCAAACATCGCATTAGTCATTATCAATATTGCACATGGCACTTTTTGACGTCTTGTGCGGGTAATGTGTAAAGTGTGCTTTGTGAGGCTATTGTGACGCGACCCGATGCAGTTGACAGGGTTGGGAGGAGCAGCCTAGAAAATTAGAGAGAGGCAGCTGGAACAGACGGACATGGGCGAGCGGAATGCTCAAGGTCGAGTGGAGGAAAGGGAATGCGAACGCTGTCCGAGAAGTGGGCGGCCGACACGGACGAGATCAACGACGTTGCTTGTGTCGTCGGGGGGCATCTGACATCGATCCCCAGAGATTCAGAGTTCCCAAGACGGGTGTGGTGGGTCCAGCAGGTAGGTACTTGGAGTCAAGTACATATGCTGCATCTGCAACTATGTCACCGAGCATATGTGTACTCTCAGTGCCGGTACAGAGTAGATTTGACAGCCTTTGCTTGTAGCGCGACATACAGGCGAATCACCTGTCTTCCGTAGAGGCAGCCGAGAGGTGAGGTCAATTCTATCATGGCAATGTCATATACATCTGTCTTTACTTCTGAACCAAGCTAGTGCGTGGTATCTTCCGGGCGAGGCTCATCATTTGCAGCAGAGCGGACAGAATCAAACGTCCGATCATGGGGCGCCGAGACTTGACTTGGCAATGAGCGCTATCAGATCATTATGTGTACAATATTGGGCCTGCTCAGATGCACCTCGTCCTCTTTCAATTCCTTGCAGATGCAACCACACACAATAGTAAATGTACCATCCCTGAGAGGCCCAGTCGCATGGATCCCCTCGGCAAGATTGCAACCCAGGGAGAGCAACCATGGAATGCCTTGGAAGGCCAGCTTGACTGCAGAGTTCTTAAAGATTCATGAATGATAAAGGAAAATCTTTGCTTAGTGATTGTTTGCCTGTCAAATGCCTCCAATACATGAATGTGTATTACAACTCAGGGCTGTTGTAGAAGAGAGGACCACTTGAAAGGCACATGAATCGCTACCCAGGGCTCCATACAACTCAACGTGGTTCTGCTCAGTATCACAGCCACTACGATGGTCATATCTAAACAATTATCAAAGCAGCAAAGGCTAGAAATTGAAATTGAAAGCCCGGGCCCGAAACCAACAGGACACAAGACATATGCAGGGATATCGGTTCAAGCTGGATAGACACTACTAGGTTCGCGTGTACCATAAGTATATTACGCACTTGGATATGGTGCGATTCCCTGCTGTGGATTCCGCCGAACGCGCTGCTGAGCGCCGGAATTTAATTGCCAGTCGGCTTTTACAGCGACCTTTTTCTTTTTGGTTCGTGGCCACATAGTTTGGACTCTTATGCATAGTAGGAGCCACGGCATGATATAATAATTCTCCGCGTTATAATATAGTAGAGGATAAAAGATAAGCAGTGGCTTGGAAGCGGTGTATGAAAGAGTCGCTTGATGCAATGTCAGAAATACCCCTGGTCAAACCCTGTATATCATATGTGGTCAGACGATGGGACACAATTTGTTCGAATTCCACAACAGGTGCGGTCGATAGGGACATGTATGTGTGTATGGATGGGCAGCGATGAGTTGGCAGTTTCTGCTTGGGTGCAGCAGCGGCATCTGACGGGCGACGAAACAAGCGCAGGAGGCACTTTTGGCACTCTGATATCGGAGCGGGGATCGTCAGCCCCAGATTATTCGCCATGTCCAAAGTGGCCAATCAGACAGGAGTGACGTCGAGAAAAGGTGGGCGACCCCTGGTGTCTCCGAGTCGAGAAAAGTCATGGTCCAGGGAAGAAATGGGAAAATTTGAGAAAAAGGCGTCAGGCAGGGCCCAGGGGTAGTGAGATCCAGTTCTGCGGGGACAAGTTGCAACCAGATGCACCAAACAGGTACCTAGCCGGCAGATCAGGGCACATGATAACATGTCAGTATCGACTATTGATCAGCAATCAACTGGACACTCCATACCATGATCTTCACGCTGATATCTAGGTTCGACTTACTATTGCATCGTACACTATATCGTATTCCGATCATTGCAGATGTAGTCTAGACGAATCGTGCCTGGCTGAGCCGCTGAGGTTTGGTGAGAACCTAGGTTAACGTATTTCATACCTTAGCGGCGGCAGAGGCGTTAGCCCAGTTTCGGTGGGTAAGTGTGTACCCAAAGGTCCAACTGCCTCATGTGTTAGCTCTCAGGCCATTGAGGTCAGTTATGGGAGTCCCGCCAGCAAGGCAGAGTCCGTCCAATGGAAGAACCAAAGAAACATGTTGAGAAGACAACCACGTAGAGATGCAAGCCGTTCATAATGACTTGGTATTTTGTGATTCTGAAAGTATAGCTGCAGAGGCTTTGGCCCTTGCGCATCGAGTACCTGCCGATCTATCAGATCAAATCACTGGCCAGTGCACTTCTCCGAAAGACCAGGACCCTTTGCCCCTCCAACGACTGGAGACTGGCGCACACGCGCCAAATCGTGACGCAGTAAACATTTCATTGTCGCTAGGGAATTCAACTACGCACACTGGGCGCCTGCCTAGATCACAACTCGAGCCTCAGCAAAACATCGTCGTTGCTCGGCCAGAATCGCGCTTGAGTTCCAAGAGGCTGCTTTCAATGCATGAGCTCTTGCCAGTCAAGCTTCTCCCTGAACAATGACCGCGATACGTTGGCGCAAGCGTAGATCACAACTGCCCAAGAGGCCTTCAACAAGTAATTTCGGGTGACGACTCGAAACACCGTCGATATGCCTGTACAACCCAAACCAATCCCACCTTTATATACCGTGTATATATTACGATCCACGGTCCGCCACTCGTCTCTTTACATTGGCAGCACCCCTCATCCGCCGCGCCGGCTAAAGCAACACAATGGGCAGGCCAGAGGTGGCGCCGCCCGGACGTCGCGCAACACCTTGAGGCCGTGGGAAATGGTCGGCCTTGTGTCGGGGTTCCCGGGGTCGGTTGCGGCGCTGAAGTTTGAGTATGCCGCTCCGATGTCAGTCCTGTAATGGATGCTAATCACATTTCTGGTATAGGTGGGCATTGACCAATCCACACTTGTCCCTCCATATACCTTCGGGCTCGCGCATCACAATCGCGACGCAGAAGAAGCGCAACGGCCACGCAAAGCGACCTCGGCACAGTGTTACTTCGATTCTTTCCAACCTCCATCTGCTGCTTCGAGTGCCAAGTTTCAACAGGTGGCCTCTCAGCCTTCACTTCTTTGCGCCAGATGTCTACAATGCATGGAATAAGTGGTGCTCAACTGTTAGTGAGCCACTTCGAAAGAGCTTGGAAGTCTTCCCCGACTTCGAGCCCGCGAAAGCTCCTGCGAACTCCTCGGAGCCATCGATATCCGAGTCTCGATCGTCCAATGTAATGGCAGAACCTTGGGGGATTCATGCTCTTCCTCTGGACTACGCACCGCTCAAGGAATACGTCACGAAGGCCGACTGGATCTTTAAATCCGAACAAGAAGGCGACTGCATTATTTGCAAAAAGGATCTCCCCCCTGACACTGGGCTCTATGCCGTCTGCTACAATGAAGGTTGCGAAGGCGTTGGACACGTGACATGCTGGAGTCAGCATCTTCTCGGGAAAGAACGAGACGAACACATCATGCCCGTATCGGGTCACTGTCCAAAGTGCCACGGAGATTTGGTTTGGGGTGACATGATGAAGGAGATGACTCTGCGCCTGCGCGGGCAAAAAGACGTGGCAAAGCTATTGAAGAAGCCACGAAAGCGCAAGGCGGCTGGAGCTTCTGCGGACGATGACTGATGCCACGCGACAGAAGACTTCCAGTCCTCTTTTCGGACCTCCGCTCATCCAGCGCCCCGTGTCTGTCTTCTTCGAATTTCCGAGAAACGATGAGCATTGTTTTCGTTCGTTCGAAATACGGTAGATAGGGATGGACATTTCAGTCAATAACATGAGCATGGCCTTCTATTCACCAGTAACATTGACCATGGCGCCTGACTGATCAAACATTTGGGCATAACCTACACAAATCAGTCACTGCCATTCTGCATCCTGCAACGTCGTGTCCATGAAGCATCTCCTGCCTTTCTAGGCTGGCGCCTAGAATTGGCAGAGTGCGCAAACCCATCGCAACCAGCTTGGCATTTCTTGGCTAACGGCACACCAGGGCAGTTGAGGAAGTTCCACCCCATGCCACGAATACCACCACCGGTGTTCATGCGACCTAACTCGCGATCTCATCATCCGAGCCTTGCTCTATTGGCCCGGGAGTTCTTAAGCTTAAAAATAGCGGGTAATCCTCCTTTGTTGAGTGGACAGATTCCTACCTCATGGTACTCTACTTCCTAAACGGCATGGTTATTTCGGAGTGCCGCGGTTATACGAGCCGGGTTCTCCTTGGAGAAGGTTCTGTGGTGAAGGCGAAGCAGCATAAGAACACCACAGAGCCCGGGAACTTCTCAAAAACGTTTATTGGGTTTCTGTCGTAACGCAAGGTCAAGACGAATCGCCTCTAGTCGCCATGGTCCGCTCGATTCTGTTCGTCGCCGCGGCGCTGGCCGTGTCGGTCTCGGCCGCTCCTCTGTCCAAGCAGAACATGTTCCTGATATCGACAGCTCCGGGCTCGACACAAGAAGTCACCGAGGCACAGAAGTACGAACTGAAGGCTCAGGGCGTGCGGTTCTTCGACGTCACCGAGGAGGGATCGGCGCCGGACGAGCTCGAGGTCGCCGCGGTCACGTACCCTACCGCCGTCCAGCAGACGGCCGCCGTCAACGCGCTGATCCCCAGCCTCACGGAGGCCAACATCAAGACGTCGTTGACGACCTTTTCCAGCTTCCACAACCGCTACTACAAGTCGGCGTACGGCACGCAGTCCTCGGCCTGGCTGCTGAAGCAGGTCCAGAGCATCATCGCGGCGGCCGCCCCCTCGGCCAACGTCACGGCCGCGCCGTTCGCCCACACCTGGGACCAGCCGAGCGTCATCGCCCACATCCCCGGCGCGACGGACAACCTCGTCGTCCTCGGCGCGCACCAGGACAGCATCAACGCGCGCAGCCCGATGAACGGCGTCGCGCCGGGCGCCGACGACGACGGGTCGGCCGCCATGGAGCTGCTCGAGACGTTCCGCGTGCTGCTCACCGACGCCAGGGTGGCGGCCGGCGAGGCCACCAACGCCATCGAGTTCCACTGGTACTCGGCCGAGGAGGGCGGCCTCCTCGGCAGCAAGGCCATCTTCAACAGCTACAAGGCCGACGGCAAGGTCGTCAAGGCCATGCTGAACCAGGACATGGCCGGCTACGTCAAGCCGGGCACCACGGAGAGCATCGGTCTGTTCGCCGACTACGTCGACACGTCGTTGACCACCTTTATCGGCAAGGTCATTGCAGCCGTAAGTCATTCAAGCCAGAGGATGAAAGCGAGTAGAAAGACAACCCTTGCTGATAGTATCCGCTCCAGTACACAAAACTCCCCGCCGTGTCCACCAAGTGCGGCTACGCCTGCTCCGACCACGCCTCGGCGCGCAGCGCCGGCTATCCTACCGCCTTGATCTCGGAGGCTGCTTTTGAGGACACCAGCCAGCTGCTGCACACGGCCCAGGACACCCTCGACACCATCACCTTTTCTCACATCGTGGAGATGGCCAAGGTCGCCTTGGGCACGGCGTACGAGCTTGGTTTCGCCACTCTGTAAGCAAGATGGTTTTCTGGAATCATTATAGCATCAGCATGGAATAGTCGTAGTCATAAAATCATGCATACGCTCAAATATGTGCCTGAAATACCCATGTTTGGGAAGTCCATGTCAGGAGAATCCTTCGCAATCTCGGGTCAAATTTGATGCGCTCAACCTGTTGCAATGTTAAGCCAAATTTAGAATCTGCATACGAACAGTGCCTCGCCTAATTCAAGGCCGCCAAAAATTACACCATCAAGTTATAAACAGCAAAGGAGGTCGTTGATACGTTGCATTTCAGATTCATCTATCATGTCCAAAGATTCCTAGAAAATCCCTTGTCTTGCTCTATGGCGCGTCTTGTCGTAACCATGAGTTTGGTATCAACCCCCAGAAGGATTGATCCCTTGGGCAAACGCCGTTGCAGTACCGTTTTTTTGTAAAATCCGCCCAATGCCTTTGGTTTTTCCCTAGCCAAAATTTCCCCGATCGATGTGGGTGAGATAAGAAGTGAAGAAGAAGAAGAAAGTCATCGCCAAGCATAATAGCCGAAAAATGAAGAACAACAACAAGACCTCCTCGTGGAGGTGTGGGGACTCCGCAGAGGGAGTGAGAATCGAATGCCGAAAGAGGTTCAGACCAATATGCACAGGGTTCCCGATGCCATGACTGAAAAGAAGTGAAGTGAGGTTCTCTCTTTGAGGGGAATAATGTAAGCTCGAGGTTGATGCATTGCAAGGAGTGAAGCAAAGATGCTTTGAGTTGAAGTGAAGGGGTGAATGATGATGGATGCCTGCCGAAAGTGTTTGAATGTTTGCCATGCCAGATTGAATGAGAGGTGCTCAGAAATGAAGTGATGCGGGTTGCTTCGCCGCGGTGAGGATGGAAGGACCCTATTGCTTTAGGAGCTCAGGGCCTTGACGCCAGAGTAGTCGTGAATGGCGATGCCGGCAAAGCTCGCGTAGGTGGCGGCCTGGGCGTGGACGGTGACGAGGTCCGAGTGCAGGACGGAGAGGGTCTTGCCGTAGTAGCTGATGAGCAGGGCGTCGGCGGCGTCGACGGTCTCGACGGCGAGCCAGACGGGCTTGCCGGCCGCGTTGCCGGCCTCGAGGACCGAGGACGCGATGTCGAGCAGCTCCGTCGCCGTGTTGCGGTACGTCATGAAGGTGGCCGTGTCGAGCTGCTCGAGCATCCACGCGTCGAGCGTCTGGCCCGTCGACGCGCACGCCACCGTGTCGGCCCAGTACGGCAGGTCCGCGGCGACGGGGAGGCCCAAGGTCTGGCCGAGCGCCGTGATCTGCGTGACGATGGACTGCAGGGTCGCCGTGTACGTCGCCTCGTTGGACGCCCAGCCGTCCAGGCCCCAGGGTTCGACGTCCATGTGGATACCGGCGAACGAGGTCGTCGACGTCGAGTTGCCCTGGTACTGCTCCAGCCAGGTGAGCTCCGTGTCCAGGGTCGGATCGCCCTCGCCCAAGATCCACTGCGAGTTACCCAACAGGGCCTCGACGGCGATGCCGGCCGCGTTGCATTGCTCGATGAAGTCCTGGAAGACGGTAAAGCCCATGTCGCGATCGATGAGGGTGTAGACGGTGTTGATTTCATTGGACTCGGCAAACGACAGGAACTGTTCCACCTCGGTGTCGTCCTGGATGATGTCCGACTCCCAGAGCCACACCGCCCGGCCTGGTGTGCTTGCGGCAGTGGATGTTGCCGAGGCCGTCGCTTGGCTGGTCTCCGTCGTGGCAGCGGCCGCTGTCGTCGTTGCCGAGATTGCTGCCGTCACAGTTACCGCCACATCCGCCTCTACCGCATCGACTGCCTCGGCCACCTCGGTTGCTGCTGTTGCGGAAGACGCTGCCGCCTCGGAAGATGCCGCCGCTGTTGTTGCTGTCGAAGTCGTCGTGGGCACTCCTCCACAAGCCCGGGACCAGACTGGCGCCGCAGCCAGTGCAGCAACGAGAACACTCCGCAAGTACATGTTTTTTTTTTTTTCTGAGCTCGATCTGGCGAGTATTGGAAAGAAAGGAATGGATATGCGACAAGTCGCAAGAGAAAGGAATGGAATGGGGAGTTGGCAAAAGAATGAAAGGCAGACAGCAGAGGCCCGGCGTGAGGATGAAAAGAACCAACACTCTCGAAAAAAGAAAGGACTCATCGGCCGACTACATGGCCAGTTTGATGTATGAAAGCGCTTAGCAGTGACCACACTCTAAACAAAGAGGAGTCCGTCAGCGAGGAGAATCCCGAACGCGTGGCACAGATCCTAGCGGCGTCCTGTAATCTCTGGCGTTGGGATAGATTCCCTGAAGCTGCGGGCATGGATCATCGTATAGTTAGGGGGGCCGATTGGTTCAGAAGGCGCCGCTTTACGTAAATTCGCCCGCTAGAAGCACTATAAAGGGTTCGCGGGATTGGTGGTTATGGTGGTCTCGATCCCCCAAGCGAGCGGCGCTAGGGGGGAAGATCCGCTGAGGAGGCAGACATGAGATGAACTGTTGTTTGTTTCCGACTGGAACCCCACGATCGCAAGAACCTAGACGCAAAGTATAGGTCGGGATATTCGCAGCTTGTGTTGCGTGATATATATTGTTGTTTTCCTTGGTTGGGTGTCAAGTCTTCTGATGACAGACACTGGCCTCACCCTCGTCTGCCCCGGACCCAGTACCGAGTATGAAGTAGAGCTCTGGCCACGATATAAGATCCGATCCGATCCGATCAGATGAGATGAGATGCGATGTAATGAGGTGCCACTTGAAAGACGTGTCGATGCTTGGGAGTATTGGTCAAAAACGGACGCAAATGTTGAGAATATTCCGCAGTACTATATTATGTGTGGATACCCCGAGATTGGAGAAATGTTGTTATAGTAGTATCAATGAAACAGTCGGTCTCGAACTTTCGGGGAATTTCTGTTGCTTTTTACTACTATAACAAGGCTTGCTATAGGCAGTCGTCATTTCAAATATCCGACTGCCGTTCCCTCAAAACCTTAATCCTTGACAGCTTGGCGCACATGGTTTTGTGCTATCCAGATTCACAAAATATATTCCATTCCTCAAAACATTAAAATATCTATGAATCTGATAAACTTGCTCCAAGACATGTGCTTCACGATCAAAAAGCAGTACGGAGTAATGCATTTACTTGGTCTGTGACTAGATGATGCATATTTCTCAATTGCAACAAGACGGTAGACCTATAGTCTCGAGAGTCAGAGATGAGTTTTCTCTTCAATGCTGTTCTTCCTCTATCGTCTTCGAAATGTATCCACCAGGCTTCAGGCTTGTCTTTCCAGAAATTTCTCCAGAAGACCCTCGAGAATCGCAGAAGATCTACAAAATAGTGGTGTGTCCATTTCACAAAGTATGTCCGGCTCGAGCAACTTGCCCCTGAGAAAGTGGTCTCTGACACTCTTGTCGATACAGTTCGATGCCTGGCTCAAAGTCATATACGTGATTACTGTCAGCCAAATGATCGCCCTCCTAGGCATGAATGTAGAGAAGTGAGGCCAAGTAATACATATTTACGGGAATGAATAGTCGATGGTTCCTTGAACAACAGGTTTCGATTGCGTTTAATTCTTCGGGAGATTTAGCAATGCCAGTCATCAGTCCCTTCTTTCCTGTGGTGTTTGTAGGTTGTGCTCTGATAATGTGTCCTGAAGTCGAAATGTGACAAGGCGCATAGATCTCCGGCCCTGATGTACTAGAAATGCAAGACGACCAAGCTCCATCAGTTTGTTGTGCTCTTGGGCGATACATGTTTGGACTGATGGTATCAAGAAGTACGAAGTCAAAACTACCACTATTCCTGGGCTGGCCTGAGGCTTGGCCTGTTAAATGTTAGCTCAATTGTAATCGCAACGCATTCGCACGATATAAGCATACCAACTTGCGTCTACTCGAAGCTGGCGGCGGTTTGTGAGTCGAAACATGAATATGCTTTCAAATGTTGACTTCTCTTCTTCTACATTCCTTTTTGGAAATTTTAACTACTTGGCTTGAAAAACAGTTACTCTATGTGGCCACAGCTTGTTCACATTTCGGCGTGTTCCACCCGTTATTTCTTGCCAGTGGGGATGGCAAACAGGACAATCTTGCCCTTGACCTTGCCCTCATCGACTCCCTCGTCTACTCTGTAGAAGCCACGTCTCTCAAGCTGGATGATGTCATCCTTCTTGAGGTTCTTGACGCCCTCGTCACAGAATGCCTCCTCCATGGTAGCCGTGGTAGGGTTCAAGAACTTCTCCAGGTCGTCCTCCTCCTCCAGCTTGTCCTTGGTGATCAGGTAGTCAAACTCCCAGAGTTCGGCATTGACAAGCTCCTGGCCCTTGGTCGAGAGCCACGTGACCTTCTTGTCTGTTGAGCGAACGTCACCCTTCAGATTAAGCTCGCAGGTGATCGATGGGATCGGCTCTCCGGCGGTGATGTCGCGGACGAAAGCGTTGCCCCACTGCATCAGAGTGATCTCTTCGTCCTTCTTGAAGAGCTTGACATCGGCCTGGTCGAGGATGACCTCCTTGCTGAAGGCAACCTTCTTGGTTCCAATATCGGGGTTCTTGGGATGCTTGGGCTTATCCTCGGTGAGAGGCTCGGCAGGCGCCTCATCACCAGTGATGGTGACCTTGACGGCATCCTTGACGGTGATGGCAGTGTGACGGGGAGCGACGGGGTCGATCTCCTTCTTGTTGGCAGCCCAGAAGGCCATCCAGTCCATGACGACAACGTTTCGCGAGGGACCCTGCTTCAGGATGAAGTCTCGGAGAGCGGGAATGGTCATGCCGCGTCTGCGAACACCACGGATGGTGGGCATACGCGGGTCATCCCAACCCCAGACCCTGCCAGCGTCCACCAGCTTAGCCAGCTTTCTCTTGGACAGGAATGTGCGGATGAAGTTCATGCGGGCAAAGTCCCACATGTGAACCTGTCGCAGCTTCAAGGTGTCCAAGAACCACTGGAACTGAGGGTTGCGGTCGGTGTACTCGGTAGATCTCAGAGCGTGCGTGACACCCTCCAGACTGTCGACAACAGGGCAGGCAAGATCGTAGGTGGGGTACATGTTCCACTTGCGTCCTGTCCGGTGGTGAGAGTTCTCAATGTTGCATCTGTAGATGACAGGGTCTCTCATGGCCTTGTTGGGGTTGTCCACGGAGATCTTGGCACGAATGCAGTTCTTGCGGCCCTCCTCAGTACCATTCTTCATCTCGTCAAAGATCTGCAGGTTCTCCTCGACGGTGCGCTCTCGGCGCTTTGAGGCGACACCCTTTCCTCGCTCGTCGCGCATGGTCTCGACATCGGTATCATCGGCGTAGGCGTTTCCACTCTTGATCAAGCTCAGGCACGTGTCGTAGAGGTGGTCGAAGTAGTCGGATGTGTAGCTGACAAAGTCGGGCTTGATGCCCATGAGGGCGAGGTCCTCAATGATGGCATCCTGGAACTCCTCCTTCTCCTTGCTGGGGTTCGTGTCGTCCAGTCGCAGGCGCAGCTTGCCATTGTATGCTTGGTGGGCAAAGTAGTCGCTGAGCAGGGCAGCCTTGGCGTGTCCAATGTGCAGGTAACCAGAAGGCTCGGGCAGGAATCTGCACACGACACCCTTGTCGGAGTCCTGGAGGGCGAGGTTATAACTTCCACCAGCCTTGCTGGCTGCGGCAACCTTGGCCTTGCGGGCGTTATCAGCAGCTCTGACTTCGCCCTGGATCTCGGGGTGGACCTGCTCGATGTAGGCGAACCATCTGGCCAGGTTGGCGTAGGAACCCTTCTTGACAAAGGAAACGGCGGCACGGTTGCTCTTAATGGCAAGCCAGATCTTGGTGTCGGGCTCGCTCAAGCTGTATCCGGCGAGGTAGGTTCGCAGGACAAGGTGCTTCTCGAGACGGATTAGGTGGGGCTCAATGGACTTGAAGTCCCCTCCTAGGGAGGCAGAGATGGCGACGAGCTCATCTACCTTCATATTGGAATGTTTGTGGGTATCTATGAAGAGTCAAAAGGGGGGATCAAATTGAAGCTCAAAAGGTGCCTAATATTTACTGCTTGGAGATTTTTGTGACTCAATGACGACCCGGTCGTTCGAGTCGAGACACACGGCAGCTCTGGCAGTGGCGGGGTATTCCAAAAATTGCGAGGACAGCTGAAGCGGGGTGAGTCAGAGTGCTGCCAGTTGGTCGGCGAGGCCTAAGACGACAAGGATTAAGTGATAAGATAACAGCAGCTACGCCCAGTGAAGACTAGCGTCAGTGACACCGGAATGGTTCAAGCTCTGGCCCGAGCTCCAGAAATTTTGAGAGCGACGGACCAGACAAGAGAGTCGTCGACCAGCTGTGGAGAGCGAGAACGTGAGGGCATCTTTGACTGCTCGATGTGACCGGCGAGCATCAACACATTGGCCCACCATGGCTAGCACAAGTCAATGCATTGCCTCGCTGGCAAGGCTCAGCATATCTGGCACCTCCCGACCGGCAGCCACGTCGATACCCAAGTTCCTGGCCCCGTCCATTGTCCAGACGCGATGCGCCGGCGGTAGTGCCTCGGCCATGGCCATACGCGTCAGAGAAAAGGAGAAGGCCAAGAGGAAGAAGAAGCAATCAAAATTCAAGGAGTACAAGTATGCTACGCCGAGCATGGAAGAGCGATACTCGCTTTGCGATGCTATGAGGTACGGATAGATGAAGGCCCCATCTCCATCAGAAGCAGAGATCCGTAATACTCACATGATGCCCCAGGTACCTGCGAGCCGCGGAAGTCGGTCGCCCTCCCTCATCAGTCACATACGAGGTATCACTCAAGATGCGCACTATCAAGAACGGTCCCGTCATCAGAAACCAAGTCCGATTCCCATACCCCGTCAAGAACGACACGCGCATTGCAGTCATCTGTCCCGAGGGCAGCTCAGCCATGGCAGATGCGCGATCATCAGGGGCTGTGGCATTCGGCCAAGAGTCTCTGTTCGAGCTGATCAAGACCCAATCGAACGCCCTGCCCTTCAACAGACTGATCTGCCACGTCGACTCGGTGCAAGCTCTCAACAAGGCCGGCCTGGGAAGGATATTGGGTCCTAAGGGTATGATGCCGTCCTTGAAGACCAACACCATCACCAAGAGTGTCAAGAGCATGATGCACGAGATGGTCGGCGCCGAGCAGTACAGGGAGAAGGTCGGTGTCGTTCGCATGCCCATTGGAAACATTCTCTTTACGCCAAAGCAACTCTCCGAGAACGTCAAGGCCCTGGTGTCGCAGGTCAAGGCTGATCTCACCATTCTGGTCGACAAGACCAACATCAACAAGGATTTGATCGAGGTTGTTCTGACCTCCTCGAACGGCCCGGGATTTCCGCTGAGTGGAGGATTCTTGCCGACAGACGAAACGCTTGACCCCTCGCATCTGAGCTCGACCATGTAAATTATACAAATAGTTGGATCGGCAGAATGTATTACCAATGTATAACATGTAGATCCATGTGTGTGAAGCATGACATGTGTCCTATATGGGGAAAGAAACTCGCGTTGGAAGGCGACCTATAGAAGTTCACGTACTGGGAGCAATCTAGGTCGGCTATCAAACGGCCTCGGTTATCCCACGCATACTCCATTTTGGTCAGGTTCTAGTGTTCCAGAGTTCTAACGTTTCTATGTGCCATGGCATGTCCAATGGGTAGTAGATGTCCCCGTCTCAGTATGTACATTACGAAGCAGGACTTGTATGGTGGAAGATGGTGACAGAATGGGAGTTGTTGTTACTTTGCAAGAAGATACTAATGGTAAGATAGTCTCAACCCGAGATTTCTACGTATGCATGTCATTCAATCAACTCAACCTTATCATCGGTCATCAAACTCGCACCATCAGGAACGTGCGAGGACTCGGAGATAACGTCTCCTGAAACGACCGACTGCCGTCTCATCGTACGAATCTCCATGCCGCCGTAATTCCAGAATGGCGAGGGTGTCCAATGGCAGATATTTATGTTGCGCTTTTATTCCGACAAGCCCTCGGAATGGTCCTCCTCAACGCCTTGATCGCGGCTATCATCCCGCACGAGGTATCAACCATTGGTCTTGGTTGGCTGAGAATACGTGCCTGCGGACAAAAAGGTTCATGACGGGACGTTGCCGTTCGCCAGCCACTGGCGATCACAATACCAAGTGTCAATATGTTCTTATCTCTCATGTATGCTTCTTCGTTGGAGGCTATAAATATTCACCACCGCTCGTGAATGCCTACATTTTTCCTAGTCAATTGACAAACGTCAAAGCTTGGCAGCGCTTTCCAATTCTATCGCTACGGTCGAATCAAATTTCCCAAAAGTGGTCAAGATGAAGTTCGGACTCGTTGGACTTATTGTATCGGGCTTGGCTCTGACGGCCTCAGCAGCACCGGCGTCGTAAGTGCTTCCCAGACTCTATTTCTGAAAAGCCACACCAAATGAGCCAAAGCTGGAAAGCATTCCGACTGACTTGTCAAATGTAAAGAGAATCCACCAGCCTGGAGGGCCGCAGTGTCGCCTGCTTGGCTACTTGCACGATATACTACAAGAAGTGCTTCTGGACGGTTGGAACTTCCAAAGCGGCTTGTGCCACCTGGTACAATGCTTGCGTCACGAAATGCGCGAGTTGAAAGGTCATTGAGCCTGGCATGACCAAGACGAAGGGATCGTGATATGGACGTTGTGGACTTGGAGTTCAAGTTCTAACTGGAAAGGATGGGCGACAGGTTCATGTAAACCAGTACGAATTCAAATGCACCTGCAATGCTGGCACATGTGGATAGTATAATTTATACCTAGACTCTCGAGAGTCGCTGCATATCCAATATCTCATCCGGTCAGCTGGCCATACTTGTCTCACCCGCAAAAGTTGCAAGTGAAGCAATGGTCAGAAGAACAAACGAGTCGTGCGTATTATGATGACTATAATTCGCGGATCCGTGACCATAAGTGTAAAGTGACTTATTCCCAATCGGGCGGTGAGATCATGTCCCAGATCCAAGGATCTGGCACCATCATATGATAAATCTGTGGAAGAATAAGACTTCAATTTGTCAATCGCCCATCGCTCGTTGTACATGCGCCTCATCGTGTCTCGGCTTTGTCGAACTAGTTCGGAATGGGGAATCCTGGGATCTGTGAAATACTACCTCTGATTGACGTCGCATCCTCGTGGCTTGCATCTCAACCTTTCACCAAGACTACAACAAAAGACCAAAACACAGAGCCGGGATGGAGGGGACGAGCTCGGTCTATGATCCACTCGATCCCGACCGCAGACAAATCCGGCTCATCAGCTTGCACCGGGCGGCCGACCCCGCCAAGCTCGTGTCCGTGAAGCTGGAGCCCGTCGACTTCACGCCCGAGACCGAGTGCATTGCCCTGTCCTACGTCTGGGGCGACCGGTCCGCCACCGCGGACATCCTCGTCAACGACGTGCCCTTTGCCGTCGGCCTCAACCTGGCCTCGGCGCTGTCCGAGTTCCATCTGCACAACCTGCTGTGCGGGGTCCCGGACGGGCGACCCCTGCGGGTCTGGGTCGACGCCATCTGCATCAACCAGCACGACCTCGACGAGAGGGCGAGGCAGGTGGCCTTTATGGGAGACATCTACGACAATGCGACGCACATATTTAGCTGGCTTGGGCATCCGGACGCCGACGACTACAGGATCGACTTGGCTCTGGACCTAATACGCCACATCACCACCCGGATGAAAAATGGCAGCATCTCGGATAGTGTTGACTATAATAGCTACCACGATGGAATTCATAATGAGGGCTCAAGCATTGGATACCAGACTGATGGCACTCACATCGGACCTTCACAAGATTTGCCGCAAAGGTACACTGATCCCATGGATTTCGGCGATCCGCCCGATGTGCCCACCGTCAATAGATTCGTCGAAGAAATCGACAGACGGCCAGACCTCTGCCAGGCGAATCACAACGGATACATACCCAACGAGCTCTGGGACAGCATTCGCAACTTCATGCGGTCGTCATACTGGGACCGCGTATGGGTGCAGCAGGAAATGGCACTCGCAAAACCGACAGAAAACTGCCACATCTTCATGTGCGGACGCTCTCACGTCTCCATGAGGGACTTGGACATCTTCATCAAGATCGCGTCTCACGTGAGCCAAGCGGGTAGGCGTCCGCCAAACATGGACGAGGCCGTTTGGGTGGCCCTGCGTACAGGACTGTTCTTTTGGTGTCCAGCCCGTCTAAACACGGTTCGTAGACTTCGGAGGGCCAGACTGGGCGAGAGGAGAAGCTACTTTAATCTGCTTCACATCGCCACCTCGTGCATGGCGACGGATCCCAGGGACAAGGTGTATGCGCTCAACGGAGTGCTGGACCTTGGAATCCGGCCAGACTATAGAAAGCCGGTGCGAGAAGTGTACCTGGAATGGTTCCACCAGGAGTTCACAAAAGCTTTCTCTGTCCCAGGCGAGATGAACAGCTTCATCACGATGATTTTGGAGTGCGCCAGCACCACCGTTGGTATCAACACGGGCTCAGAACTCCCTTCTTGGCTGCCAGATCTTAGTCAAGTCGTGGCGCCCAGGCTCTGGGATAGATCATCATCGGTCCTCGGGGGTCACACCATCGCCCCGGAGCAGATGACGCTCGCGAATGGAGGAGAGTTGAACATATGTGGGTGCTTGTGCGGCACCCTCAGCCGCGTATATCCGCTACCGAGATGTTATGCCGACAACATAACAAGAGTAAAGGGGTTCTTCCAGAACATTTGTGAGTTTATAAGACAACTGAGAGGGCAGCATACAGCCACATCTTCGAGATTTGAGCCCATACTCGAAAAGGCCATCCTTTATGCATCATTTCAAGGCGTTGACCCGCGGACTGATGCGGCGCTGACACCGGAGGATTGGTCGCTTTTTTGGATCGTGATGGAATATTGTGCGACGAGAGAGCTTAACTGGGATGAGATTACCAAGGTACTACTGGACTTCAATAACAATCAGGTCCTGGGGGCTTTGCCAACTCAGACACAAGATCCGGGCAGTTTGCAAGATTCTATCTCTGCGCCGCTCCTCCTGGAGCAAATGTCTCGGGGCCTGAACACGGGATACGACAGTCAGTTCTTCGAGACGAGCAACGGCTACATCGGTCGCGGTGAGATGGCAATCCAGAGTACTGACCACGTTTGTATCTTGAACGGGGTCAGGTTTCCCGTCATACTGCGGAAAGAAGGCGAGCATTGGACTTTCGTCGGTGGTTGTTATGTCTATGGTGTTTCGCCCAGGGTTGCGGCCGAGGTCATGCAACGCGACGGACTCGAGCTGCAATGGTTTTCTATACGCTAGATGGTAATTCGAGAGCAACAGAAAACTTCTTTCAGTGCCTCTGTCGTCTGACCTTGGATTTACTTTGAGCCCATGCTCACTGAAGGGATTTCAACCCCGCCATAGCAATATTTGCCTCCAAAGTCCCATTCAGTGTCACGCCAAACGGACCTATTTCGACAGGACAAAAGGAGTCATTGCCAGGCAAGGCATTGATCTGGAAATATGCGGCCATCTTGGAGTATGCACAAGTATTGAAGGTTGCACTGACTCCATGCTTCGAGACCGTTAGCGGCGAAAACGATGACTGAACAATCAGAATGGGGAACACTTACCCCCATGGCGTCGACCGTTAGTACCTGGGCGTTCTTATACTTCGGTGCTGAAGCCAAGGAGCTACATCCAAGTCAGCATTTCCCTTCCAATATCAACAACACGCAGGAGCAATACTTTTCAATGGGCGTAACCGGATCATAAGTATTGCTCACGAAGAGCACCGGCGTGGCCGTGTCGCCCCCAAAAGGGCCCGCGAATATCTCGACGGCCTTGGTCGGCCACCCGAGACACCCGAGCATGGACTTGCTCCAGATCTCCCCGATGATGCTCTGGCTCTCGAGCTGCGCGAGCTGCGGCCGGAGGTCGTCAAGCTTCTTGCCGTACCAGGTGTTGTTCTGGTCCGAACACATCACTCCCAGCGTCCACTCGATGTTCTCGTCGCCGTTTGGTAGGGGGTCGCCGTAGATGGCTTGTGCTGCCTCGGTCCAGGAGCTGATGTTCTGTGCCGCGATGGAATCTTCCAGACTGACCAGAACATCGGAGAACGTGGCAAAGTTTGTGATCGGGGAGTTGACGGCGGTCAGCACTGCGACCTTGAAGACGACGAGTGCCGTCTCGAGCTCCGTGGCATTGGCCCAGTTTTCGACCTGAGCCTGTTGCGGGTCTAGCTGGACAAATAGCTGATTGAAGCGGTCGAAGATGTCTTGCGGTGTTGATCCGGTATAGTAAGAACAGAGCTCTGGTCCAGCTTCGTGGCAGTATATGAAAAATGCGGCAAGGATACCGTCTAGGTGGGTGACTGATTCGGAGGTGAAATTAGTCAAGTAGCCCTCCGGGCTCACCACACCATCGAGAACCATGTTTCCCACGCTCTCGGGAAACATGGACGCAAAGGTCTGCCCGAGGAATGTACCGTAGCTGATGCCGTAATAATTCAGGAGTGCCTTGGGCTTGGCCGCTCGCATCCCGTCTTCCGTCTCTGCAAAGGCATTTACAATGCTGAGCATGTCTCTTGCTGTTATTGCGCTTGACATGTGCTGACCGGCATCTGTAGATCCACCTATGCGTGTGTCGCATTGCTTGCCAACGTCTTCGCCATATGCGATCCATTGGTCGAAAAAGTCGTCCGTAACCCTGGGGACCGAACGGGAGGTCAAGTTGGAAAACCCAGTTGGCGTCACGCCATAGGAGCAGTTGGATGATGGTTCGCTGTACGCAACGCCTCTCGGATCAAAGCCTATGATATCGAAATTCGTGCCAACGATAGACTTTTGATACAGTGAGAAGAGCCGAGCTTTTTAGTACTCATGGGAATACCAACCTGAATGAGGGTTCCATTGCCCAGAGCTTCTTCCACGCCTGATACTCCAGGGCCACCGGGATTGAGGAGTATCATGCCCTGGTACGGACCAAAGGAGGATTCATTTTGGGCGGGAATCTTGAGCAAGGGGATCGAAGCCCGGCCCAATTCGATGTTTTGATAATCAAGTGGCACCTAAGAACGTGTTAACGATTACCACTGACTGTATCAGGTGTTGAGATAAACCGTACATCAAGCCGAGCACAGTAGAATCCAGTATAGCAAGGACACCAAGTGAGGTTCTGAGATGGTGAGATGTGATCAAAAGAACATTCCTGAGAACATGTGGCAGAGGCCACGGCCAGGAAGGCGTAAACGAGCGGCACCTTCATCTTGGAAAGACAGAGGCAGAGATGAAGACGGCGAAGTTGGATAATGAAGTAAATGGAATTATGATGGACAACCACTTATATAAGAATTCGATGCAACTTCCGGCTCGACTGGACGATACTCATCGCTATTTCCATGGAAGCCATTTCCACAGAGCTTTGAAAGCTGCGCCACGCCGGTCCCCTGGCTGATTATGAATCGGAAATACTCCATTTCAGGAATTGGAAATTGTATTCTCGTGTAGTTTAATGTAAGTGCAGGAAAAGGAACAAATGCTTGACTCTCAACGAGAAGATCGTGTTGTATAGAGGACAGCGACATGAAATGAGGTGTCTTCCATGTACAATGACAGGTTCCGTCTGACTCGATGTCTCACTAAAATAGGTAAGAACTAACCTGCGATAGTGATGTGCGTAGCGCTTTGGATCCCTGACATATACCGCAGATCCGTCGGCAGGGTCCTTACGAGCTGACCAATTATGGAGCTCGATTGAAAGCTTAAAATCAATCTTCGGGGCACTTTGGGTACGGACCGTACAAGTTACGGTATGTGGTGCTAGGCATCCAAATGTGGTACCTTCAACCGTAGCCCTTCCTCTGTGTCAGATCATCATCAATGCTCGACAACGACATTTTCCTCAGTGCCGCGATCCTTCCACGAGAAAAGCAACAGCGCGTTCAGCGTGGCTGAGTTGTAGCGTAATATCCCGCTCAGTAATAGGCAACAGTCAAGTTTCCTTGATTAATGAACGGATCAAATGGGCGTCAGAGTCTATGTTTCCTGATAAGCAGATTGCCCATCGCAAGACCACGAGCGCAGAAGCAACTGCCAACGAAGTTCAAGGCAAGGCTAGACCTATTTCCGGACTTATTTCCAAGAGTTGATTCATGCTGCGTTGGCCATACTGGTTGTAATCCAATCGCAGATGGTCAAAGTCGCCAAGGGGGCTCGAAAGCGAGCGTATAAACCAAAGACGAGAACTGGCTGCATCACATGCAAGAGTAAGAACCATTGGACCATGCTGGCGAGGTCGATCAAGAACAAGGGAGCCACTAACAACGTGAATATAGTCAGGCGAGTCAAATGCGACGAGGGCCGCCCGGCTTGTATCCGATGCACTTCGACGGGTAGGACGTGTGATGGGTATACTACTGTCACAGATGTATCCACGGAATCATCTTCCTCTCCCGAAGGAATGAACGTGGCCATCCGCCCGGGCCCAAATGTCGAACTGTTCGATTCCGTGCAATCGAAACGCTCATTCGCTTTCTTTCGCCGCCGGACATCCCCCCAGCTCTCTGGCTTCTTCAAGTCAGAGTTTTGGGAGAGCCTCGTCTTCCGCGTGGCGCACCATGAGTCCGCCATCCGCCACGCCATCGTCGCCCTCGGCGCCGTGCACGAGGCGACCGAGCGGTGCCCGTCATCGCCGAGCGCCATCCAGACCTTTGCCGTGGAGCAGTATAACCTTGCCATTAGGGAGCTGCTAGTCCCACTGACGCAACGCGGCGAACGCGCCGTAGACGTGTGCTTAATATCATGCATCATCTTCGCAAACTTTGAAGTGAGTCTAATCAACCTCTCCCCGCCCATCAATGGTCACTTCTCATTCGTCGGCTCGTACGGACGGACATATATGCTGACATAACAACAGTGCTTGAGAGGATGCCACGCAGCAGCAATGGCCCACATACGTTCGGGTTCCAAATTATTACGCGAAGCCGTATATGACCCCCATACAGGTGAACTGCGCCATTCGGTGCTCGGATGCAAAAGCCGCGCCGATTCATATGTCATGTTGGATGTCATCGCGAGGATCTTTGTTTGGCTGGACGGCGAGAGTGGTTCTGTAAGTATGCAACACAACCCCGACCTCCATCTCTAACGCATCGAGAACAGGCCGTCCGTGACTATGAATATGCCGCCTACGAGAAGTTCTTCTCGCCGGATGCCAAAGTTGAAGAACTCGTCTTTCGAAACGTAGAGGAGGCCAGAAGTACTTTTGAGTACGGCGTCTGCGTGTACAACAGCAGTGCCAGTCCCGCAATGCTGGGCGACCCCTCGGAGTCAACGGCCGTCGTCCAGGCTCACAGGGATTACTACACCAAACTGCTGTCCAGGTTTACCGCGTCCCTGCAGCAGCTGGCGGACTCTCAGCGCGAACACTTCACCCCGAAGGAAGACCTCGCAGTAGCAGTATTACAACTCAACGCCATTAGCTTCTTCGTGTCCTTCCATCTCGATTATCTTCCGCCGGGCAGACGGTACAGATGGGAGGACATGATGCCCTATTTCGAGAAACTCGTGATCCTGGGGGAGAAGATCGTCACGTGCATGGCGATCGACGAAGACTTTGGCGGCGGCACGACGACGAGTTTCTGCCAGGATGTCGGGTTCGTGATACCGCTGTTCAACGTGGCGAGCCAGTGCCGGGACCCGACTCTCCGCCGGCGTGCCATTGCGGTACTGCGGTCGGTATCGCGGCAGGAAGGGGTTTGGAATAGTCTGATCACTGCTCAGGCCGCCGAGCGCATCATGGAGCTCGAGGAGCAGGGCTACGTCGTGACCGCACTGCGTGATAATGGGCCGTCAGAGCTGGGCGCTCCCAAAGCCTGGCCGCTACTGAGGCTCGATGGCAGGGGCGCCCGTTTGGAGTATATAAGGAAAGGTCACATGGATGAAGTACCTGTAGAAGTCGTTGAAGAACTCTGCGAATGGGAGTCTGCGGATATTCTTTCCAAATAGAAATGCTAAAACAGACTTGTATATATATCCAATACCATTTACCCTGCAAAACTTTGACCATGTTTGCGGTCATGTCAGAGCCCTGATGCTTAATACTGCCAAGCCGAAGCGCCATTGGCAGGGGCTGTAGAGATCCTGATCACAGTACATCCCTCTCTACCCGAGTTTTCGGTATGAACCCAGAGCCCATAGACTCCCTCGTCGCCGCCGCCCGGGCAGGCTTCAAAGTCGCCAGCGCTGCTGAACAAAAACGGAGTCTCATCACTGGTACCGGGCTTGTCGCGACCGAAGCTGGCGGTGACGATGCCTTCGGGCGAGCAGGTGGAATCGGGCGAGTTGTAGGCCAACGCGTTGTCCCAGGTGATGTAGACTACAGAAAAGGCAACGACTTAGTCAAGAATCTCTGCTGTATCATGTATTATACGTACCCTGCTGCTGGCCCGGAGCTCCGACGTCCAAGTAGACGGAGTCGACCGACGTGACGCTGTTGGCGCCCACGAACACGGTGGCGTTGCCGGCAAACTTGTTGCAGTAATCGCCGATATCCTGTTGCGGACACGAGGACGACGGCAACTTGCCGACCCAGAAGGCGCCGCCGTTGGCTTGAACAGTCGCACCCTCTAGGCCGGCGGGCAGCTTCGTAAGAGCGCCGGGTAGGGTGCTGATCGTGGCCGTCCAGGAGCCTGCCGGCGCCGGGTATGCTGCCACTGCTGCCGCCGTTAGTATTTGAACAAGAAACTTCATGTTGCGTTGTTATAGAAGAAGAAGAAACAAGCTACAGTCAAGTCCCGAAGGCTCTATGTTTTTGCTGGCCGCTCCAACACCTTTATAATGAGCTGCCGAGATTCGTCTCTGGCCTAGAACGAGGACGATATTACAGTCGGCTAAATCAACATTATCCGACTATACATGTACGAAGGTCCTTTTCATTGTTCGTGCAGATTCCCATGGGGGCTACACATTAAAATTCCAAGGATATCTATCTCATGTACAACTCTTGGCGCGATGATTGGAGTCGCAATGTTGTATCACAGGTCTGTTCCGGTGCAAGTCGTATTCGCTTCCGTCTCGGCACCCCCACGGCTCGAGAGCCTCGTAGTTTGTGCGATACACACTGCCGATCTCATTCGAAATGAGGCAATCACCCAAAGTCTCGCACGTACGACAGTAGTGACACTGCATTTACATGATCAGGCTCACCGGCCACGCCACTCATGGTCTGGACTTCTAGATCTCATCCAGCTCATAGTTATCGATAGACCAAGTTTTAAATATCATAGCGACTTGATGAGGGTAGCAGAATAGTTGTTTATGAGTACAATGGGCAAGGATGTATACATATTCTCGTATCACAGCTTCTCGTCTACCCGCGACCGGCCCCTGAACTCATTCACAAGCGCGCCGCCGTCAATGACGATGGCGTTGCCGGTGACGTGCGCCGCGCCCCTGCTCGCGAGCCACAGGACCAGGCCGGCAAAGTCCTCGGCCTTGCCGACGCGGCCGCCCGGCTGCGCCTTCAGCAGCTGGTCCATACCCTTCTCGAGGCCAAAGTTGGACATGCGGCTGGGGAACACGCCCGGGCAGACGGCGTTGACGGTGACGTGCTCCTCCATGAGCCTGGCGGCCTGGATTTTCGACAGGTGGATCACGGCGGCCTTGCTGGGTCCGTACGAGAAGGCGCCCTCGCCGGGCGCCGACAGGGCACCGCCCGTGCCCGTCGTGAAGCCGGCGGTGCTCGAGATGTTGATGACGCGGGAGGGCGCGTCGGCCGTGGCGCCCTCGGTCAGCGGCGCGTGCAGGCCCGCGGTGACGTAGTAGATGGCCTTGACGTTGAGGGCCATGATCTTGTCCCAGCCGGACTCGGGGAAGTCGTCGTAGCGCGCGCCCCAGGTGGCGCCCGAGTTGTTCATGAGCACCGTCAGCCGGCCGGTCCGCCTTTGGACCTCGGCGCAGAGGGCATCGCAGCCGGCCTTGTCCTTGAGGTCGGCCACGATGTACTCGGCCCTGCCGGGCCCCAGGCCGTTGAGCCGGGCCGTCGTCTTCTCCAGCTCGCTCTTCTTCCGGCTGGCGATGATGACGCGGGCGCCGTTCTGCACAAAGGCCTGGGCGGCCATCTCGCCCAGCCCGGTGGCGCCTCCCGTGATCAGGCAGATGTGGTCATTAAAGCTGAAGAGGTTTGACACGGCAAGGTTCGCCGAGTCTGCGGTGTGAGCCATGACTGCGATTTGATGGAAAAAAAGAACTTCGACCAGCTAGTTGTGTGTTTCAATGGTGACCTGTTCCTTTGATTCAAACGTCGAAATGAAACAGATGAATGAAATGTCATGGCCTCTTGTTTGCTATCACCCCTACTGCGGGGTTAAACAGCCGAGGCTCAGATCAGCTCTGTAAATAAGAGCATAACATATTCAATCCATGATCCGAACCGACAGAATTGGTTCGCACAAATGTATCAGAGCAATGTTGTTGTCGACAACTCACCGTCTTCTCATTTGACGTGTGCGTCTTCGCAGACATCTAGATCAGAAAGCGAGAAGAATCTCATGGTCACGACGATTTGGACCCGTCTGTTGCGCCAATCGAGTGCCATGACTTCTGTCGCAAGATCACTCGAAAATATCTTCTCACCCGAGAACAACATCGTACGACGTTAAAGTTTATCTTCTTCGGCATCAGCCCGAGAAAGCCGCTCGCATTATATATCGACTCGTGTCCTGCCGAGTCCGGAAAGCCCAAGAAGATGCCGCCTACGATGCCGCCATAAGTAGCGCTTGCGGGTAGTGGAGCTCACACGTTGCTGGCGCCTTTTAGCCGTCAAGGTGCCCTATGCCCAAGGCAGAATGGCCAGTTTGTAGTGGTGCCCGTCGGCGGTCTTGGGGGCGCCCAGGTGCCCTATCGGCGGCCGGCGACTGGCCTAAAAACACGCATAGTCGAGCTCCGGGTCGGGATCTGCTTTTGGGCATGGAACGAACTTGGAAATCCAGCCTCGAATGATTGAAACGCAAGGCAGTTAGATGAATGGGTCTTGATGATTACATACATACCGTACATAGTGTACACGGCAAGTAAAACAACAAGAATGGCGGGGCATTGCCTGAAATGCCAAGACTTGTATAGGTATTTGGAATACGGATTGCTTTTCTGGTCCGGGCGGTCTGCCGATTCTCTGCGATTCGTCGTATCCATTTCATTCCCCCCAAATTCCAATACAACCAATGCGGGCGCGCCCGCCGCCCGCAATGAGGAATCAATTCACATGGGCCCACTATCGGCCCGGAATCAAGAAAGAAGGGCGGACTGGCCTCGACATGCATCGATGAATGGATGGATAGAAAATGATCTAATGGGTTTTTTGCTCCCCGAGCGGCGGCTTATGTAAGAACAATGCGCCCTGCGAGTCGTTACTGTGCAATCCCAAATGATTCCTCAAAACACCACCGAAGTATATCTCGTTCTCCGTCGGATGTCACCGGTGACTAACGGGCCGTGAATTTGAGGGAGTCATCTCAAAGTCTTACGTGCATGTTCAAGTAGTACAGATGACGGTATGACTGGCAATACAAAATACCTATTGTCTTCATACAAACACTTTATACATTGTTTTAAGATCTGGAAATCAAACTGTTTTCAACAATCAGCGCGCAAAACAGCAAACCGCAGAATAGAGGAAAACCTTGGCTGTCGGCATTCCCAGAATCTCAACGGAAATATGCACCTTGATGGAATAGATAACGAAAAAGGGCGACAGTTATTTTGGGAAAAGTTCTTTTTGGAGAATTGGTCTTATTAACGCCTTTACACCTGCATCTGCGTCATTGGGGGTTCAACTCCAATTCCGTCCTGCGCCAGCCAATCCAAAAGCCGCCCTGAATATATTTTTCCTTCTTTTTGGAGAATCCAGGGGTCGCGCCGCGAAGGAGGGGCAAACTTACAAATCTGGGGGTATACTTCTGCCTGAACACATGTTTCCAAATCGACAATCACAGTCATAATCATGTGTGCCTGCCGAGCCTGCCTATGTTTTCCATTTGATCATAGTCAGCAAGAATGGCAACTTTCGCCGTTTGCGGCAATATCCCTCTCCCCGCGCCTGCGTCGGCTTGATTCGGACCTCATCCACCCACTGCTGCTAGGGAGGCGCTTGAACCTCCCTCGATTGATTTGACACCATGACACCACACCAATCAATTCATCATTAGGCGGCGGGCCCAAATCGACAAAATCTCCACCGGCCGAAAGACGATACGTTCCTTGCTAGACCCTCCCCTCCGATCCACCCGCCGCCCCTCCATAACAACCCCTCCGTCCAGTTTGCTATCAGGCTATCAGTTGCGGGTTGCGGGAATGGAAGGAGATCGAAGTCGGAGCTGGGTCGGATGGAACAAGCATCAAGCAGGTAGTGTAGCAACCAGGCAGAGGCAAGCAGCAAGCAGCAGGCCGGAAGCAGTGTGGATAACGGACTGTACGCTAGGTTTCGCAAGCTGTTCTCGATGACAGCTATTCATATAGATACAAGAGCTCCCTGACGTTTTCGCCGTTGGACCTTTTCCTTCCTCTTCTCTCTCCATTCTTCAACAAACTCGACTGCCCACCATACCGTCCAACTCGACGTCTAATCTTCCTCTCTCACGACACCACCAGTCCACCAAACTCAAACACATCACAATGGCTCCTCTCAAGGCTGGCGACGACTTCCCCGAGGGTGTTACCTTCACCTACATCCCTCCCGCCCCCGAGACCTCTGAGTTCTCTGCTTGCGGCATGCCCATCAAGTACAACGCCAGCAAGGGTGAGTTTCGCTCCTACTGCCTTCACTGCTGCCATTGTCACATCCACGCATACTAACCACCTCCCTCTGCAGAGTTCAAGAACAAGAAGGTCGTCCTCTTCGCCCTCCCCGGTGCCTTCACCCCCACCTGCTCGGCCAGCCACGTCCCCGGCTACATCGCCAAGTTCCCCGAGCTCAAGGCCAAGGGCGTCGACCAGGTCATCTGCCTGGCCTACAACGACGCCTTCGTCATGTCCGGCTGGGGCAAGGCCAACGGCGTCAAGGACGAGTCCATCGTCTTCGCCTCCGACGACGGCACCGCCTTCTCCAAGGAGCACGCCTGGGTCGAGGGCGAGCGCACCAACCGCTACGGCATGATCATCGACCACGGCAAGGTCATCTACTCCGAGGTCGAGCCCCACCTGCAGGGTAAGTCATTCGTGTTCCCCCTCCTAGCATGTCTTTGGCGTTGTTGCGCAGATACGGCTCCTACATGATGCCTTCACCACCCAAATCACTCCTGCGTTTTTCAAGAGAACAACAGCTAACCCGCGCGCAAAAATTAGCACAAGAGGTCAGTACTAGCGAAGCAATGTTGAAGGTTCTGTAAATGCCTTCATTTCATCACGACGATACCACAAACTAGAATATGATAGAGAAGTCTGCATATGAGGCAGAGGGATCATAATACATGAGCGCCTGCCACTCACAGCACCCGCCCCACTATAAGTGGGTCGCGGCGGCTTGTGAGTCGCTGTCTTGTTTTGCGATAGACACATAGATCATAGAATGGCTGAATGACACTGATGACAATACACAAAACGGTTGCCGATATTTGATACGTGATTCGGTGTTGAACGGAAGGTAAAATGACCTTGTTCAGATGACGGGCGGTGCAATCGCGATGCGGGCGGAGACCGGACAACAGCCGAATTGCGACAAAAATCCTTTCTTTCTCCCGCTCAAAAAATAGAGCACAAGCATAAACTAGAACCAAGAGAAAAGGAACATGATTCAGACCAATTGATCATCCCATCTTCGGACAAGAAATATTCGAGTATAGTCTGTTGCGGTACACAACATGCTGGGCTTTCAAGGCTTTCGACAATCAGATGACGTGTACATCATCAAACAGGTGAAAATCATCTAGAATCACCACAAAAGGTTTCGATGGTCAAGACACTCTTTTACCGGATGACTCTGTATTTTCTATGGCACACACCACGGTATCTAGCTAGACTGACAAAGCACGCTGAGACGTATTCTACAGATATGAGTGAACGGAACGCCATTGTACAGTCAAGTATCCCAAGTATTTGCAAAAAATAAAACCCATGTCATTACGCCCTGCCAGCAGTCGTCATCATGAAATTCAGAGACTGTCTCTGCCGAGAGCTATGCTAAATTGGTTTCTAGAAAAAGATATCAAACCAATATCAAAATGCGCTATATATAGGGGTATATATGTAAACATGACCATGAGGAACAACTGAGGAAAAGATGGAACGAAACAGAAATAAAAAAAAGATTAGTAACAAAATATGCCTGAGAATGAGAAAACAAAATAAGCAATCGACAAACCCCTTCAATCGAGACGGTTGATCTCGTTTTGCTCAAGGAACTGTTTGGCGATCTTGTCGCCACCTTGGGCCGCTACACCAAACCAGTGGAACGCGACACAGTGCAACGCCGGGTCATTCTTGACATCGACGCCCTTGTTGCCGTCGGTCGCAGCGGTGGATCCCGACGAGCCCAATGCTCGGATCCTGTCGACCGGGTGTCTTGCGCTGCCTCCCGGCTTGGCCCCGAACTTCTCCATGAGCGACTGTTTGAAGACATCGCGAGGTTTCGACAAGGGCATGATGGTTCTTTCCACCAGCTCTGGGTTGCTCAAGTTGAACAGCCCGAATTCCCTCTGCGCAGGGTGGGACCCCTCCTTGGCCGTGATGGTCAACATCTTGGCTACATCGGCGAGTGAGTAGGGCGACGGGGACCTTGTGGTGTCTGAGCCGTCACTACTTGTGGACGATGGTTTTCTGGACTGCTGCTCCATCTTGATCACCTCATCCGCCACCTCGACCATGGTGCGACAGACCTCCTGCTTCAGCGCGAGCGCAGCGAGACTCGTGTCGAAAAAGGCCTTGCCCTTCTCTGACCTGTCCAAGGTTTCTGCGGGAACGAAGGACGCGATGTATTGAAGATCGCGAAACAGGGTCTTGGGCCGCACGCTGGGATCCTTGAACAGAGACTCGAGCACAATCGCAACGGCATCGGTGTTGACAGGTGCGATGGATGCAATTGAACGAGTCTCGGCGTTGCTGCCATGACGGTTTTGCGCAGGCGACATGGCCGGCAAGAAGACTGCCTGCGACCTACGCTCTCTGACACTGTCAATTGTTTGGTCGAGCGTGTTCGCACCTCCAAAGTCATCATCGTCTGGCGGCGCAAGACGATCCCTCAAGGCCYATCTGGAGCGACGACCATTCGAAGCCAGAGAAGCTTCAACCAAATGCTTCATTTCGAAAAGCGCGTTGAGTTTGGCATGCGGACTGGGGTTGACGCAGAACATCCGCAGTAAGCGTTGGTAAGCTTTCTTGTAGGGGAAGTCGGCAGACTCATCCCTGCGCGATCGTCGGCTGCGTCGTGGACTGGTCTGAGTCGTTGCAGCACTATCTTGGCTCTGCACAGTCGGAGTTTCAGACTGCTCAGATGTTGACTCCGCCGCGGCAGTCTCGCCAGCAACTCGAAGATTGCCGAAACTCTTCTTCTTCTCAATGACGCGGCTCTTGAGGCCATTCTTTGTGCTGACGAATTGGCGACTTTGTGCTTCTTGTGCTTGCCGGCGTTCGATACACTGCTGTCCGAGCCCTCCGAACCAGCTGTCAGTCTCAGATCCAGTGGAGAACATGTAGTTGCCAAGGTCAGACAAGAGGAGACTAGTCAGAGTCTGTCGCAAGTCCTCCAAGAAGCGCTGCTTTGTTTCCGACTGACGTTGTAGATGGACAGTTTCATTGGACGAGGCTGATGTACCAGGACGACCACCAGAGTAGTGCGATGGCAGGTGACGACCGTAAGGTTGTGAGAAAGAGCCCGAAAAGTTCGTGATGCTCGTCGTGGGGGAGTGTGCACGAGATACGACTGAGCTTGCTGAAGGCATTGTGGACTGGAACGGCGACCAAAAGGTGGAAGATGAGTCAATGGCATGCATGGGAGACGCAGCGCCAAAGTAGTCTTGAGAGTCCAGGATGTCCGACATGGCGGTGCTCGCTCTGGAGAAGCTGTATCGAGAGTCAAAGGATATCTGGCTGACGTTGTGCGTTGTCATGGACCTCAAATCTCTGGCGATGGAGTTGGGTCGATTTGCAGACGAGGCGTAGCGGCGTTCTGGATCACTGATGACACTGGCAGCATCGTCTCCTCCCCAAAAGCTGCTCTTCTCTCTCAAAGTCTTGGCAGGTCCCTCCAGAGACTTCCGGTCGCGTTGGAACAGTTCACTTGACCAGAGGACTGGGCCATCGACAATGTTATCGCCGACAAGTTTGCTCACACAGCTGTCAACTTCGCAGCAAAAGCGATGGATCCGCTCTTCTCCTTGGCAGATGTTCTCTATTCGCATCTGCTGCAGCCATTTCGTCGTCTTCTCCGCTTGGTCATCGCTGAGCTTGTTCGGTCCGCCTTGTTCCTCACCGGCCGCGAGTATGTCGAGCATCTGCGACTCGTTCTTGTACAGATAATTGGCAGCTGGACCGCGGGACAGTTGAGCTCGTGTCCGCTGGAATGTTCCCCATCTCCGGGGCACACCCATGATTTTCAAGGCGCTGCAGATACTGCGCGTGTGCTCGTAAGGGGCTGAGTTGTGCACGTCAGTGACATACCACATCTTGTCTCGCAGACTTTTCAAGCTCTTCATCATGGTGCCAATCAACCCCTCATGTCGCTCCTGACTCTGCTTGAGCCAGACGAGCCATGCATCATACTCCTCGATGGCTGCATGAGAACGGCGTATTGAGTCTCTGGGTCCTCTTGAAAAGATATTCAGCAAGTTGGCGTAGCCATTCTTGCGAAGTGACGCGGATGAGAGTGCATTGAGCTGCTGCAGTGTCTTCCAGTAGAGGTGAGCCGCAACAAAATCCGACTGCACCCTTGACTGTGAAGAGGCGGCCTCGAGCATTGTGATCAGGACTGGCTGAGGCTCCTCCGTGGGACCTGTCTCCCGCTCGGTATTGGATACCGACGGGGACCTTGCGCCAAAATTGTGCCCTTGTCCTTCGCGATCAACCTTCCGGTATGGATTGCGGCTGCCCATGGAAGATTCAGTGATGATAATCCTGCTTCTGGACTTGTACTTCTTTAGGCCAGTGGCTCGATTGCTCAGCGTCGTCTGCCCTCCATCATCCTCGAGGCCCCTTGGGATCTCAAAGTCTTCGACAAGCTTCAAGATTGAGTCGCGCAGCTGATGGTAATCCTTGTCCAGTTCTGGTCCATCATCCAGATCCTCATCTTCCGTGTCGCTTGTGGTTGAAGAATTCTCTTCTTCAAGATCATCATCAGGATCGTAAGTCATTTGCAAGGAGAGATTGTTGCCATCGGCTGAGATGAATAGTACAACCCAGCGTTCTGCACACGGATGACAGGAGCCAGAAACGACATCGTGGCCCAGGATCTGGACCATCTCATGCATGGCAAGTCTCAACCGGTATCCATCGTCTTCGTAGTTGCTGATCCGTTGGGGACTTGGGACATCAAGCATGGGAGGGGAATAGCGTTGTGGGGTGCCTATTTGATCATCAAAGAAAGGTTCCTTGGAGGTTGGTGCCTCGCTCGTAACGGAAGATGTGCTGAGGCTGATGACCGACGCAGTATCAAAATTGTTTCGTGAAGTGCCAAGAGAGATGGGCTGTGATATGGCAGAAAAGCCAGACACGGAGGGTGCTCCTGAGCGAATGCTGCTGGAGTGGGCAGACTGTGGCCTACGCTCGGGGAAGAGCGCATTTACTAGGGTAAGTAGATCAGCTGGGCTAATGACCAAGTATGGATGCACCTCGGCAGTCTCCCGCAGGGAAGTGATAGATCTGGCTGGAAGGAGTCGTCCGACGCCGCGGGACCTGGCCGGCTTGAAACGGCCAAGGATGTTCTCGATATGAGTCTTCACCTTTGGCGGTGTGAGCACAGGTTTCTTGGAGCTGGTCCAGGTCATGTCAATAACCAAATCCTTGGCTTTGGAGGCAACCTTCTTGAGGATCTTCTGGCGACCGTATTCTGTGATGTGGTACTCTGCCATCATTCCATGTCGTTCCGGGTAGACAATCACATCCGGCAGCCAATGTCCAAATAGCCATTTAGACACAAACCAGCGCCGGACGCTTTCGATCAAGCGGGGATTGAGTCGCCTCAGGATTTCGCTGCCCAACTCTATCACACCTTCCGGGATTCCTGTAGCATCTTCGTCGTCGAGCACTTCAAAGAGGTCGTTAATGGCCCGATCGTAGAACTCATCACTGGCAACGTTGTCCTTGTGTGTCCATTCCGAAATATTGAATCGAGTCCCGTTCTGATCCTCGGCACGATCAAGCAAGAAGGCGCCGTCTTCCAGAATCTTCATGAGGAACCATTCCATGTTGGATCGCCCGGACCAATCGCGCAAGGCAGACCAAACATCAAGCACAGAATAGAGGATCGACTCATTGGCAGAGTTGGAAAACTTAGCTTCAGAGATGAGACGAGCGCAAGCATTAGCCCAAATGTCATTCCGTCGTTGGTCCTCTGCGCTATCCGGTCCTGCAGAGTTGGCGAAACTGGTGTAAATGAGCGCCGAAAGAGGATCATGGCGCTGGAAGGAGAGGAGTCGCTCCACGGCATTGAGAGATTGGGATGAGCTCTTGGCGGCGTTGCTCGATGGATTGCGCCCACTTGGACGGCTATTATAGTAGGGCAAAACTGACTCTACCGGTTCCGATCCTTGATGGAACGTGTTGAGCGCCTGAAGCTCCGTATTGCTGAGAGAAGAAAGCCTCGATGCCAAATAATCCGGGTTGGTCCGTATTTGAGTCAAGAAGTTCAGGAAGGCTTCCCGGGCAGAGGCAGAAATGTCGTTGAGGAAAGGGGCAACAGAACTGATGTTGCCACTGCCTCCAGGTCCGTTTGACATGGTATCCGAATTGTCAGATGAGTCCAAGCCAGGAGGTTTGACCGATTCCAAATCCGGCTCCAGTAGAGCATAACGGCGCGTGTCCTCGCAGCTGTTTCTGACATCATGAATGGCGCCGAACAGATTTGCGAATGCCTTCTTGTCCTCACCACGAAAGCTGTCTGCCAAGTTCCTCTGCGTGATCTCTCCACAACGAGTCAGGCGTGCTGAAAGTGCCGTCGATACCAGAGAACGCTGGAGGCGAACCCGGGTGTTGGCGCGCTTGCGCTCCTGATATTTGGACAGTCGTACAAGGTGGGCGAGCTCCTCCAGAGTGGTTCCTTCGGCCTCGAAGTTGAGTTGCGGATTCGAATACTGAGACACGTCGGCGAGGAGTGGTGGCGGTGGCGGTGTAGAAGTCGAGGCCGACTTTCCTCTTGAACTTGGCGCATCCTCGGCCACAGGCGAGGACGGCACATGATCTGATTCTGGGGCACCTGTGGAAGATGCTTCTTGGGCTATGACAAGCTTCTTTTGCGCACTGGCGCTTCTGCGATGACCCGGTGAGGCATGACTATACCTATCGCTGTCCAAACTCCTCCGTGTCGGAAACGAAATTGCAGGTTTCAGCAGAGGCTCGGGTAGGGGGCCTTCGCTAGGGCTTCTCGAGCGGAATCGGCGTGGTCGAGACGGATCGTGACGACGGCTCAGAGGGGAGGGCGTGGGAGACCTCGACCGATCGGTATTGGTTGGAGAGAGTGCTGAAGCAACAAGCAACAAGGTCAGTCATTATTACCCTCGCACACCAGCAGGTTCGGGCGACTAGGGGAATCGACATACGAGGCGAGGAATGTATGCGGACAGGTGAAGAGAGAGATCGCTGCATGGAAATCATGATGGGCCATGTGGTGTCGAGCTCAAGGGCGCACGATCACCCAAGCACGACTAGCAGCGGCTGCTAGTTGGCTATGGTGGTGCAGTCTACTCAGGCATGGAGGAGCGGAGGAGCTTGGTGTTTTTGCTCGGGTTCTCAGGATGTCGTCGCTGCTGCAAAGCAAGGTCGCATCGAGGACAAGTGCGGAGGAGAGAAGGGATGTCGAGAGCTGTCTCGCTTCCGAGTACAAGCCAGAGAGAGTCCTTGTCGCAATTGCCTGGGGTCGTAGGTAGGTCGTGCGCGCAAGCCGAAGAAGGTAGATACAGCACTCCCGTCGGATTCAATATGTCCCTTGTGACTGCGGTATGATCTATATTCCCAAAGAAAAATACTGTCACTAGAAAGAAATATTATACGACAGGAATCAAGAGTCAAGAGAAAGAGGTTGGCGAGAGGCAACAACAACAACCACAAAAAAACAACCAGCTGTCAACCCAAGGTCAGGGCACCGGTAGGCAATGTAATGTAGCAATGTGCCACCCTTCTGCTCGTGCTGCGATGAACCCTGTCACGTTGACCAGCACAGCAGCGGGCTCGAGTTGGCGGGTTGGCGGGTTTGGCTTGCTTTGGCAGGATGGATTGATGGATTGATGGATTGGGGGGGAACGAAATGGCGGGGTCCTGTTCCCGGCCATGCCCGAATGGGGGTGGCCCCAAGCTTGAGGTGCTTGACAGGCGGGACGAATAGTAGGTATCCAAGCACAAGCCCAGCCACGAGCCCTTGTGGAATAGGGCCACTGCGTGCGTGCTATTTTACCGTGACAGCGGCTTCACCAACGCCAACCTCCATCACACAAAATCCTTTCCCAAAAAACTCGAGGTGTTTGTGACCAGTCTGTGAGTTTATCTGTACTTGGTGCTGTCATCAAAAATATGTGACACATGGCGCCCGGTTACATGTTCTGCTGGCTTCTGACCTGGTTTACCGACTCCCATTGATAATCTGGCGAGGGCAGCGGGATGCTCCTTCCTCCTGTCTCGAACCTGATTGATACAAACTCAATTCATTGGGGCAGTTTCCATTTGCTGGGGAGAGGAAACGGAAACCAAAAGGCCCAAATAATCTGATCCTGAATAAAGCAATGGACGATTTCGCCCAATCACCCACTTCTTTACCAAATCTCATCCACCAGACTCACCTACTAACGGACCGACATTCACTTGATGATCAACCTCGTGGCCGCAACTTTTAGTAACGGCTAATAACGCATCTACGGAGTAGTAGGTACTACTACGAAGCTCACCGATTCTTTCAGTCGAGCAGTTGGATGAGCGGGCATTTGACAACGTTGCTGGTCCGACAGTTGTGTATCCTCTCACCATGTTATGCTTCCGTACTCCCCAATACGGATGGCACTGCTGAATCTCTGTAGAGTACCATGCAGCAGCATGCTATATCTATCACGCATGCTGTGTGTCCATGCCGCTTTCCTGCAAATCGGCTGGCTGCAGCGACAGCACAAATGACGAACGCGTCCGATACGGGGGAACGTGGAAGCTCGAAAGGGACAGGTTGACAACTCAACTGCTCATTTTCATCATCGAGCCAATGGCAGAAAAGTGCCCCGGGCGACTCTGTATGTTTGGATCTCCTGGTATCTGTCTTCTTCCGGACTCGACGTGCTCTGCCGCCATTCTTGTTGTTGTTACTGGCCTCAAGCTTGTAAGCGTCGTATGTGCGCGCTGCAGGTCATATGCCAGGAGCTCTCCGTTGTCTCATATCTTTGTGCGCATGTACCCCGTAGCCTCCTCCTGCCTATGTACGGTGGCAGCGGAACAGAGCTCGGGTCAGATCAGTGCGCTGGCCATGCATTGGCAGATGCAGCACTTCCTTTTTCCTCTCTCAATCCCGTTCCGCCATTTCTCGCCTGTCGCCTGGTCCCCCCTCGGCTGGGCAAGCAGGCAAGCAGGCAAGGTCCTCATCTGGGCGGCATTGGCATGGATACTGGGGGTTCGGATGGCATTGGTCTTGGACTGGCGCCAGCTTGCCCGCAGCGCCTGACATCTATTCTCCAGCCAATCCACTGGGAACACGCTTCTACGACCCGGCCTATGCCAACGCATTCACGACCAATCGCCGCTCTGGACGGACCCCCCATTCCGACGTGTCCCATCCATGAACTTTAGGTTCTCCGGCAGCCAATCGCGTCTTTTACAACCACTATACAAGACAAGGTTGGCTGGATATCTCGAGAGCCCAGGCTCCATCTCGCTACCCTCCCACCTGGCCATTGGATGTCGCCCCCGCCGACTGCGCGGGAGATTGACAGTGGGCGGCAGCACCCGGGCAAAAAGAAGGCAGCCAAGGGCCTTGCCCTCTAATGATGGACTTCCAACTTTGAGCAGGTGACTCTCCGTTGATGCTGCTGATTCTCCCATGCGCTCCGCTCTTTCGCCAGTGTGCACCAAACGGACTACGGCAGGCAGCCTGTGACTCGATCTATTATTGCCATGCCCTTTTTCAGCCTTGTACGTTTCTCCAACGCTGCACGTCAGATGCTGTTACCAGCCTATTGTGGACCACTCTGATAAACAATGGACGGTCCTAGACTCCTCGGCAGGTAGGGGGCGTGATGGAACATGTCACTCGAAACAGCGGCAAAACAAGCCGCCGTTCGGTGAGCTGAATGGTACACCTACAGCCCCGTTTCCTCAGCTCTGCCAGGAACACAGGGTCGGGTATCGCAATTCGTTGGCAGCCGCCCCATCGGCTGCCCTCAACCCTAGATGTGTGGGCCAACTATACTGCCTACACCATTCTATTATCAGCGGATCCCCGAGGCCTGAGCCAATGCTTTGGCGACCCAAAGTTGTTGCGTTGTTGGAATCTTGAGCTTATCCTAGTCTTGTGTCTCAAATGTCGACTACAAATCAGCGCTGATGCTGATGGCCGCGACCGCAATTGCATTTGCCATGCTCACTCAATCCATTCTTGAGGTTTCACGACGCGCTACAGTCTAGGCAAGTACTACAACTCCTGCAATACTATCTCACAAGCCAAGTTGCGTAGGAAAACCGCTTTACTCGTCGACATACTATTGGTTTTGTGCTCTCTGTGGACCGACATCGGCTTTTTTAGGATGCGATTATATTATGTATGATCTGCATATACAACTAATCTTACACCCATGATCCATGCTACCAGCCTCCAACAGTCGGTCAGGAATCAGGATAGCCTCCTGGGCGCAATTTTCAGAGCGCAAACAATTAGGTCGCAAATTCGTGGCAACACGATAGCATCATCAAGCACGAGCATCCATATTCGCTCCAGCCTAGCAAGTCTCTAACCCCCCTTTTTCTGTTTTCGATAGTGGAAGCTCATAGTAAGTCGTTGGTTTAGGTAACGTGACTCTCCGTCTGGCACAAGACTAGTCACCGACGATGCCTCAAAGTGAGAATAAAGAATAAGCCTCATGTTCTCCAACATATGCCACGTATACTTATCAACTGGTCCACTCGTTTGTCCCGCCATCCTCGTTACTCCTCATCAGGTTGCCGAAGAAGGCCATGGACGCCTTGGAAAGCCCAATCCTCGCCCGGGGCCGCAAGACCAGGACACGGTTGGTATCGTATCGAGTGATCTGTCACGCAGTGGTCCAATGGGTACACCGAATCAGGCACGGTATTCTCCGGCTCATCGATAATATTTCACCTATAGATTTCCGCAGTGGAATACGCTGGGTCGGAAGGCGATGATGTGTCTCCCGACCCAACCTCTACGCCGGCGGCATCACTCGGTCCGGGACTTCGAGGCCTGACGTGTTCCTTGCTCATACCGTCGCGCACGATCCTGATGGTTCCAAGGTAAGGAATGTGAACACAGACTGGAGCGTCTCCGCTCTTATCGGCAGGACTTCCGTTTGTCTCTCCAAGCTGGATGCTTACCCGACGTTGTACAAAGCGGACCGTTTTCCGGCATCTGCACCTCAATGGCCAAGTTGCTCCGCAAGAGGTCGAGACTCCGCGCACTGGGATCGTCCGAGTTCATGCGGTCGAGTTCCATCATATTTTCTAATGTTTTCTTGTGCCCGCCAACCATGATGCGGCCGCTCTGATTCTGATACGCGAGGAGATGCTCCGCACTGGACCGATGGACGTATATATGAGCCAGTGACAGGGTCATGGCTCCCATGCGTGCAAGAAAATCCACCATGCGACAGCGTTGAGCTACTCAATTAGACCTTGACAAAGCGATGAGAGGCGCAAGCAGCTCTCGCGAGGCGTTGACACGTGTGACTCAGGAGTAATCGAAGACCTTGCTGGCAGAACGAAGCATGGAGCTGAGTCATCAGGTTGTAAACAAGTTCATTGACCTGACCGGAAGTCCGCGAGAATAGTTTTTTCTCTTTACCAAAGATTTTTTTTGACGTCGCTGTACAGAGTATAAGACATTGGATGAAATTATTCTGCGGATTGAGCACAAAAAAGTTCTATCAAGCTTAGATTTTGAAACTTTGAAATTCATCCGAATATAATCTCTGTTTTCCTTTCTTTACTTCTCTTTTACTTTTTCCTCTCAGGTAAGTTGTAGCTACACAGATTGCAAGCAAACTAAAACCTCCTCCGTACGGAGGCTTCGGTGAGTACAGTACAGTCGTGGAAGGGAACCTCTGCGTATGACACTGCGTAGTCTGGGTACCTTCTGGCGCAACATTCATATTTGGTGCCAACCACCACTTGCTGTGCACAGTTCAAGCCGCTTTTTGTAGTTCCGGAACCATGTCGTGGGTCGCGTTGTAATTCGGGGACGCTCGATGTCGACGGATCTAGCTGTGATGTTATAGCGGCAATGAGTGCATCCGCTCCAGCCGACTCGTTATAGTATCGTTGGCAGACTGAGCGTCGAAAACTAGACCACTGATATCTCGACTGCTCTAAGGTAGGCTCCTGAAGAGACTCAAGCATAAGCCCAAGAGGGTTCTGCATTTGTTTCTTGGCATATAACAATACTGCGTGTAGCGTCTAGTCATTTGGTTGATGAACGCTCGCCGACTGTGCAGTACTCTTCCCATAACAGTTCGTGTACCGTGTCTGTCGCTAGACGCCAATGATGGCAACGTACATGCTCTGGGCCATGAAACATCATAGGCAGTCGACATTCACAGGAAGACTGAGATCTTCAGTGATCGGATCACTTGCGAGGTCGACCAGCAGAGTCCTTTAGGCTCGCAGCGACTCCAATAGACCTTCGAGTCGCACATTGAAACCGAGCCTGACATGAAGAAGGTAAATGGTGTGTCGAAGCAAACGCCTCGTTTCTATGACCGGATGATAATTCGGGCCCGGTGTATCAGGGAGTGCTCAAGCTGTCTCCATTTCGACAGTTTCGAGGACGGTGCATGGGAGAAGACGAACGGCTACTGGTTCATAGTATGTCATCTCGATCTACTGTCCAGATGGCAAAGCGATGTGCAGGATCTCGGACGATTCTCTCTTCTTACTCTATGAATGCGGTCGAGTAGTGTCCAAACCCAGGGCGCGAGGGACACTGACATACTAGGTATGCGATTCTGATAGTTTGATGATCTGTAGGGATTCTACGACTTTAAGCAACTGCCTACCTCAAGATGGTGGCCAACCTCACTTTCGCCCACTCCGTTCACACCTCAGAAAACGTGGCCAACCTTACTGTCGCTCGCGCCGTTTGCACTCTGCCCTGGGAGAACTCTGGCAAAACCATGGCTCATTGTCCCCGGTACCTACAGCACTTGAGGCAAGGTTATTGGGGCAATTAAGTCCCAATGCAAATAAGCACATCCGGGGAGCTGGTCGAGTGGTACAAAGCGCTCCTCCAGGGTTATCCGGCAAGAACGCTGATTTACTCAAACGCAATCCGGCCACTGATTTACCTGTCTAGGTTATCCGGTGACTAATTTGCCCGGCGGGTTATCCGGGTCTTGATCTTGCTGATTTACCTCTCCCTGTTTTTTTTTTTTTTTTTTTTTTTTTTTAAAAAAAAAAAAAGTCAATCGACGGGCTCACATCACTGAACTCCACTGCTTCCTCTTCATGTTTGCAATCCTCATGAGCACCTTCCTAGTAGCGCTGAAGACTGAATTGATTTGGCCTGACACCATATTTGATGTTCTCGGGTACATGTTGCCAAGTATGTTAGATAGAAACTGGTAATGACCATGCATCTGTTGGACAGGATCGCAGGTCGGAGAGGCAGAAATAGGCAGTCCTTGCCAAATTTACACCGTCGAAAGAGGGACGCGACTCTTTCGCCATCGTCCAAGACCAGCTGGCCACATACGGAGCCACGCAACTAGAAGTGGTATGCCTGGTACGGGGTTGCCGCATCAAGAGAGTGCAGATGCATTCGTGCACGGCGCCGGTAGTGATTCGATCGACCACCAGACAACAGGAGGCGATCCAATAAATGAACCTGCGATCGGTTGATGCTGCAAGGAACAACCAAAGACTCATGACAACGTCGACCGATGGTACTCAGTGGACGAGCGTTGAAGGGTGCCGAGTAAGTCGAGCAGACTGTGATGTCTGTCCTTTGTCCAAGTGTCAAGTTCTTCTGTATAAGCCGAGTGTCGCTGTAATGCGCCCGTTGCGCTTGGTTTAACACTATGGGGGTACCATACGGTTTAAGCTTTTTGGAAAGACCAGAATAGAACAAGAAAGGGTTGGCTTTGAGCTGGTTTTAGATTGGCTAGCATTGGTCGAGCCAAATCGTGAACATTTACAGGGTTCATGAGTATATTTGGTAATGATCTTTCTCCTATTTTGGACGGAGCGACATGAAGTTGTGTATGTCCCGATTTTTAGCATTGCCAAGAGCGAGTAGGCGGGGAATTCATCGTCAGATTGCCTTTCGAACACAACTTTAGAGTAGGTAAACTCGGCAAACACGGGCAGATTTGACCCCCAGAAAGACTAAAAACACAATTGGGGTTTCTGCAAAATGAATAAAGAAATCTTGAATTATGCTCTCATTTGTATGACGAAATGACTGAAGGGGTGCGTCGGTTGAGCGGCCCGCTGCAGACAATATACTGGAAACCAGGATTGGCTGGATTTGGGTTCCATCAGTGCGAGGAGGCTCCGTCCCCCGCCCCGGCTAAATCTTCGCATCTCCATTTGGTGCCGGCCTGGTTGATTCCCCCAATCGGCATCATGCCTCTGCCTTCGTGCGGCGGATATGCGCTGCCCGCAATCCCCAGAGGCGACAAAGGCAAACCTCGATCCGTGATGCTACATGGGCAACACGATGTTTAAAAGGGCGCCATCGTCCCGCTGCCACGAGGCATGGAGGAGCGGCAAGGGAAATCGACATCTCTCCAGCTGATATCTCTCAAGATGGCCTCCAAGTATCTCGCCCTGGCTCTGGCCACACTGGCCGCCGCCGATACGGGCTATTTCATCACGTTCGGCGACTCGTACTCGCAGACCGGGTTTAACATTACCCTAGCGCACCCGTCGGCCGCCAACCCTCTCGGCAACCCGGCGCTGCCGGGCTACACCGCCAGCGGCGGCCTCGACTGGGTCGGCTACGAGGTCACCGAGTACAATGCCTCGCTGCTCCTCTCGTACAACCTGGCCTACGGCGGCGCGACGGTAGACGCCAGCCTGGTCGCCCCGTACGCGGACACCGTGCTCAGCTTCGTCGACCAGGTCGGCGAGTTCTCGGAGTACTTGGCTTCCAAGCCGGACTGGGCGCCCTGGACCTCGGACAACGCGCTCGTGGGCGTGTGGATCGGCGTCAACGACATTGGAAACTCCTTCTGGCTGTCCAACGTGACCGACGTCCTGGATGCCGTCACGACCAAATACTTTGAGCTGCTGCAGGTGACCTATGACGCCGGCGTCAGGAATTTCGTCTTGTTGACTGCACCTCGTAAGTGAATTCGGACAGAAAAACACTGCCAGCCAGTATGCTGACCTCGATACAGCCACTGACCAAACGCCGGTCATGCTCGAGAACGATGCGGCTTCGGAGGCATCCCTCGTGAGCGCCATCTCGACCTACAACGACTTTGTCTCCAGCAAGCTGGACACGTTCAAGTCGAGCAACAGCGACGTCAGCGCGTGGCTCGTCAACACGTCGATCCCGTTCTACGAGGCCATCAACAACCCCACGGCGTATGGCGCGCCCAATGCCACTTGCTACAATGCCGACGGCGTCAGCTGCTTGTGGTTTAATGACTACCACCCCGGTGTCGCTATCCAGGGGCTGGTCGCCAAGGCTGTTGCTGAGGCGGTTGGTGCGCCATGGTTTGCGGTTTGAGGAATTCAAAGTAGAGGAGTCCAGACAAGATGTACATATTTGTTGAAAACTAGGTCATCTCTAATATCACTCGAATCGTCCAGGTGGGACTGAAAGAGAGTTTCTCGAAAGGCATCTTATGGATCGCGATGCACTGTGCCACTCGTCGGCTGACCCACTACTGTAAAGGCATCAGAAGTGTTCACGACGTTGTTAAGGCGCCAATCAGAGTTAGTATTCGCAAAGTAGACTTAGTACTATCATCTTTGAACTAAGCATGGGTTCCCCCATCTGGAAAGGCTATATACATCTTTGTGTGGGAATCTTGGCTTCCGCCAAATTACAGAAACTCTTGGCTTCCGCCAAATTACAGGAACTCTTGACTTCCGCCAGAATGCAAAATGCTTGACTTCCGTCAGCAGTCCAGTTTATCCCTGATCCTATCCAACCCTACCCAATGAGCAATTGAATTGTATGTGCCCGAGGATATGTTTGCGATTCCATTACTCCAGAATATATGTCTGGAACTTTCGCTTGACCGTTCGCATGTACTGAACCTCGGGCTCACTCTCGTCCTCGAGCTTGGACTCAGACTTGACCTTGGACTTGATCTTGGACTTGATCTTGGACTTGGTCTCCGGCTTGGTCTCTGGCTTGACCTCCGGCTTGACCTCCGGCTTGACCTCTGGCTTGACCTCTAGCTTGATCTCTGGCTCGATCTCTGGCTTGATTTCGGACTTGATCTCGGACTTGGGCTCAGGCTCGGGTCGTACATTGAAACAACGAGATCCAAGTGGGCCGCGAACCTCCTTGTCGGGATACATGCGCTCATACTTGGCGATGCGTTCCTCGATGTTGCCAAGCTCGAGGCCGATAGATGGGGCCCGGAGGAAATGGTTCTTGTCCCAATTGCGTTTCTCGGATTCCAGGAACGAATCCCATTGCTTGATATGGCTGGAAGATGTCAGCATGTATGAAACTGCATTGCGTACCGTCGCGGCTTACCAATGATTGAAAAGCATGCGACGACAGAGGTAGACGCACAGATCATGGTTCCATTGATCGTAGGCCTTGCACAAGGCTCTGTCGGCGTAAGAAAATGCCTTGACCACGAGCTTGTCATCTGGCTGGTTGTCGGGGCCGGTCTTGAAGTCGATGTACGTGGAGGGCACGTATCTGCCCTCCAGGTCGACAAATTCAAGAACAATTGATTGCTTGATCTTGTCAAGGCGGGCTCTCAGCAAGGCAGGCTGACCAGCCTTGCGCGTGCGTGGTACTTTGTATGGCGGGGCTCTTCCCAGGAGGGTGAGAAACAACTCGTCCCACGGCTCATCGTCGAACATTGAACTAGCTTTCTTTGGATCAGGCAGGTCCTGATGACTTTTGTCAGCAAGAACATCTCAGTAGAGTCAACTGCACATGTTACCTTGCTAAATACGCCAATCCCGATCGAGTTCGTGTGGATCTTGGGCCTCTCGAACTTTGGGGCGACAGGTGGGAGGGCGCTGTCCCAGAGCTCGAAGACGAATCTGTCCACCGCGTCCTTGAGCTCATCGTCGGTCATGACCTCTGCCGACTCGTCCCAGGCTTTAGCCCAGGATGCGAAAAATCCTCGCAGCTGGAGTTTGATCTCATCGCTGCACTCGTCGAAGCTGCCAATGGTCATCATCGGTATTCCATAGTCGCGCGACATCTTGATGGTAGGATCGAGATTTGTTGGATGTTGGTTGTTGAACGATGAAAGAATGGGGTTGGACTTGGTGTCTGGGTACTGTCTGGTGAAGCTCAAAAATCAGTTAGCAGGTGAAGAAGACTCAAACGCGGGTGCTCAAAGCTCCGTAAGGAAGAAGACTTTGTAGCTTCTGGCAAGCGGAACAGGGCCAGACAGTATTGCAATGGTATGGACACAATGGGGTCTCGAAACAATCCAGTAAATGGGAACAATCGGTGGGATTTTGCAAAAGTCCCAAGCTCGTGGGGCGGTAGCCATTCAAGCAACCGATTGTTCTCGCGCAGGAACAATCGAATGGACGTCGTCACCGGTAGCCAATCCCCTCTGCACTGCAAATACACAACTCAATCTCCTAACCTAGAGTTGTGTTCTTGTAAAAAGCGGAATTACATTCTATTAACCCTAGTCTCTAGGCAAATTCGCTGGAGTTCCCTCCGCATTTGGAACCAAGTACAAAACTTGCGACAACCATAATTGGTAGGGCTGGGCTTCCGCCAAAAACCTTTGCAAAACATTCGCAAAGGTTTGCTGGAGTTCCTTCCACGCCAAAGCTTGTAAAGATCCTTGTTAGAGCAGCTTGGCTTCCGCCAGAACAGGTGCAATGGTCTGCTGGAGTTCCCTCCGAGACACGTTCAACAGACAATCTATATCAGTTGTCTGAGGAGGGAGTTCACAGCGTGACTTCCGCCAAGGACGATGTGACGGCTGCCGTATCGACCAACGATTGTCGAGCGAGTTCAAGACGTGCTTGGATCTCGGGCTGCTTGAGCTTGCCGTCGAACTTCTTGGAAGCTCTCTCCTTGGACAACAATGGCTCGTTCTGTTCTCGAGTTAGAAAGATGATGCGGAGCATTGAGATAATTGAAACTTACACAGAACCACTCTGGCTCGATGACGGTGACAGTGGAAAAATGGCATTTGCCACCAGCGCAGACGAATTCGTTGTAAACGATCCACTCGTACGCCGGGAAACCTTTACCTCCTCTCGCAAACATGATGTTGGACAAGTCGTATCCCTTGTACAGTACGGCGCTTTGGGGGCTGATGAGGCCTGCGTGGTTGTGGTTGATCGTCACGTGTGAGTCTGTGTCCTTCTTGTGGACGGCCGACTGCGTTGCAAGGCCGACGGCCAGCGCCTTGCGGATGCGATCTGTGTACTCGGGATCACGAACACTGCCATGGTGCATTTTGAGCTTTCCGGGCCATATCTCTGTGACAAGCTCGCACAGGCGCTGTCGCATGTTCACCGCAGCCGAGAGTGCGGTGTGGGAGAGAAAGTTCTCGTGGCACCACTGCTCAGCATCTATCTTCTTGTCCTTCCGGACATGGACGAAAGCGTGAATCGCATTCAGATCCGTGATATGGTCCGAGAGAGGATGTGCGAATTGGGAGCGGCCGATGCGGTCTGCTGCGTCTGCAAGGTCCGTGGGTCGCATCCAGATGGGATACTGCAGCTCGGCTGCAGCGACAATGACTGTCATCTCCGCGAGGCACTCGAATCTGACCGCTGCTTCCAAGAGATTAAACATGATCGGCTCAATGGGAAACCGGGCAGCAATACTGCCCTTGGTTGTGGGGGAGTGGGCAAGCGCGGTGACCTTGCCATTCTCGTCTGTCTGATCATTGCCGTAGATCATGCCGCTGTGGAATGAAAGTGTCAATATCTGTCCAAATGGTTTGGATTCTCTCTATGCTACTCACAGGTCCGACAGCTCCATGATGGCGCCGGCGAGAGGCTCTGGGTCCGGACAGTCAACAAAGTCCAGGCCGAGTAGATCTCTGTTACCGGTGGCCAAGAGACTCAGCAACACAGACTCCAATCGGTTTGTCTTGATGGCCGGAACAGTCGAATCCCGAAAGTCATCACGGTGTGTCTCCGTTGTGTACATTCGGAAACATTCTCCGTCGGCCACGCGATCGGCTCGATCTTTCCGTTGGCTGGCCGAAAACTTGGAGATCGTCGCTCTTCGTATCTCATGCATTCTGACGCGAGGATTCCACACCATCTCTTTGACTAGGCCCGAGTCGATGACGAATACGATGTTGGGGACCGTCAGACTTGTCTCGGCGATGCTGGTGCTGAGGATGCACCTACGGCGACCGGCACCCTGGTAGATGCGAGCCTGCTGGCTCTTTGGCAACGCGCCGTACAGTGGTATGACCTCGAGAGAGTTTGAGGAGGCCTCGAGGATGGTTCGGGCGCGAATGATGTCTGACTCGCCGGGCAGGAAGATGAGAATATCTCCCGGGCGCAAGTTTTTATGAACGTGCAATGCGGTCATGACCGCGTACGCGACAGCATCGCAAGCAGCCTCTGCCAAATACCGAACTTTGACGGGGTGTAGTCGACCTGGCACGTTCAAAACGGGTGCATTTCCATCAAAGTAGGCCTGGAACTTAGCAGCCTGGCTCGTTGCCAACATTAGAACGACACGGAGATCGTCCCGCTCCTTGACGGCAGTCTTGAGCATCATGAGCAGAATATCGGTCGGCATAGACCGCTCATGCACTTCATAGAGGATGATGCACGAGTATTTGCGGAAGCCTGGGTCTTTTTGGGCTTCGACGAGAAGAAGACCGTCCGTACAGAACCTGAGGCGAGTCTCCTCTGATTCCATTGAGTCGAGGCTCACGGCGTAGCCAACGTGCCCCCCAAGTGCGACATCGAGCTCCTCGGCCACGCGTGATGCCACATGGGCTGCAGCCAGTCGGCGAGGCTGCGTGATGGCGATTCTGCCGTTCCCGGCAAGCTGGTCGTAGAGAACGAACTTTGGAATTTGGGTGCTCGAGCCAGATCCACTTTCGCTGGCCACAATGGTGACCTTATTGTCGTGGTACATGTCCAGGAAGGCCTGACGCTGGGCTGCCACCGGAAGCTCACGACTGGAGCTCAGTATCTTCCGGTAGTTATCGGAAAATTTCTTCTTGGTCAACGGGTTCAGTCGAGAATCCTCTTGCTGGGCTGCCCAGGCCGCCGTCGTAGCATTGGGCCAGGCCTCCTGTGCGGACGGGCTGAGGTTATTGGTAGGCTAAGGAGAGAAAAGAGTCAGCATTTGCTCACCATCGTCGTGGTTCCGCAGGACAGATATTGCCATCAAAGATAATGAGATTTCAAAGACCATAAGGACCTACTGTGGTCAAAGACATCACGGCGATCAGGACGCGGACGAACGTTTGGTCGTTGATGGTGGTAATGATGGTGACCATGGACGCGTGGACAATTTGGTCGGGTGGAAAAGAAGACACAGAGTTCAAAGTCCCAGGGAAGAACAATTTTCTAATCGGAATTGAGAGAAAGAGTGCGTGGGCGATTGGCCGTTTGCAGAGGCGGTTTCGCGTTTCAGGCACAACCTCGATTGTTGTGTTGACCAATGAGACGCGTTGCAAAGGTAGCTGATCTTCTACATCATTGAGCCTTGGACCTACCTAGAGACAATAGGCATGACACGTAATAGACACTAAGAATCAATCTGATTGCAAGTGGATGTTGTCCATGGGTGCGTCCGCGGAAGCTCTGCGGAGTGCTCTGCGGAGGCTCCGCGGAGTACCAGTGGATGGCACCCCAAGACGGGAGCAGTACACGGATTGGCTGAAAGTCATCTTGTTTGATGAAGAGCGCCATACATATAACAATTCTGACAATGTTTGTGCAGTGCAAGTCGGGCTGAATCTGGCTCGAGGTATTTAGGCAGAGATCCTGCTCAAGCCTTTTGTTTCTTTTGCGCGATAGTAGATAATGATTCTATATCTCTAAGACAACTATCCTAGAACAATGTCATCTGTAGATTACGAGGAAATGGCATGAGTATGTTATAATAATTCATTGCGACTCTTGTCTCTTGCTTTCTACACAGTTTGTAATATCGACGGCATCGCGTATTGCTCTGATCCACGAGGTCTAGATCGAACTACCCGATTGGAGCCACAGTGGCCAAGAACGATTAAGTGCGTTGTTTATAAGGTTTAAAGGATCGAGGGAATCTTTTAGGAAGTCGTCAAATTTTGGCACTGGCGCAAAGCAGTATTAAGTGTCGATGCCCCGAAACAAAAGACCCAGGTACGTAATTAAGATTGCCTCGAGCACTCTTACGGGTCTCCGTGCTTTTATTAATTCTGTTTTATCGCTAATATTAGTTTTTTTGGCCACCGCCCCGAAAAAAAAGTTGGGCACAACATCCTGCTGACTGGTGAAATCATAGTGGGTGGTACGTTCGACGGTACGAAAGTCAGCCTCCGTCGTTGGATTGGCGTATCTCATGTGCTGAGCCATCCTGTTGAGTACTTCTGCGGCCGACAATGACGATCCAACATACACCTTGGTCTCAGAAGTGGACCGCAGATTAGTGCCAGGCGTGATCGTCTTGATGACTCTCTTGATGACTCTCTTGGTGCGCGATCTGGCGTCTGGAACATGGTAGACGTTGAATGCAGACAACCGAGTGGGCACGTCAAGATATACTGCCCACTGGCGACAATCCAAGGCGCCGGTTGGAAGGTCGAGAAGATCGATAGCCTTAACCTCGGGGTTGCCCATGATCTTCTGGACACGCAATGGAATGGCCTCGAGATACATATCGATCAGTGCAAATGCATCCTGACTCCTCAACCAGAACCTGCTTGCCGGAGACATCTCCTTCAACTCATGTGGCTGGTGAGCCCACCCCCGATGTTCCTCCAGAGTGCCATCTTTCGCCCAAGAGACCATCCTCGAGACGAGTGCACTGAATTTTGGGCAAAATGCCGACACACTTTCATCGTTCTCGTCCTCTGGGAATTTCCGATTGATCTCTTCGACGATCTCGGCAGCAATGCGAAAGGATACCTTCGTCCTTTTCCTGTTCGGGGCTTTGGTCTTTTGGGGGCGTTTTCTTGCCTTCCGTCGTTTCTTGATGGCTGACAGACTGTCGATCTCGGAGCCAGTTGGCTGATCGTATGAAGAGTCAGAGTCCTCTTCAAGTTTGATGCTAGTGCCATGATTAATTTCGTGCTCTTTCTGATCATCGGGTATTTTTTTGCTCACTTGATAATCAAATCCACCAGCGCAGGCGGTATGAGACCCGTCGCAGTCGTGATGGATTGCTCCAGATCTGTGAATGCTGCGAGATAGGAGATTGGGTCGGCCGACCACAGGTGCAGTTCTGCGGGGCATCTTTACCAAATAAACTGTGGGTGGTCTTCAAACAGTGTAGACAACGTACCCTGAGGATTCTGCCACATTGAGGGGAAGAATAGGTATATTTTGACTTTGAAAAGGTGGGAATGAATTTTTCTCTTGCCCTGAACAGAATTTGAAATTTGTGCGCCCTGGTACATCGTTCCTTCCAGTTCTCCGAGCCTACTGGGTAGACTCGTAGACATATCCATCAGAGGGTAGGAGCGAGGATGTTCTTGCCATTCCGGAGTCAATGAATCGCCTGGAGTTGATGGGCGCCGAGAGTACCTGCCTTAGGTATCTAATCACCGAGCTGTGGATGTCAAGTGGTTCTTGCTTGAATACAGCGACCTCTTTCCGACTTGGTACTGGTGAGGGTTGTTGCGAGAACAGCGCCCTCGAAAAGCAAAGGCGATGGACAGGGGCCTAGGCCTGGAGCTTTTGTCACAAGGCAACACAACTGATGACGGAAACGGCCGTAGTTTGTCTAGTACCTACGGATTGCAAGTCTTCATGGGGTCCAGTATGCAGAGCCATCCTTGGAGGAATAGCCCATCTGATTGATTGCAGGCCGCACGAGAAACGGTCACACATGGAGCGTCATACAATGCGCAGATAATAAAAGAATCCTCGAGTCCGGGTACGTTAGGAACAAGAGGTGTAGATTCGAAGTTGCTTCTGCAAAAACCAAAGAGGTACGCTTCTCGTAGCCATTACCCGTGTGGTTCCAGCTCAGCAAAAACTTGAGCTGTCAATCGAACGCTACCTGTCCGGCCTTCTGACACTGCGCAACGTTGAAATTCGACTCTCGAGCACACAATGTACTTTTGCTAGCAGCTAAGGCCCAACGAATGGTAGTTGTGCCCTTCTAGATCAAGAAAATATAACCGTTATTAGGTAGACTTTACTACTTCCATCCCGAGCCACGTTGTTTGCTACAGTAATGTGCCACCGTCGTTGCGTGGGCTTCAGGAAGTAACAGTGACGCGCGTGCGGGAGCAAGTGGTCACATGCTCGGAAGTAGACGAGTTACAGACCGCAGTTGTATTTATCTCTACGTAGACCCATGTTGTGAGAGACTTCGGGCGTCCAAACCCTCCATTGTGTACCCTGACTGGTCAATCTGGCTACCGTCCGAACAGCCGTCTGTGTTACCCAACAAGCGCAAAGCATCACATGTACCACATCTCGCTTGCCGCAGTATTTGAGTTGATCCAACAATCCATCTCACTGCATTCTGGTGAAGCCATCTTGGAGACCGATTGACTCTTAGTTTTGGGGCGCCATCGAGCTTAGTTGCCAAGGGTAAAGTCCTGGGGGCCGGTGTAAGAGGTCGAAGTGTCTAAAGGCGAGGTGCCCGTGGACGACTTCAACAGTTAGCAAATTGCTTCAAAATAAACCCAACACGACGTGCGTAACTCTTAGGTTGCCAGCAGAGGCTGACACTTCCACCCAATGCACGAGGTAACTTGTACTCGGAAGACATAGGAGAGCAGGGGGTATCAAACAAACGAAGCTACTAACCTCCTCAACGACACCAGGGTCGCTTGTGTGGGATCTCGGAATATTGCCGGCCAAGACGTCAAGCTTGATGGCCTGATCCTCGACCTGGCTGAACGTGAAGGTGGCGCTGCCATCGTCACAAGTTCCGTTGACGGGGAAGAGATAGGCACCGCTTGAGAGACCGGCGCCGCCCACGCCGCCGCAACTGGTAGGGGGTCCGGTGCCAATCAGCAGGTTGAAGTTCACACTGTACTTTCATTAGCATTTTGATCGCGCCTTAGAAAGATGGGAACGACGCGAGACAAACGGACGCTCAGGGAGTTAATTTACTTACGTCTCGACGCTCGAGTGAGGAGCGACGCCTGCAGAAAAGCGTGTGACCTGCCAGGCATCATCTCTCTGGACAAGAGGCATAGCCAGGCCCAGAGCGGCCAGAGAAGCCAAGACCAAGTTGAAAGACTGCATCCTGTCGAGTTGAGTTGCGAGGTAGCTTTGGAGTCGGGTTCTTCGATTTGTTGGCAGAAGCTTGACACTATTCGAGGGAACGAAGAGCGCCTTTATAGTAGAGTTCAAGCGAGCGTTTGGTCAATGGAGATCGAATGTTGCACTAAAGACAAGGCGATCGATTTCATGTACAAGTCGTAGAACGGAGCTGGTACATGTCCATGTCGCACGTAGCGCCTCGAAAGGCCGGGCGCGCGCACAACCGGCCGCCCACCCGCCCGGCTTCCTAGCGCAGTCTGGCCGTTTGCTCTTTTCAGCGCGTCAGACATGGAAAGTCGACTGTTATACTCGAAAGTAAAATATTTGTTCGCGCGGGAGCCTCGGGCCTCGACCAATCCGTTCCACTTCCTGGCCAAGCGACTCTTGACCTACGACAGAATAGCATTCGTATTCCAGCTTCAACGTGGTCGCTGGCTGACATTGCGATCGGAGGCAACCAGCAGCGGACCCTCTAGGCATGCAGCCCTCAATCTCACGATACACATCATAGATGTGGGCAAACATGAATGCAGCTGAAGGTGTAGCGCCTAGAGGCAGCTTCTCTAAGATTCGGCCCAACTAGGTATACTATGCGCTCGCTTCCACGAATCTCTCATCGCCGACGCTTCCAGGACAATTATCAAACCTTCATTCTGACAAAGCCCTTTTCGGCTTCGCGTTTATCAAGTTCGGAATTCTGGGATTTTCGATTACGGAATTTTCGATGGATTCCTGGCGACGCCCGTGGCTGACAAATACCCCGCTTCACTTACGCTTGCGGGGTTATGATTGGCTGGACAATACAATTATGCGATAGGTGCAGGTCTTATACGAGAGCAGTGAAGGATGTATAAATGATGGCACTCGGTTTCAATTTCTGGGCAAATCCGAGCCCTGAGCATATCATGTTCAACCGTTTATTTAACATCTCAAGCCAATTCCTAGATTATACACCCATCAGTTCATACTTACTTTTATTCATCAACATGGTCACCATTACTGAAATTCGAGCAGCGAATACCTCGCTTAGATCCTCGCGCTCCGGGCTAACGGCCATCGTAGCGGGAGCAACGAATGGTAGGTCCAGTAATAAAACTGCATTGGCCGCAAAAAGCTGTCCAATGGGTTTGGGACCAGATACTAACAAATGTGCCGTCTAAGGTATCGGATACGGCTTTGCCAAAGCCCTCGTATCGCAGACAGACATCGTCAAGCTATACATCATCGGCAGGGGAGACAGATTGTTCTCGGTAATTTCCGAGCTCCAGACGCTCAACAGCAATGCGACGTACATACCGATCCAAGTGTCAGATCTGACGCTTCTCGCGGATATCCAAAAGGCGACGAGCCAAATCGTGGAACAAGAGTCAAAAGTCGACCTGTTATTCATGTCGCAAGGATTCCTGTCTTTGGGATCTAGAGACGAGTCGACAGAGGGCATCGACAAGATCGGCTCGATCCGCCACTACGGTCGGACGTTGATGATCCTCAATCTCCTCCCTCTGCTGAACGCGGCGCCATCGCCGCGCGTCGTCTCGGTCTTGGCAGGCAGCAAAGAGGGCCCGATCTTCAGAGACGACCTGGAATTCAAGGACCCAAAGAACTACAGCGTGTCCAAGATCGCCGAAGCTTCCGCGAGCTATGTATCACTGACGCACGAGCAGCTGCAGAAACAGAACCCCAAGATCAGCTTCGTACACGCTTTCCCCGGATTTGTCAAGACGAGTCTGTTCCGGACCGAGAACTTTGGTCGGGTTCTCGGTTTCTTGATCAATTGGATCATCATTCCGATTACGTCTCGCTTCCTTTGGCAGACCATCGAAGAGTCCGGCGAGCGGTTCTTGTAAGTGCCCCATCTTTCTGTAGCGAATTTCCCGGTCCAAGTTGCAGATCTAACTTGTTTCAAAGATATGTCGCTTCCACACCAAAATTCGCCGCAGCCGAGACAGGAACCAACGACTTAGCCGTGGGATCTAATGGCGTCAAAGGCAGCGGTGCCTACACCATCAACGAGCACCAGGAAGGAATCAGCAACAAGGCTCTGGAGTCGATCAGGTCGGATGGATATGATGTTAAGATCTTCGAGCATACCTTGGCTACCATCAAGAGAGTAGTAGGCAAGAGCATATAACTGCGACGATAAAGAAGCGGTGCTACAGGGCGAGAACGGAGACACAGCGCATTGAGATGGAGGCGACACATGAGCGATCGTGGAGAAGCAATGTATAATACATACCTATAGACAGTCATTCCGCAAAGGCTTTGAGTTTACCCTGGCCGCCCTACTTGATACATGTATTGAGAGCACCAATGACGGGTTCTGGGGAACTCTTTCACTTGCAGCTGATAATCCGCGCACCAATGCAATCGAATATTGTATTATTAGAGAACAGTACCTGATTAAACCGCTGCCTAACTGGTCCCATCTTTTAGGAATCCTGATAATGCTGTCTTGGCGCGACGCTGGTCGGTACAGCCTCATGTCAGCAGCTAGTGTGGGCGCAGCCATCTAGGTACCAGAACGGACTTTGACTGGGCTTTCGGAGACATCAATAATTTCCGGTCGCAATATAAGTCAAGTTGTTGTTGGACCCTTCACTTGGGATTGACAAGAAAACAACATATCTAACCATTGCAACATCATGTTCAAGCTAAGCACTTCCGCTATTCTACTTCTTGGCAGTTGCCTTTTAGGGCACGCGAATGCAGCATGTGTCCCGCCACATTCGAATTCGTCAGAGACACTAACGCTATACGTCGCCCATCAGGGTAGAGGCGTCTTGACTATAAGCTTCGATCCAAGCAAAGAAGCAGACGAAAGCCTTCAAATTATTGGCGAAACGGCAGCGGGATATCAACCGGGCTGGATTTGTGGCCAAGACAAAAACGTCTATTCGGTATCAAGGACGAATTATCCCGACAACTCTTCCGTCTCTGGTGCAGTCTTTGCCTTCGATAAAGACGAGAATAGCAACCAATTGAAAAGTATTGGTTCCATCAGCTCTGATGGGGAAGGCGGCGTCTTCTGCGACATCAATGGCGACGGCACCATGTTGTGGGTTGCGAACATAGATGGTTCGACCGTGTCATTCCATCCGCGTTCGCCAACCGGCATCATCGGCGCATCTTCCCATGTCTTCAAATACAATCTCACACAACCTGGTCCCGGAGGCAATGACTCTCAGATCCAAAGCAATCCACATCAGGCGGCGTTCGACCCATCGGGCCCATGGGGCCAATTGATGGTTGTCCCCGATCGTGGCGCGGATCGCCTCTACGTCTATCGCGTGCAGTCATCTGCCGGGGAAATGCCAGACGTCCAGCTGGCAAAGAACATCACGCTTCCTCTCGGAACTGGTCCGCGCCATGTTGTCTTTCAAGTCATCGACGACGATCTCACCACGTTGATGTACCTCGTTAGCGAGATCGATAACACGATCAGAGTCTTCAGCATTTCCGGGCTTGTGGATGTAGGCGATGTCTCGCCCAGGGCATTGAATATTACCCTATTGCAGACCGCGTCGACTCTGGGACCAGGCTCGAATCGAACAGCCCCGAACAATGAACGCTTGGCTTCAGAACTCGCGCTGTCCAACGATGGAAAGTTCCTATACGTCTCGAATCGCGACACAACAACGTATGACAGCGATACTCTGGCAATTTTCTCCGTCGCAATCCCACTCGTGGCGACAGAGCCGCTGGAGTACTTGGGTACGAGTTTGACCTTGGGAAAGATCCCGCGACACTTTTCGCTGAGTCGCGATGCGCAAAACACTTGGGTGGCTGTGGCAAACCAGGTCAGCAATAACGTCGTCGTGTTCAAGAGGGACCCTAAGAATGGATTCTTGGATGGAGTTGTCGGAAACTGGACGTTGGGGGATTTCGACATGACACTGCAAAATGGCCCCATGGCGGTAGTGTTGGCGTAGCCTGCTGGTCAACCTGGGTCGAAATAGAATCGCGTAGATTGCACCTTTGAAAGTTTGTCATTTCTGGAGCATGAGCCGAATAAAGTTCTTGTTGGACTGCATTTTGATGCCATGGTTCTCATGATGATCATCACGGCTTCCCCTCGATTGTGCATGGTACTACACCCCGTGATCTTGAGCCCGTGCAGCAGGAAGACCCTTATCAATGGGATCCTCAACCTGGCCAAACACCCGGTATCCAGCTCACAGTCTAGCCTCAAAGTCTTTGATCTTGTGAATGTTTCACTGCGACTAAGAAAGCAAACAATAGAGCGGTCTGATACTTTTGTCAAAATGTACGCATTGTGTTAGCCGTTCCACTACCGAACTTCGTAGTTTCGCCAAGCGGGATCATAACGACTGTTCCCTGTTCAATGATCCCAGAAAAAGGATCGAACGGCAAACTTCCGATTGGTTATCATCGTCCGTTCCATATAGAAATCAATATAGGTCATAATACGGGGCTTCGATACAATCAATACCCACTACGATCTACGAGATGGACCCTGAAAGCAAACATGCCGCCCGCTCGGGACGCCTAACCCTGGTCTATCCACATCGGCACGCCGAGCCCACCCGAATCGATAACCTGCGACAAGGGGAGACGTAAAGATAACCAACATGTGCATTGACAGACAAACATTTCAAAATGATTATAAGAGTAGGAGATATCATCTTTTGGCGATGAAGCAACGCCGTCCCTCTACCACGTTTTCTCTGCACCACAATGGACACAATGACTGCTCTCGCACATGAATTGCCCCATCTTCACATCAGTCTCGAGCAGGAGGACTACGAGAAACTCACTGTCACTCCATGGTTCAGTTTCCGCGTGGCTATGCCGTGTCAGCCACTGCCTAGCTTAGAAAAGCGGCCAGTACTGCACACAGAGAGACTCACAATACGATCCATCGTGTCAACTGACTTGGAGACTTTCCATGCTCTCAGAAGCTGTCGCGAGACCCAGGTGCACTCCCCCTCGAGGGGTCGAGTGGACAGGGACATTGAAGAGAGCCGCGAGAATGCAGAATGGATGCGCACAAACTTTGAAGAGCATTGGTGGTTTGGCGCATTTCTCAGTTCCACCGGAGAACTGATCGGGGAGGGCGGTCTGCCGGATTGCAACAACATGCCCAGGTCCGGCTGGCCAGAGGCCGAGGTAAGACGACCTGTTCTCCCATACGTTACAGCCACCAGGCATCTAGCTAAACAACCATAGATTCTCCTCAAGCCAGCCTTTCGACGACAGGGATTGGGAACCGAGATGTGGGGGGCGATCACCGGCTCCTGGTGGCAGCTTCCCCGAGAGATGCGAAGACATCAGCTTCTTCCGCTCATGGTGCCAGACAAGGATCCCGGGGACGAAGTCATTGAAGGGCTGGGATACGTCTGGGAAGAAGACAATGTGAGTTTTTACTCTGCTCCTTGGCGCAGGCCATTCTCTTCCCCAGCTAAGGCCGTTCAAGCTTGCGGCAAGAGCGTTCTTCGCCAAAGTGCTCAAGCAGAAACCAGTCTCGGCCACGGGTAGTTTTGTGGACTTTGACAGGCGGGAGGGGCGAGATCTGGAGCTGGTCAGATGGTCAGGGACTCTGGAGGCATCGCCGCTAGCTACGACTTAGAGTCACGCAATGGATACGTTGTCATACATCATCGAGATCTTGTTTGGATTGTGATCAAATTCTGTGTAGAAATCCTTGGATTTCCATTATTGAGATTGACCTTGGATCCATCGAGAAGAACCATTCAATCATCTTTCTCCGATCTGGCTCTTTCCATTCTAGCACAGGCCAAAAGTTCCAATGCCTGTTATCCAGCCTCCATCCTGTGTTCAAAGTGAAACCCGGTTGCTTATTGGTCGTTCTCAGGCTTGCCAGCCGTGGCCTCCCCGGAGGCGCGGGGCTTGAAGATAGCTTGTCCTCTTCCGTTGTAGATCTCTTGGCCGCCAGTGACGAGAGCAATTCGACGGGTGCGGTCCAAAACGTTGGGAATCGAAGAGCCGATCTTGGGAAATCGACGGTATTCAGTTAGTTGGCCTGCTCTTGGGTCTGAGCCCAATCGATGGGTTTCAAGGTGGCTGTGACATATCAGCATATGTGGATATTCTCAGAGGACTTGCTAACTTACGTCATGCTGTATAGTACAGCACGGCAGCGATAGATGCAAAGCTCAGCGTTCCAATCATCGCAGGCCTTGGCCCAAGCAGTTTCAGCCCGCTTGCAAGCTACAGCAAGCAGGATATCTGATGGTGTGTCACAGTCATCCCGGTTGTTGAAGTAAATGTGGCTTCTGGGGACCCACTCTCCGCTCCTGTCGACGAATTCGAACGGAACCACGAGCGATTGCTCGAGCAGCTCAGTTCTGGCTCTGACGAAGACAGGCTGACCATCCTTGCGTGCATGCGGTACGGGCGAAACAGCTCGCATGTAGGGAATTTCATGTGTCAGTCCACCCTTCCACATCTTTCGACCTTCGACTGCGTCCGGCAGATCCTAAGCATGTCAGCATTTCCAGTTCTTCCCTGTGGTTTTTGGCTTAGGTCACCTTGTCGACGAGTCCGACTTGTACCCGAGTCTCCACCAACTTGGGTGCTTTGAACGAGGGAATCGGGGGCGGGATATCGGTATCCCAGTTGGAAAAGACCAAGCGATCAGCCTGCTTCTCGAGCTCATCGCCGGTCAGTGGGGCGGGGTCATCCATGAGTGTCTTCGCCCATTCGAGGAACTCGTCTTGAATTACCTCGACGAACTCCTCACCGTAGGGATCGAGGTCCTTGAAGCAGTGAATGACGGGGCTATCATCCGTCTTATCGAGTGGCGACATCTTGGCGCGATGCAGCGGCTTCCGCAGCTGGGAGTTGAACGCGACAGATGAACGGCGAACGATGGATTGAATGAGGTGGTGGAATGCAAGCGGCCCAAACGCTGAGTGCAGACTTTTGTGTGGCAGAATTTTTGCATGTGCGGCGACGGGCGTGAAAGATCACCTAGCAACGCCGTTGCCGTCTGGAGGACAATCCCACATGTGCACCTACCCAGGTACCGTTCTCAAAAGAGTCACGAAACATGAGACTTGGTCGACATCTTTGTGCAGCTGCATCCAAAAGTTACCTGCTTGATTGTTCTTTGGCCAACAATACAATCCGCATAGCCATGACACGAGGATTGCGCGAAAATGGGTGGTCATGTACCATGGATCTGTTTGGATTGTGCTTCAATTGAATTGACAAAGCCTGACACTACCACGATCGAGATTGAGCTTTCACGCTTCCTGAAGTATCATTTGATCATTTATCTAGCTCTGCGCTGCCCACGCTCACGACGAGTAATTACTAGACTCTCGCCTGAATGTGAATACCAGGCTACCCCCTACGAAGCCGCCTGCAAACACTAAACCAGTAACTGCAATGCCTGTCCAGCGCTGCCTTCCTTCTTCAAGCTCAAGACTTTTGTGTAACCGACCTCCCTAGCAGGATATGTGCCATACGAAGACAGATTCGACGAAGAGTGCCCGATACTCTCCAGCTCCTGCGGATGATCGATTCGATACATTGCTGTTGGTGCTTGTGACATTATTACATGCTTTCAGACTTTGGGACCCGGTTCTCATCAGATGTGCGAGGCTTGAACACAGCAGGACCTACATTATTGCCCATGTCTGGCTTGCCAGCAAGGAGCGCGATTCTCTGAAAGTGTCCCAGGGTTGTGGCTATCGAACCACGGATCTTGGCCGTTCTGCGGAAGTGATGCTCGCCGGGTGAAGTCTGTCTTTCCAGGGCCTTTGCATGACTGTGGTTTGTTAGTATGTGCGCTCATTCTGTGTTTAGCATAGCTGACCTACGTGTGGTTATATACGTCGCATCGGCAAAGATATATGCAGAGACTCGAGTTCCAATCCTCGCAAGCGTTGACCCAAGCATTCTCAGCACGTGAAGATGCTTTTGCGAGTAGGACGTCCGGTAGCTTGTTCCCTGGGGTACCGAAGGTTGATCGATCCAACAGGCGCCCAATTTCCGTTCCTATCCATAAAAAGGAAGGGAACCGCTAGCCGTTCCTCAAGTAGGTCAGGTCTAGCTCTCACGAAAGCAGGGTGACCAGCCTTTCGTACAGGCGGTACAGTGTAATTCTCTGGAACGTCGATGATCTCATGTTCCAAACCGTTTTCCCACTTCTTTTTGCTTTCGGCCGATGGGGGAAGATCCTAAGTATGTCAACATCTTCAATTCAGTCGAACAAGTAAGAAAATCGATTACCTTGGTGAAGTAACCAACATGCAGACGTGTCTGTTTGGACTTGGGGGCATTGAAGGCTGGCGCGCTGGGCTGTATGTCGCTGTCCCAGGTGCCAAAGATCAGTCGGTCGACATGTCCCTCAAGCTCCTCGTCACTGAGCGGAGCGGGATCGTCCATGACGTGGTTGCCCCAAATCTTGAAATAGTGTCGGATGTTTGCGACCATTTCCTCGTTGCAGTCCTCGAAAGAACTGATGATGGAACCGTGCAATGGATTCTGCGAAGTCATCTTGGCGGGAGGGGGCGGTGACCACTGATTGTAGACAAATGGATGGCGATGGATGCAACCAATCAAATGATGAAAACCAAATGTTCCAAAAGCTGAACAAGTGTTGGCGACTTTTTCAAATTGTTGCGTGTGCGGCAAGAGTCAGATAAAACACCCGACCAACGTGGTTGCCGTCTGCCGCGGGAGTGGGTCTGAGGACAATCAGCCAGGTGTGAACAATTTCTGGAACAATAGATTATTGAGTCGGTGTCATTGTTCATGATTTTAAAATGGCTGATTGATAGCCTGCTTGATTATTCCATGACTGAAAATTCTTCCGCGGCTGCCAAATGCTTTGGTCAGCCTGAGGACACGCAGCAGGCAGTCTCCTGGGCGGCTTCTTGGTCGATTTCTCGCCAACCACCACGTAGTGAAGGAACTCTCGAGAGTGTTTCGGCTATTTTCCGCATTTCCTGGACAAAAACACATCGACAAAACTCTACCTTAATACACCTTTGGCGCTCTACGTCCTACGAGCTACAAGGCAGGGTCGACACAGCCTGCCTCGATACCCGCACTAAACGTTGCATCACCTTTGGTTCTCGCCGTCGCTCCTCACTCCATAAAGACACTCGGGCGACAATGGCCGCAAGTTTGGCACCGGAGATGAACGCAAGGTAAGAATCTCTCGGGTTCCCCGAGATGCCAACTCGCATTTGATTGGTGCTCTGCGACTAACCTTGAACTGCAGAGAAGCCGCATCGCGTCCATGTTCGAAACTGACGTGTTTCGAGGACCTGGATTCAGGCGACCTCGAGCTAGCCAGCCATTTCTGGACCCAAGCCATCTCTATTGCACCAGAGTATGCACGAAAGGATCTCTTCGAAGAGTTCAACCTCGAAAGCTTTGTTAAAAGCACGTTTGTCCAAGGCTGGAACAGCGACAAGGATTGGGAGCACATCCTCACTCGTAGAAACAAGACTACGAACATGACCAGCGCCCAAGTCGGTGTCTGGAACCGAGACGTCCAAGGAACCTACAAGAAGACGGCACCAGTCGCCCAACATATTCCAGACTTCAAGCGAAAGGGTGGCCCCGCGTTCTGCCGGCCAGACGTCGTCGGAGACACCATCGTATTCAAGATTGTGGACGAACGCGGGGCTCTGCACAAGTTCGGCGACGTGGTTTTTGGGGGTAGCCATCATGATCTTGACGACAGCCTCAAGGCCACGGTCTGCGCACACTTCGACCACCACGAGATGAACCACGTCACGCAATACAATCTCCGAGTCGCCAGAAGACGACTACAGCGTCACTTTCGTGAGATGTACGGCCCGAACTCGACTCCACCAGCTGAATCGCCTCTGCCCGAATACGTGGAGATGACGCTGCGATACCCAATTTTGGAAAGGATGCTCCTCGGCCCAGGATCGACCGCATGCGATGCCTGAGACGGGGACCGATCGTATCAAGAGAAACATTGGAATAGTCGACAGATCTGGATCTCTCGAGATTGGGTAGAAAATAGAAGCAGCTTTCGGGAAACTGGCAAGCATTGAGTCGACTGGATTGACTGGGGTGGAAGTGAGGTAGAACCGTCCGTTGGAGCAGGGCCAGCCTGTTGATCGAGTTTTGATGCCACCATTGGTGGTCACATTTTGCAACAGCCAATAAACATAAAATCTTCGCCGATACCAGAAAGTCATTGCACGTGTAAATTGTGTCTGATGGAAGCCTGTCAATGTTTGTACGATTCTAGTCAAGTCAAGTCTCTCGAGCTTGGCAATTTCAGCCGCATTGATCTAAACGACACGCTTCGGCACCATCAATGATTATTCTCCAGTGGTCCATAAAGTATATAGATTGTGAGAAGATCAGAGCAAACATGATGGTGTGATCACCGCTGAGGAACGGTGCGATTGGGTAATTGCCGGACACTAAAAGTCATTGCCGAGTTAGTTGTGGTCGTATCGTCTTTGGGCCAGCAAATCAAAGGGATCCGGAACTGCTATCACAAGGCAGGCATTCCATGTTCTCTCACATGCGAACAAGCAATCTACTAATAGCAAAGAGGTAGTGCGTGTGCCGGATTGAATATTCTGGCACGTGCATGAGACCCTGGCGATATGGTTTAGCCAAAATCCGGCCCATAGGAACTTTATGCACACTCGTTCAGCTGTCGCAAAAGGTTTGTTCCTTTCGAAAGGTTATCCCCGCCGATAGGGCAGGGCTGAAGTAGAGTTGTCTTTTATCAATCCTAATCCTCCAAGCTGAAATGCATTTTCCCACTGATAGGCACTAGTTAGAGCTTCGATCTAGACATGGCCAAAATCATTGGCGGGAACTAAATCAAAGTTGGGTGTATAAGTTTGCGCATGCTTCTTAGTTTTGTAGTCTTCCACCAATTGCCATTCAGCTAGTCTTGCGTATCATCCGAGCAGCTGGTGAGCCCACGGAGTACTACTGCACTTGCTTCGGTATGCGCCAATAGCAGTGCCGTGCAAGTAATCACACATGCTCAACTTGGCTTGACGACGTGCTGTATAAAAAGGACAATACTACCGAGTCTCTCAGTTCGAGTTTCCGTTGAGTAGTCCTGAGACAGTTTATTGCCTTGAAAACTTTTGGACTCCCTTGTCCTTCATCACATTGACCCTATCCCATTGACACTTTAGCTCTATTACACCATGCCGGGCACAACGATCAAGCGAGCAAGCTATAAGCGCATTATCCTGTGCTGCGATGGCACATGGCTTGAGTCCGACATGGGCGACAAGTCTGTGCCTTCCAATGTGGCCAAGATGGCACGAGCCATTGCGACCACTGGCATTGATGAGCAAGGTGATAGCGTGGAGCAGATTGTGTCGTACCATCCAGGTCTAGGCACGGGGGCTCTCCCGTTCCAGAAAGCCATCTACGGTGAGTAATCTGCGTCCAAAACACTGCTGTTCACTCCAAGTGCTGTGCTGATGTGTCCTTGTTCACTGTGCAGGGGGCCTCGGTTGGGGTTTGGACCATGACGTCTGTCAGATCTATGATTTCATCTCGAATAACTACGAAGAGGGCGACGAGCTTTTCTTCTTTGGCTTCTCGCGCGGTGCATTCACCGTGCGCTCAGTCGCCAGTCTTGTCTGTGACATTGGCGTCATGACATCAGTGAACATGACGCACTTTGCCGAAATGTGGAAGGCGTACCAAGCGAATACCGGGGAAGGGGCTGGGGAATTCAGACAGACAAAGTGGTACCGAGATCACGCGGAGAAACTTGGGTTTATGGATGTCAAGGTCAAAGTCATCGGTGTCTGGGACACTGTTGGGGCTCTAGTACGTGATGCTCTTCCTAGGTCGTTGGCTATCCTTACTGACCTTTCATGACTAGGGAATACCCAGGTGGCCTCTCGTGGACTGGCTGACCAGCTTTGGCATCCCAATCAACAAGCAGTATGCTTTCCACAACACCAACCTGTCAGAGAGTGAGTCCCTTCGAATACTACTACAATTCAAACATGGACGTATCGGGCTGATGTGATGATCGCAATAGGGGTGGAATATGCATTCCAAGCCTTGGCCATTGACGAGAAACGACTGACCTTCTCTCCTACGCTTTGGCACAAGACGGATCGTGCCCCCGCCATAAAGCTAGAGCAATGTTGGTTCCCGGGCGTCCACGGCAACATTGGCGGTCAAGCCGAGGATCCTCGCTCCGCGGGTGACCATGAAGAGATTGGCGACAACACATTTGCGTGGATGGTAAGCAGGCGCCCAACCCAGGTCGACTCCGACAAGATTCCAACTAATGACTTCCCGCATCTCAGGTGGACAATCTCCATGGCAAGCTCACTTTCGACGAAGCAGCAATCATGGTTCTGATTGAGCAGCATAAAAAGGCACTTGGCGCTGGCTGGGGCTGCGGCCCGATCGTCGACAACTTCTCCGGGCTGCAGGGTGCCTTCTTCCGGCTTCTCGGGACGACGAATCGCACGCCGGGCAACTACCCGCGAGACCCGGGTGACGGCACTGATGGTGCTACCGACGAGACCCTCCACCCACTGGTGCGCATTCGCAGCTCCAAAGTCCGTCAGTGGAACCCTATCCCGACCAAGGGCTACGTCCTCGAGGAGCCTGATGGCAAGACGGGGTGGAAATGGAAAAAGCCCGGCAGCCAAGCAAAAGCACTGAAGGAATACGTGATGGAAAGAGACAAGACCATGAGCCTGGCCTACAAGGATAAGGACGGCAAGACGACAAAGTTCAAGACTGCTGAGAGTTTGTCCAGGACGCTGTGCCCGCCTAACATTCTGGCCGACCTGGACAGAGACAATGCGATGAGGCGTGACAGTTTCTGGAGCGAATAGATTGGAGATGGATTCTTCCTATTTCTCGATTATTTTCATAGGCACTTTGCTTCCTTGAAGCCGAGGAGACATGATTTCAAGATGATTGGCGTTACAAAAAGGCATGGCAGACCAAGTGCTACCAAGAGTGATCAGGTCACACACTGGGTAAAGAACAACAAAATAAGAACTGTCTGATACAAAAGAACGCCTTTTATTCATGCCCGCCGATATCATCGCATTATAGTAGCACCTGTGCATGCCTTTCTCTAACATAGCAATATGGAGTAAACATGACGCTTCGTTTTGGAGCGGTACCAGTAGGTAGTGGTGACCTACCACTCCGAGGTCACAACCCCACGCTGGAATCAATTGAATTCAGTCATCACGCGCTTGCCATCTTCGGGGGCCCAGATGCAGTTTCTTGTACACCTGAACAATCTGAAATCGTCACAAAAGCAATATTGGAAGGTGCTACTACCTCTCTTGGAGTCCAGCAGGCATGGAGACCCACCTTTCCTGACAAGTTCCCCTACACCTCGCCCTCGATGCAGAGCTCATCCAGAGCACTCCGTTGATCCATCATCAACAAACCGCCATCTCAGAGAGATGGGTACTTCCAACTGACTTGTTTTTCTCATTTGTGCCAGCAAAATCAGACTCGTAATATCCAGGGCGCTGATATCAAGATGGATGCCGTTGAGAAGTTTTTCGAGGCTCTACCAGACCCCAATCGAGACCACGAAACCATCGCACAAAGCGGCACCATCGACTTTGACCACTACTCGAGCGCCCTCAGCGAGTTGTCGGCATCTCACTCAAAGGATCCGGATCATCGATTTCTCTCCTCAGCAAGCTCGCTGTTCCCAGGCCCCCTTGGCGACGTTCTTTTCCGTCAGCAGATCGGCAGACTGGCATTACTCAGGCCGGTGCCAACATCCATAACATCTCAAAAGGACCGACAGCTCCAATAATATCGATGGATAGCCCAGGGTCGGAAGGATGAGGACTGCCCGCTGAACCCTGATGCACAAGGACTAAGGCCCCAGACTGGTGTCGCGACCCATGAGTACCTCCATGATGGGAGCTCCAGGGCCTGTTCCAATTGTGGCAAATGCCCTGATGGCTTGACCTGGTGCAGCGCATGTACCGTCAAGGTTGATGACCGTATGGTAACGTGCTCCATATACTGCGACAAGCAGTGCCAGGAACAGCATTGGCCGCACCACAAGAAGGCATGCGCAGCCCGTAAGAAGCTTTGCAGAGCTGTCGAATTGATACGAGCACTTCATATCAAGTTTCAGACCTACGCCTTCAACCAGATCCTCAAGAAGATCTTTGTCAAGGAAGGCGTCGTGTATTTGGTTGATGGCTCTCAAACAGAGAGCGTCCTCACGGGTACATCGGGGATGCAAATCTTCACTCGAGATCAGGCTCCATCGGAGGAGACCTTTCTTGCAGCGATCATGATCAGCAGGTGCGAAGATATTGCCACTGTCTGCAAACCTCTGCTTGATACTCTCCTTAAGCGTGGGTTTCTGTCTTCCTCGCAGGATATACCAAACATCAGACTAACTAGTTCTTATAGCACTTGGCTTACGCATCGAGGAAATATGCTTCATCCCCCGCAATGTTCACAGGCCAACTTGTATCGTCAACAAAAGTGAGATATCCACGGAACACCACGTCATGTTCATGAGACAAAGTTTACTCCGCGTGACGCTCCCAGACGGAGAACAAATGGCGGTCGACTTCTCTAGCCCTCAGATGGGATGGCGAGAGACCCTGTCACCCTGGGCACTCTGGACACAGACCCGAGCGCTCTATGTGTTTCATCCAGAGGAGTACGGATTTGCAAACAGCCAGGAAGCAGAGGCTGCCATGATGATGAAAGATCAGCAAGTCTTCGAGGTCGACAGATTCCGAAAGAAGATGATCACCATCATGAATGCAACGATCCGAGACCAGATGGCACACGGGAATGTGGCAAAGGCGACCAAGCTATTCTCGCTTGACAAACCCCAATACGAGTCTTTGACCAATATTATGCTTTCTTCGGTCGAAAAAAGCCTGGTGGAGAGTTCACAGCAATCCGCACAGTCCAGAGTCGGTTTGAGATATTACAACGATTCATGGAAGGTATGCTGGACTCTCAGCGCTGCTCAGGCCGCCGCTCTGGACGATGTTTGGTTGACAAAGGCGGAGGTGGAAGCACACAGAGGCAACGAAAGTCAACTCAAGGAAATCTGGGCTTCTCGATGCCGCCGCTCGCAGAAACATGAGCAATTCAAAGCTCTAGAGATGCGTATGCGATTCAAATAATCACTAAAGAACTGCATGGGAACCCTCACTCATGTTGGGGACAAGCTCGAGTGTGAAATCGTTTCTATTAGAAGTTGCTTTTGATTTGGCGCGAGGAAGTATATTGTCCTGGGATCTTGCCTTCTGAGGCATGCGTGCCTGAAATCTTGATCCTGGCAGCCAAAAGTTCACAGTTATGACGGCGCTATGTCTGGTGGGCAGTATTTGGTTTTCAAGATGGCATAGTTGGGTTCCTGCTAACGAAGTAGCGGAGAAAGATATCGCTTAGTAGAATTCGAAAGACTGCTTCTGAATGTCACAGTCTATAGTCGTCATAAGAAATGCAATAACCAAAATGCTTGCAGCTCAAGCTAATGCTACCACTTTCTCACGAGGTGGACATTTTACCGAATTTCAAATATACAAAAGATTCGTGAAGACGCTGCTTTAAATGTTTGTACCAGTGAGACCCGTTGACGGATGGGGTGGCTTCTCGATTAAATTATAATAACATCTTCTATCTAGCATCAATCTTCTCTTCGTTTCCTACTTTCTTCTCAAGCTCCTTCCATCTTGCGAGATATCCAAAGTTTGGGTGCTTGGCAACCGCGCAGTTTGACTAGTCCACCACAAAATGGAATAATTTATGACCTGCAAAGCACCAATCTCGCCCTCCTTCCACTGCACAACAGACGAACCAACTGTATCGAAGCTCTTGCCAACACATCGGTTCTTTTTCGAAATCCCTCGAAGTTTGAAGTGTGACTTGTGCCTTGTCACCGTTTGTTTGCCGTTCCTTCTACACTCCTACAACCAAGAGGTTCCCGCTGCAGTCACCAAATCACCGAACATAGCATCGAGGTCGAGCGCAACACAGCCAAGAGAAGATTCAGTCGATTTGAATTCGGTTCCAACTCTCGCACGACCATCGCATACCGGACACGCTGAGCGACGAGGGGGATAATTTTGTTCTGTGCCGCTGCCTCTGTTCTCGGGTCTCTCCTTTGAGTGCATACCGATCTGGATTTTGGTGTGCCTTCCTGCCGTCACTCCGCACATTCCATCGGCCAAGAACAGCTGACAAACCTTCCCTTGTCAGGTTCAACGCCAATCACCTTCAATGCTTCCAGCAGCCAATTGACGAAAGCCAAGATGCAGGGCTGTGAATACAACGACGATCCTGACATCTGGGAAATCGTCGACTTCGCGGAGTGTGTTGGGAAGGATGATGATCTGCCTCATCAATTGAGAAGCCACTTTGAGTCATGGGCCGAGCACCATGTGGATGATCCGCCACGGCTTAGCCAGGATCAACTCGCAGAAGTTGTCGATGATATGGTCTTCTCGGGCTGGGATAGCTTTCAAAAGTTCGATGCCCCAGAGTTTAAGCACCCAGACATCAGGAACATGTACGTCAGAGTAGGCTTCTTCTCCAAGGTAGGTTGCACAGTCGGCTACTTCTGAAACCAAAGTTAATGCTTCTAGGACTTACCCGACCCGAAGAAAGGCCAATCCATGTTTGCCGGCACTTTGGAAGACGAGCTCTTCGCATTCCTCGCGCAAGATGAGCAGTACAGCGCACCTGCAGAGCGCAAAGCAGGACAGCCAGCCTATTTGCGAACCAGTGTCGACCCATCAGTCGATACCATCATCTACCACTGGACGGATGTGAACGGGGAGTGGGCGCCCTACGATGCCATTGAATTCGACTCTACCCAAGGCATGCCGTACAGGTGGACATTCGCAATGGCGTACAGAAGACATGACATTGCCTGGGCTCAGGCTTGCGACGACTGGAATAGCCGCCTCTGTGTGTACCTTTGCCGTCGCGACATTCAGGTGGCCACGTAAGTTGTGAGCTTTCGCAACATGATTTGCCCAGCTAAATGTGTTTTAAGGAAGGAACGATTCTGGGAGGACAACCACCCCCCAGCTCTATACATTGCAAAAAGGAGATCGTTTTGGGACCACAGCGAAGAGAATCAAAAGGAATATACTCCTAAGCATTTTGTCAAGGCACCCTCGATTCGCGACATATGGCCAAAGATCAGCAAGGACCCCGCAGAGAAGTGGGTGGTTAGGTACGAAAAGCCACGCGGCGTACAAGGCCGAGCCATTTTCCGCGATCAACAGCCGTAATAAGAAAGTGGCCACGTCAAAGTGTCTTTTGGTCCCCCGAAAACCGTATCACAGTGGCGTCAAAAGCGTGCTAGACAATTGCAGTCGTCTGCATCTCACTGAGCCACGGGCACTCAACAGGCGATATATCTGAGAGATGGGGCTGCAGTGGCATGGTAAGGATGGAACATTCGAAGTCATGACTTGGTACTCACGGACGATCTAGAGGAGGCGACGGGAAGTCTGCGAACAAGCACTGAACTGGCTGCCCTATGGTTCGGGGGAAACTAATGATGGAGTCTATAAACTCTTGCTGAGAGGCCACTCAGCTTTAATGCTAGATAATGAATGGAATTATATCGTCACTAAAGTCTGCCAGTAAATCCTAGTCTAGGATCAACTGAGAATCGTCTGTGGTCTCAGCAATCGCTCTCGATGAACTTTACTAATGAAACGAAGGAATATTTCCCCACGGTTTGCAATTGTGCCCGGCTTGGGCTCCGGCTCCAGTGTTCCGGCGACCCTACAGGGGCCTACGGACGCTAGGGAAGGTTGCATTAGGGACCTGCACAGGTTTATGTAGATTGTAGGCGGCGGCGGGCTTCTGTGCAAATGCTACCTCGAATTAGATGCCGTCTTCCCTTGATCGTTCGCCAAAATTTCCGTGAGCCATTTCATTATTGCTTGACACGACCCCTGATCATGCAGGGCCGTTGATTTCTAGTTCCACCTCGACGTTCGTATTGATCGCATCCAGAAGAGCATTCACAAGCACTCCTTGTAGGTATGGAGTATGGGATCTATTTGCTCATGAGCAAATTGGCCGGGGGCTAAGTTTCTGGCTCCATTGTTCGTATCCGTGATCGACGCTGAGCATGGTGGTCGACCAGATCTCAGTGTCATCGGGCCGCATAATCGCTGGCAGATCATTCCACCAACGCTAAGAATTAGATAGGGCACAGAGATGTTCGATCTATCTTTGGTGAGGTTACCCTACTGTGTACTTTGTGGACGATCTTTTTCATATTGGGAAGTTCAAGAGATCAGGGTCCAATGCATCGTCTTGGTGGAATCCTTCTAAGTTCATTTAGTGCACAATAACCTTGAGCCTCCCCCAGCCCAGGGTCAACCCCCGGCCACAAACCCCATGCCCACCCTCGCGGCTGCTGGGAACCGACACTAACCTTAAATGCCGGGAACCCGGAACTCGCTTCCAAGTTGTGAGGCACGCACAAGTACTTCATTCGAGAGCCGGTCAAGACGACTACTAACACAGTTCAGACGAGCGAATCAGGTATCCAGGAAGCAGACGAGATAGATAAATCTTTATTGTATGGATATCAAGATATTGCCGTGCCCAACAACACACGCCGACCGAAGGGGCTGGCTGGGTCCCGGGCTAGGGTTCAAATTGCAACACGTAGCCCCCTAAGCCACAACTGTCGAGCTTGTCGCTTGTCCTAGACATCGCAACGCGACACCCGGCTTGATATGAAGTTCAACGACCAGTGGTCTTCGTCTACAGCACCCAGAAAATTATACATATGTGCATTAATGCAATGAGATGCAGATGCGAATCCAATGATCTATTTGGTAGCAGTATCATGCTCTATCTCTAGGCTACACTATTCTCGAGTAGTCCCCGTGATCGAATTCTCTGGAGAGTGCTCGACAGATATATGTGTGACTTTGGTGATGCCCGGCTGGAGGATTTGATCCTGACTCTCATTGCGATGGCGGTGCACCTTGACCTCTGTCTCGCTTTTGGATCGGAACGCGAGACGATCCATTCTGTAGCTCTTTGATTTCGTGCTTCGGCTTCTTGATGATCGCGTCTTGTGCCAGTTGTAGAGTGGTTTGAGATGTGGCAAGCAACTGATGATGAGCTGAATGACATAGTCTGTTAGTATCGGCCGCGGCGACTCCAAGGTCGGGATGCTGAACTTACACCGGCGTTGATCTCCAGGGCGCTCAGGTACACGAATTGAGTCGAGTTGCCGTCTCCCCACGCGATCCGCGGGATCTGGGCAATCTTCCATATGCAAATCACAGTGGTAATCAGTGATAGAGAGAACAGAATGCTGAGCTCTAGCCTGAGTCTGAAGTCGATGGACATCTTCATGAACAGCGGGATCGGTAGTAGGAAGACAGCCACGTCCAGTATTGCATTAATCGACCAGGAGGCGAGGTTCCACGGGGCGTATGACAAGCAAGTTCCCGGGACCGAAGGGTGAATGTTCTTTTCCATCTGGTCGACCGTCAGAATGGGCTACAAACGATTTGGAAATGGAAACTCACTGGAGTGCAGTTGAAGACGTTGAAGCCTATCCCGAATACGCCTATCGCAATAAGAAGGCCGATGAAGACAAAAACGACGATTCGGTACGCTCGATATGTAGTTCGGTCGATCATTCGAAGATAGGTGATACAAAGTGCGACCTTGAAGCAGGTCAATCCAAACATGAGGAATGGGCGTCCCGCATAATTATACTGTTGCATCAATCAGTCCGTGTTCGTTGCGATGGGACCGTGGTTCTCACGAAAGTGTATGTCTCCTTGCCGGCAAGTGGACGATCTGCCAGAGGAAGTCCAAGGCCGTATTTGGTTTCTGGTCCTTAGCTGAAAATCTACACATGGGTTGGTGTCATTGGTACTTACGAACTATCGCGAATGCGTTGTAGACCAGCGCTGGTCCCTAGATAGAGTCAGTTGAATGTTTCGATCTTGTGTTGATAAAAAGGCATCGCGTACGACTCCCAACACGACAAGCGCATCGTCGAGACCCAGCTTTGCTCGACGCACATAACACCTCGTCGCCACGACTATGACCATTAGAATGGAAGAGAAAACGCAGAGGCCAATGACGAGTCTGTACTCCGACTTGGCCTCGAGCTCGGGTGTTCCATAGGCGATCCACCCCATTTTTGGAGAAAACTGTATTGAAAGAGAAGACCAAACGTGGAGCAACAAGTCCGAATCGCTTCCAGAATCACTTGATATCATGCAGGAGTGGGAAGCTCTAGATTCTTAACTCATTCTACTAGAAATTCTATGCCAAGAATGAACAGTCTGGTACAACTGAACCGAATCACTTTTGTACAGAGGTGTACAATTCTCTCACCGGCCAGGACCTGGCTGGTAGGGATACTGACAAGGCGAGCCAGGTTCGATTAAACGTCCCGAGGATCCAACTCCTGCTCGCTTTCGGAAGTTGGAACGTCGTACGGGTTTCAATTCTGGGAATTGCGAGGATACATATTCTTACCAATTATACCAATTGCAATCGCTTCATCATCCTGGCTTCCGTACTATGTCGCATCAAAGCCCCTTGAGCAGCTTGCTTCTACCCTTTCAACGGTGAGTGTATCGATGAAATGTGGGAGCTGACTTTTCACTGGTCCAGATAAAACTTGACAGAGGCAAGCACAGTCAAGATCGACAAGCAACATCGAGCCCTGTTCGGGCGAAGCATTCGACGACAACGTTCCAAATAAAAACAAGGGTTACCAGATGATTGTGCTTACCTACTGCAGTTCCTCGAGCGAGCTCCGTGTCTAGATGAGTCGAACCTCGAATATCGCTGATGTCGCAAGGTCTATAACATAAGCACATCCTTCATTTCCACTTAGGTAATGACCTAACTCGATGACTTAGGTATGCGAGATGTTTGACGGCCCAAAACAAAGGACCAAATCGCGTGCTGGTCTGATCATACGATACAATTGCTGCACCCAAGCCAAGCGAAGTGAAGCGGTCCATGTCTCTACTCAAGTTGAGGGGAGAAATTTGAGCATTTGCAGTGCATTTCTACCAATAGCAGCGCATACCGTTGCACGGGCAGGGTGCGGGGAGGACCCGGGACAAGGATACGATGTCGTGTGCAAGGGTTCGCGCATATTCTCGATAGGACCCAGTTTGGACAATGATTTGTCGGCAAAGACGCTAGCAGAATATTGTTCGCATGAGGATCATATTTAGCGAGCCAGGAGCTTCTCGGCATGCAGAGAGAGAAATTCTCGGGATCGCATGGAGAGCTCGGTTGGCTGGTTGGGTAGGTGGTAGTATGGACACAGAACCAACGGAACCAAGCCCACCGGGCCGGGGATCTGGAACCGATCTTGCTACCCAGGCCTGGCAAACAGGGACCCTCTCTCAAGACATACTGTAGAAAGAATAGTCTGGAATGTGCACAGGGTATCTGAATGATACTTCAGGTTCCAAGTCTAACAATCAGGCTAGCCAGTAGGATTGCTGAGACGACGCCCAAACGGATACTTTCTATACTGTTGTCAATCATGCCAGTAGACGAACATGGTTGTATGATTTCGGTAGACCTAGCTCTCTCACTATTTGCAAATATCGCATGGAAAATAGAAACGGAGATGAGTTGCTGGCCTCGGGGAGAGATTCACCGGGAGTCATAGATAAGTCGGGATCGTCCTGTATGCACAACCCCTGCCACCAACTGCAGTGCTGCGCTCGAGGCGACATTCTTGCATTCACGTTTTTGTAAGAACTATCTCTCTGAATTATTTTCTTTTCATTCCTCCAACTCGAACAACAACATCGAAGTGTTCATATCCTGCCCTCCTATTGTGGAACTTTGACGATGTCGCAAACTGATGACGGTATCTCCAGCGAGAGGAAGACAGCGCCCGTTGATTCGGTATCAGAAAAGAACTTGCCAGGAATCGACAGCCAGAAGAAAGACGATGCACTCGACTTTCTTAACCAGCACCAGGCCGAGGCACATACGGAGAACTCTTACGATGGGTCTTTCGGCAAAGCTCTGCGCAGAAAGATCGACTGGCGCCTGATGCCATTTCTTTGCGCATGCTATACGCTGAACTTTATTGACAAAGTCCTTCTCAACGTAAGTCGTCTTCAAGTACAATCTTGACAGTCATACGTGCTAAACTCTGCAGTATGCAAAAATCATGGGCCTCGAGGCCTCGCTGCATCTGGCTGGCAACGACTACTCCAACGCATCTTCGGCCTTTTACATCGCCGTCCTCCTATTCTCTCTTCCCAACATGTGGCTCCTCAACCGTATACCCGTTGCCAAATGTCTTGCCGTCAATCTTATTGGATGGGGTCTCTGCTCCGCCTGCCACGCAGCCATTCGCGACAACGCTGGATTGGTGACTGTCCGCGTTCTCAGCGGAGCATTCGAGTCGGGCATCCCGCCAGCCCTGATGCTACTGAGCAGTCAGTACTTTACGTACGCTGAGCAGGCACCGCGCTTCGCATACTGGTACATGGGCATGGGCAACGGGCAGATTCTGGGCGCCCTCATCTCTTTTGGATTCCAGCACATGTCGCCCACAGCGCCGCTATCCAGCTGGAAGACCATGTTTCTGGTGCTCGGCTTGGTCACCATCACTGTTGGCGTGTTCGTCGCGCTCTTTGTCCCCGACTCGCCAATGAAGGCCAAGTTTCTGTCCAATGAGCAGAAAGTCGCACTTCTCGAGCACATCAAGGTCAATCAGACGGGCATTGACAGTCGCAAGTTCCACCCGGGGCAACTTCTCGAGGGCTTGCTCGACCCTGGTTGCTGGGGAATATTCCTCTTGATTCTCCTGCAGTCTTCCGGCTCTGGTAAGTACCGAACTAATTGATATGGAAAGTCGCATTGCTTTGAACTAACAGTTTCCAGGTGTCGTCACTGCCTACTCGGCTACTATTCTGACATCCTTTGGCTACTCGCCCAAGCAAGCCGCTCTACTCATCATTCCATCGGGCGCCGTCAATATTATTTGGACCCTAAGCGCAGCCGCGATTGTGCGATACTACGGCGGACGATGGCTCATCAACGTAGGAGCGGGCATAGTCGCGACCATGGCCGCAGCACTTCTCTCGTTCCTGCCCAACACCAACCGACCTGGTCTCCTTGCCGGCATGTACCTGATCAACGTCCTGCCCGGCGCCTCCAACATCGCCTTCCAGTGGCTGACCTGCAACACGGCCGGACACACCAAGAGGACCTACGCGACAGCAGGTATGAACGCCGCGTTCGCCATTGGCAACATCATCGGCCCCTTGACGTTCAGAGCCAAAGACGCTCCCCAGTTTAAGCCTGCCAAGTTGACTCTGGTCATCATGTGGGCCGTGTCCATCTTGGCCAGCGCATTGTGTGCGTTCTACTACAGCTGGATGAACAAGTCCCGGGCTGTGCGTGGCGAAGCGGTCGAGGATGAGGTCGAGGTCACCAAGGCGTATGCGGGCTTGACGGACAAGGAGAACAAGAGTTTCGTTTATCATCTCTAGTACACACATAGGCGCTAGGAAACGTATACCCTCGTAATCATAGATGCAAATATAGAGAGCCGTATTTTGACGGAAAATCCAGCAAATATGTATCGCATCTAAACGTCCTATCTGTGAAGACCTGATAGACAAAAATAAACACATCTGGCCTTTTTCCCATAATCGCACACTTTCCACTGAACTGCGACGAGAGACACGGTAGTGCTGAACTCGTGGAAGAATCTCGGGTTAGGCACAAGCGACGAGATGAGCACTTTCCGGCCCACCGGCGTGGCGACAAGACCGTTGGAGATGCAGTGAGTGGTACCATGGACCCTGAGGGTCTCATGCAACTGCATGGATAGCGGAAAGAGCTTCCGTTTCACTGTTGTTGTCTATCCTTGTCTGCACATGTAAGCGAGTGGGCCAAGATAGTCGCCCCTGCTGTACTTCTGCAGCCAACAGAGACCGTACCGAGACGGGCTTGAAGCAGCTCTCCCGACATTTCTTCTTTTGTTGTGACTGTAGCTGGCGATAGATTCACCTTTGAGCTCTTCGTCTTAACAAAATTTCGATCATGTCTACGATCCAGCTTTTAGCGGAGCTGCAACAAGCGGCAGAAAGGGAGGCAAATGGCGACAAACACGCCCACCTAGAGCTACTCAAAGGCGTACAAAAGCTTCAAAACCTCGTCGCCACGCCGACGGAGAAGATGATGAGGATTCGCTTTCAGGCGTACCAGAACGTGTGCGTGCGCGTTGCCCAGGAGAAGGGGATTCTCCAAGCCCTCGTTGCGAATGGTCGCAGTACTGCTCGAGAGCTGAGCGAGGCTACAGGAGCCGATGAGCTGCTCATAGGTATGAGAAATGAAATGGGTGTGTAAAACAATGGCTAATCGATTTTGGTAGTGAGGATCATGCGACTTCTTAGTATCATCGCCATTGTGGACGAAGTTGGCCCGAGCACGTATCAAGCCAACGAGACAACCGAGTTTAGTATCAAAAAGGGCATCCTAGGCGATGTCAAGTATTAGTGGGTGGATTGCTACACCGTGGGTGACAATCAGTACTGAACTTTTACAAGCACAGATATAGCCCTGAAGATCTGCAGCAACATGGGACCGATCGCTGCTGCCAACAACGGCGAATTTGATGCGCACAACTTTACCTTTGGCAAGTCGATGTTTGAGTACACGGCAGAGAATCCAGAGTACGGCAAGGCCTTCGATGACTTTATGACAGCCCGTCGGGCGGCGACTTGGGACAAGTGGTTCGACATCTTTCCAGTTCGAGAAAAAGTCAAGCCTGCCGATGTCGGCGATGTGCTCCTGGTCGACGTCGCTGGCGGCCAAGGATACTGGTCACAGCAGTTCCGGCAAGAGTTCACAGAGTATCCGGGCCGCATCATTGTCCAGGACCAGCCACACGTCATCACAAAACTGGACGGTATCGAGACAATGGCCTACGATTTCTTCACTCCACAGCCGATCGTAGGCGCAAAGTTCTACTACTTCAAACAGATCTTGCACAACTGGGACGACGCAAAGAGCAAAAGCATATTGACCAACACCGCCGCTGCCATGAACAAGGACTCGACAATACTGATCAATGATTATGTGCTGCCTGAAGAAAAGGTGGGCATTCGGGCTGTCTACATGGACATTGCCATGCTCGTGTTGCTGGGAGGAATCGAGCGCACCGAGTCGCAGTGGAAGTCCTTGGTGGAGTCAGCCGGCCTCGAGATCGTCAAGATTTGGTATGCAGACGAGACGAACGAGGGATCAGAGGCCGTGATTGAGATTCGCCTCGCAGGGGATCGCCAATGAGAGGGTTCTAGAAGTCGGATCAAGCTTTTGGCCTCTGCGCATCATACAAATGAAACATCCAATCCAAGCTTTTTCTCCACGCGAACCGCCCAAGCCACGCTGCAGCTCCCCAATCCAGCAACTTTGCAGTCGGATTTTGCTGCCACTCCGACCTGAAATGACACGGAGATCCATTTAAAGTATCCGCCTATTGTCGGGACGGCTAGGCGAATGCGCCATGTTCGGATCCAGCCGAGAAGCACATGTCTGAACATGTTCCCAAAGTAGCATCAACGTCGCCCTCGGAAAAAGCTTGGCGTTCACCGAGCTTCCCGAATTGGTAGTTTGCTATGCAACAGGACAATGATCTGAACAGATACATGTGAGCGGCGCATCGTTTATCTATATTACATATACTTATTGCATCCCCCATTGGTCGCATAGTCACCCACTGCGACATTTTAAACTTTTGGTCATCCGGCCACTGTTGCAACAGACATGAGATTGTGCGTCTAATGACACGGGCTGGCGACCGAGACCCGGCCTCGGAACCGACTCCAGATTGTAGACTATAATACGCCCTGGATCTCGCAATTTTGCTCAAATTTGAGGAATCCACGGCTTGTTTGCAGAGCAGTCTGCCATTACCACTCCTTTCCGGTAGGTGCTTTGACGCCTGTCTAGTCACACGGGCCACTCGGGGAGTTGCGCATCATCAATCGACACGCACCTGTCGATTGTCAGAATGATGCGATTCCAGGTCTTGGTCTTCGCATGGCTTGCCGGTGTCGCAAGTGCAAAGAGACCCACGGCTACGTTGGACTCGGGAGTCGTGATAGGCACCGCACTGCCCCAGGCGAACCGCTCATCCTACAACTTCTATGGCGTTCCCTACGCGGCAAAGCCGGAGCGCTTCCAACTGGCACAGGACCCCGAGCCATGGACGACACCTCGCAATGCTACCGTCAAGAAGAATGTCGCATGTTACCAGAACTACATCTACTCCGAGCCGACCTACGACAATCTGCTGACATTGGTGGTGGGACCTAACACTGCGCCGCCCACAGAACGCGAGGACTGTCTGACACTTGATGTGTATGCCCCTCCCTTCCATGCCAATGGGACAAAGAAGGCTGTGATTTTCTGGATCTATGGCGGAAGCTACAGGACGGGAGCGAACACGAATCCAAACTACGACGGCTCGAGCTTTGCGGCGAACCAAGATGTCATCGTCGTCAGTCCGAACTACAGGCTGAATGTTCATGGGTTCCCTGCGAACCCTCAACTCGAGGCTCCTGATCAGAACTTGGGATTGCTGGATCTCCGAATGGCTCTCGACTGGGCGTATCGCAATGTTGCCGCCTTTGGTGGTGACCCGGAGAAGATCACTTTGTGTAAGCTTTCTTTTTAGAAATGCTCTACATGTGCGGTGCTAACACATCCTAGTCGGTCAAAGCGCCGGTGCTGCAATCGTCGATATGATTATATCCGCGCCCCCAGACCCGCTGAACTTCCGAGCCGCAATCATGGACAGCGGCCAGGCTTCCTACAACGGTGGCGCCGCAGTCCCCGGATGGGCATGGAACGATCTCGCCAAGACGATTAACTGCACCGGCACCGCCGCCCAGAGATACCAGTGCATGGAAACCGCTCCGGCTACGCGTCTGAAGAATGCCTCGGAGAACCACGGCATCTGGTTCGGCCCGCCCATCCAGGACGGTGCGACCTGGGCGCAAGCCCCGCGCAAGAACAGGCTCGACTCGAACAACGCGACGTCCATCATGGCGCGCGTGCCGATCCTCATCGGCAGCAACGCCGCCGAGGGAGCCATCTACACGACGGGCGTCAAGAGCGCGGTGCAGTTCCTCGAGCAGCAGTACGGCTTCAGCAAGGCCAAGGCCCAGGCCCTGCTCCAGTACTACCCCATCGTGCCGGGCAGCCGGATCCAGAGCCAGCAGGACCAGGCCACCGCCGTCATGACCGAGTCCTCGTTTACCTGCCCGGCCGGCTTCGTGTTCAACGACTCGCTGAGTGTCGGCATTCCCTCCTGGCGGTACTTTTTCAATGCCAGCTTTGTCAACTCCGAGCTTGTCCCTGGTGCCTACCACGCCTCCGAGATACCGCTGGTGTTTGGAACCTACCAGCGAGACAACTCTACCGCGTTCCAGGCCAGCCTGAGCGATGGAATGTCGCAAGCGTGGGCGAACTTCGCAAAGGACCCTACCAACGGCCCGGGCTGGAGTCAGGATGGCGTAGCGCTTTGGGGAGGTGGCGCCGCGCCTGGGGAGAGCGATGAAGGCAGAACCACGGTGACTCTGACCAAGCCGAGCGGGATTGATGCGCGATGCGTGCTGTACAAACCTCAATAGAGCTCAGTGGGTAGCCTAGGAGTGTATCAATAAAGCAATTACAGTCTATGAATGCTATTGCATCGTTCCTGATGTTCGCCCAGAACGGCCATTTACTGTGTACACGTACCCAAACCGTGCAGGAGTTTTGCTGCTTGTTGAGCAAGTTTGATCTGTGAATCCAAGCAAATGGTTCTCATCCATTCTACAAACATGATGACTACACCTGCGTTTGCGTTTTTGCGGCTTTAGAGACGGCTTGAGGGAATCAACTCAATGGCGCTTGCTCACGCGAAAAGCAAGGTAAGGACAGTATCCACGGTCTAGCGTTCAGACCACTGAAAATTGCTTGGCGTGCGCTGCTGGGGCGCAAGCATTTCCAATTTGCATGTTTGTTCTAGGCCAAGCGTTTGCATCAGACTTTCCCATGATGGACAGCCTGGTCGCTATATAATACTCAGGACGCCCGCCGAGTTCTGATTCAATCAAATTCTGTACTCTAACGCAAGTACTGGATCAGCATGCGGGTAAATAGTCTGGGACCGAGTACCAAACTAGATAGCCTTTGTGATCCTTGACAGTATTATAGTACGTGACTTATGGTGTGACTTGAATCAAAGACCAATTAAAGAGCAGCCAGCCAAGCCCCACTTCAATTAAGCTTTTGAGCTCAATTCGTTTCTCTCGCCCTATGGTGGGCTGGATACACGCTAAGCCTGATTCGGCGCGAATGGTCGAGGTGCACGAGAAGGAGTGAAGAGGCTTGAACACATAGTGCACAGAAGACCATTCTAATAGAGACTCTGGAAGCGTGCGACGACTGGACAATCAAGTTCCTGCTCCTGCAACTCTGGTCTCCCCCACTATTGAGCTCTGTTAGCCCAAAGACTGGCCCCTCGAGCACATAGAGCTTTGTACCCGACCGTGAAGCCAGGCAGCGGGATACCTGGGTTGCCAGCGCGTGCGCAGACTGGCTGGATGGTTTTAATTGACCATCACTCAAAGCTCAACCTGTCCAACCTTTCCGTTCCGCTACATGCACGACGAATTCCGCAAACCACTGCATGCGAGTAATTTCCCATCATTCGCACTCTTCCACCCGTCTGGTGGACTCCTTCTCGTACAACTGTTCTCTACCGATTACTTTTCCAAGTTCAGTAACGGACTTCTCGACCATACGCCACCATGTCGTCCGTCCTTGTCGCCGAGGCCACGCGCCTGCACTCTACCCGCCGCAGTGTACTGTTTGCCTTGGATCTCGACGCCTACGGTTCGTCCTCATACAGTCTTGGCATGATTGCATATCCCTATGCTAATAGTCATTCTCCAGACCTTAAGGGCATGCGCTCCTTGCCGGGCGGTTTCCAGGTGAACCTGAAGGCCGACGCATTCCCGCCTGGCCGCGCCCCTCACAAAGGTCCACTGAAGGTCGCCGTGCCCTCAGACCTGGTCCGCTGGGTCAAACCCATCTTCGACGAAGCAGTTCCCGAGTCCGACCCGGCCGATCCCTACAAAAACCGGCTGGCGCGTGCCAAAGATGCCTTCCGCGCCATGCTTAGAGGTTATGATATCAACGGCAGTGTCCTGCTGCTCGACTTGGACGGTGACGAAGAGGCCAGGCTTCGCAGACGACACCGCGTTCCCAAGCGCGAGGGCATCAGTCCCCTCTTCCGTCGAAAGCCCGCTCTGCTCGAAAGTGTCCTGGAGGAAAAAATCCTTATCGACTGGGATCCTAAGATGACCAAGTTTACTTTGATTCGACCTGAACAGACCCTTCGCGTTCGTTTTCGTAACGAGGATGATTCAGACCTGTTCCTTGTCACGATGAAGGTCTGAGTAGTCATTCGAGCGCTGCCATGCTGTTCACAGGATTGAAATCATAGGGATATGGGATTTCGATCGGATGATTTGGATCCGATGAGCACGGCTTGGGTGGAAATGGATACGCTCCCAAGATTGAGCTTGGACAGAGATGAGAGTAGCCACTAAAGGATTGGGGAGTCAATACACCACTCAAGAATCGATGAATATAAATCGTATAATCCATATTACGCAAATCTTTTCCCATTCGCTATTCTAGGTCTGGTCCGTCCCCCACCAGCTGCGAAGCCGGCATCAGCACGACAGCTTGTTGATAGTTCAACATCTTGGTTTGCAAAGCGCAGAGGTGGGGGGCAGGCCTGCTTCTTTTGTTATGAACACATAGCTTGATGAAGCTTCATTTCCTTGTCCCAAACGACGCTTTGCAGCCTCTGCAAGACACAATGTCGTATACACCGAAGGCTCAGGCCAAGCGTTTCGATGGTGCTGATCCATCCAAGGCTCATCATATCGACAAGAAGACCTACGGTAAGTCCAGGCTCATATCTTTACCTCGGATTTGTGCTTTCCTCGTACTGATTCTCTCCACACATAGATCAATCTAATGTCGCCATCAATCCCGGCGAAATATAGGTGGCCGGCAACACTAAGAACTCCCGTCCAGGCTCTTGGTCGGCCTGGCCCATGAAGGTCACGATTCCGCCCGACCTCGCACAGCTGATTAGATCACTGTACTTCTCGGCCGCAGAAGAGTTCGACCCCAAGGAGCATGCAGGCACCTATCATGACCTCGCTGAGAGCGTTGTCGACAAGTACATGGACAAGTACTTCGACGGAGCAAAGCTCCTCGACCTCCCTGCCGATAAAGAGTCGAAGCTCCGCCGCCTTTACAATGTGGACAACGAGAAGAACCTCGCAATTCTATTTTACGAGAAGCCGTCCCTGCTCTCCTGCGTGTTTGGGCATTGGGATCCGAAGAAGACAATCGTCGAAGTGGACAAGGACGACGATGGCCGTCGCGTGGGAAGAGTTTTTTTTTTTCTTTTTCTTTTTGAGAATAGGGACCGGGAAGCCATCATTGGCGTGACAATACGCCCCTGGCCATTTCCTGTCTTTCTTTCCTCTATCTGATTGCCCGCAGCGTACACTTGGTTTTTGTTTGCTGAGCCCAAAACACATCACACATGCATTTACGCCGGTGTCAGGAGCAAGTTCATATGACCGAGGATTTGGATGCGGTCAAGGATCTGTCTGCTTCTTACGAGATACCCATTTGCACTGTTTACAGAAAGCCATGACTTGGAAGATTTGGGTTTTCGAGGCATCAGCGTATAGTCCTCGACCTGGACATACGTTCCATAGAAATTCTAAAAGGGGAACGTATGTTTTCACTTATTGTGTAAAATATTGCCGACTACCTAGTTGAGCAGATTATGGAGGATAGCCTGCCATTCAGGAAGAAAGGAAAGCCCAAATAATACTTCTGGACATTCATAGAACCAAGCTCATGTTATCGAGCTACCTACTGGTCTTCATTTGCCCATATTCACCCACCCTATTTCTATTATGGTTCCTGCCTTGACACAAATGTTCTGAAGCTGAGAAGCATTGCAACTACAAAACAAATCACCCTGAGCTGAGTTCGAGGCAGAGTGGCGGTCATCAAGCCAGTCTGGTGCGGAATGCCTGTGGTGATCCAGGCCTGAACATTTTGATAGTGGCCCAATTCCTTCAGCTCTTGTTCGACTGGCTCAATGCATTCTAGGTCCGGTCTACCACCCACCAGAATGAGGATTGGTATCAGCCCAACAGCTCTGCTTCAACATGTAAAGAGGTGGGGGACACAAGCCGTTCCTGGGACAACTGCAGCTTTCAGTCGCGCCGCGCAGAAACGCGGTAGCTTGGATGGCCACACGCGTAGAGGTGGGGGACACGCGCCTTGGGTTTCTACAAATTCATAGCTCAAGTGCACAGCTTGACCAAGTTCCGCCTTTTTCATTCAACACCAATCTTTGCAGCACTCTCTACGAACAACCCTCCGCAAAACAACGGAACCTCCTTCCTCCATTCCATCTCCTGTCTGCAGGACACAATCCAGACAACACCACCATCTCTTCTTCAAAGATCACAGTATCACACTAGACATCTTCATCGCGCAACATGTCTTCGCGCAACGTGTCTCTCCAGCTGAAGGCCGAAGCCAAGCGAATGACCGATGCCGAGTCCTGTGGTATCGACCGTAAGGTTTACGGTAAGGCCAAATTTATCGTCACGTTCGTGTCTTCCCTTGACTGACCATCATCGCCCGCAGATTACTCGGAGATCAAGAAGATCTCCGGTGGATTCGAGATGCCCATCAACCCTGATGGTTTCCGCCCGGGCCCCGTCCCCAAGATTCCCGACCTGAAGGTCGCCGTCCCCACCGACGTGGCCATGCGCCTGCGCGAGATCTGGTGGGCCTCGGGAGATGCTTACAACCCGGCCATCCACCGCGGCACCTCTTACGACTTGTCCGTCTCCGAGATCGCCCGTTACATGGAGCAGTTTGAAGGCGCCCACTTGCTCGACCTCCCCGCCGCACAAGAGTTCAATCTCCGCCGTGACCACAGGATGGACGCGAACATGTACATCACCTCGCTACTCTGCCGCTGTCCCCGCCTCCTTCCGGGCACCTTTGACAACTGGAACCCTGCCAGGACCACACTCGAGATGACCCCGGACCATCAGCATTACGTCGTCCTCTTCAAGGACACCCGCGGACAGAACATCTTCGGCGTCGCGATGCAATCGTACAGGGTGTAATTTGGGAGGAGATGAGGCGCACGCGCAGACGGAGATGAATCCCGCGAATGACAATGCGATGGATAACACGACGATGATGCGATGGATAACACGATGGATGATGCGATTGGCAATGCGCTGAATACGGATAATAAGGTCTCGTCCGTACTGCAGTGCGAATCAGAGAGTCACGCAAGATAATGGCAGGAAAAGATGAGAAAGAATTCAGAAACTGCTGGTAAGATCAATACCAAGTACACGGCCGTTGAAGGCATAATGGGGTCTCTTCTGGGTGCGACCAAGTCTATCTGTTAATGTGACCAAATCTTCTGGATGGCGGCCACCCGATTTCGTCCCTTATAGTAATGTATTGTTCTTCCAAGCCACGCCAACCGTGATTCAAGCCACCCACATAAACATTTGAATGCTGGCAAATGCACCACAGGGGATACATCTAAGCAAAGGCATCAAACACCAAAAACGATCATAAGAAGTTTTGGTGTTTCCAGCGGACGAAAGAAAATGTTACTTTGTTCCCCTGGAGTTGAGGTTGTGGGTTGCCCATCCGACATGCCAAGACTGTGCCTAAGCCCCACCACGCTGCAATTGGATGGAGGGCGCGCCAAGGATCAAGATGGCTCATTATAGCATCAAGAAATGCAGCGCACTTGCTCTGCGGTTGGTAGTTCCGGTTTGCCTCCAAAATACCCTATGGTATTCATGCCTTCTTGTTGTCCCTTTTGATGAAACATACTGTTCCTCGGGGGTATGGCTTTCCACATTCGGAGCATGTACCTGGATGTTCATCGCTATCGAGATCCTTACGGATCCTCCCGCTTAGGGATCGGTCCAATCGGCTTGTCAGGATTGACGATGAAACCCGTAGGAATTCCTTCGAATTAACCACACTTCAGGGAACTTTGTGGCGGCAATATTGGATACAAAGATCTTGCATGCGATGAAGAATGAATAAATCTTGTTTGATGTTTCTGTTCGGCTACACGCGATGACATCGTTCCGTCCAAACTGGTCAACGTATTCTTCCACTACTAGACTTCTATCGTACACCGAGTGTTTCTCTCTCCAGAATAATTACCATACCACCACCTAGCACTCGTAAGAAGCATAGTACGGCCCCGGGTGACCAGCGAGGCCAGTCAGGCACATGAACGTGCCATCATCCGAGTCCGCCAGCTCGCCGTCCTCGTCGGCCTCCTCCTTGGTCTTCTCGTAGATGACCTCGCCCCGGCAGTCCAGGCTGTCGCCGGCGTACACCTTGACGGCGCAGCCGTCGTCCCACTCCGTCACCTTCATGGCCTTGAGGTCATAGTACGCCATCATGCAGCTGTTGCTGTCGCCGGAAAGGCCGCCCGCCTCGTTGTCCGCCGCCGTGTTGCCCTGCTTGGCGCAGTTGGACTGGGTGCCCCAGAACTCGAGGAGCCAGGCGTTGGCGGCCTGGGCGCCGAAGAGGGCCATGGCGATGGATGTGAAAGTGCGGGAGGCGTGCATTTTGAATTGTGTGGATAAAGTGTGAATCAAGGCTGGCTTGTTATGTTGCGATGGTGCTTTTGGCTGGATTGTCTTGAGACTTGCGCAAATGTTTTGGGTATTGGTAAAGATCAAACAGATGTGATGTTGAACTGGGTCTGTGATTGTGAAGATTGAAGTGTGTTTAGATAGATGATTTGATTGAGACTGAAGATGGTCTGATTTGACTTTATATACACATTGATGACCTTTGCATTGCAACATATACTACCAGTATAACAACATTTCCAAAAAATGCTTAATTTGGTAGGCAGCAAGATCTCTGATTCGTCGTTGTGACGTCTGTCCAGCAGTCGGGATTCATGGGATTCATGGGATTAGAGACCGATCGTCATTTACGTGGTGCGTGCGTCGCTCTCAAAATATCTGATTATGTAAATACAGATTTAAAGTTTGGAGTTGGATTTCGATCCAAGTTGCCAAGAGTCGAGCATTGATACTTAGTGCATCCTTTTCGGTACCGTTCTGTGCGGTTTTCGTATGGACCACAGGGACCACTTGGTGCAGATTCTTTTTAATAGAAACGTCGACGTTGATCGCTAGCCATATTTGAGGCAAGGGGATGTGCCAAGGTTCTTGGCATCTCCAGTGTTCCACATAAGGGAATCGATTGATTCAGTTCAGCCTCACGACGATCACTGGCCGAAAGCTCCAGAATAGGCTCTTGAATTAGAGACAAGTAAGTGTCTATACGAGAATATAGTCGTCTTTCAATGATCTGCGCGTCGTGCGATCCGCAAGCTCAACTTCAGGTCATAGACATTCCAAAGAAGTAATTTTTAATGTTTCTCATCTACAAATAGATATTCCAAGGATCGTGACGTCAATTGAGAGAAAGTCGCAACATCTTCAACACATTCGATCAGATCATCATGGTTCTATAGCTTTGTAATATCGAAATGTTGGAGTTTGGATTGCGGAAGTTCGAGAATCAAGACACCTGGTATATATGAGGGCCTATTCCCAACGTCTCAACGACTTTTGTTTCCCATCATCAAATCATACAACTTCTCAAACACTTATTCGTACAACCTTTACACTGCCGCAGCCACCCAAATTCCATCATATCATTACCTCACTTTCACAATGACTGCCAGAAGCGCTCTCTTCGTCGTTGCCGCTCTGGCTGCCAGAGCTCACGCACAGAGCACTGGAGAAGCGGACATCTACAGCGTCAACCAATGCCCGCCCGACGCCAACAATCTTGACGCCTACAATCTGGAGTTGAGCTGGTCCACAGGCAGTGATGACAAGGGAGAGTACTCTGCGTGCCAGTCGGCCAGCATAGATCTTCCCGACTGGCCTACGACGGATAATGGCAAGTATGAAGTCTGGGTCGACACATCATCATTCGGCGAAGGCTGCAGCATGCTGTTCTACAATCTCCTCGACTCTAATGAACAGAGTAACAACTGGCCTTGCCGTTCCTTGTATCGTCAGGTCCAGAAGTCCGGGACGCCATGCGGTGACCTGGAACTCACCAAGCAATTTGGCTACGCGTGAGTACTCCGACGCAGATTGCGCTAGACACTTGATGCCCGTCCCCGGAGCGCCCCCCATCGACCCCCCTTCTCATACACCCTTTCTCCCTCATAGTCATCAACTTTGATATGATACATGTACCTCAGCTAATAGGATTCTATTTTAATAGCTATTGCTGCGGCAAGTACTGCTCAAGTGACATTAACACTTGGCCGCAGGCGAAGAAGCGAGACGTCGACAGCCCCAAGCCGGAGATACGTCAGGCAAAGCCTCAAGCCGTGAAGGATGTCACGAAGATCAAGCGGTCTCCCATCTTTCAAAAGCGCGACGACTGCAAGGTCAACCTACAGGGAGATACTTACACTACCTACGGCGACCAGATCAAGATGGGTGACGTAGACACGTGCGAGAAGGACCAGACCACCTGCGGCCGGAGTTACACATACACTACCGGAACCGAGATCATGCACGGAAGCACCACTGAGGACAGCACCGAGGTCGGCTTCTCCGAGTATATTGTCTTCTCCAACACCTTCTCTAGCGGGTTCGAGGAGTCCACGACAGAGACGACCGAGTACTCGAACACGAAGAACATTGCCCCTGAGCCCGGCCACTCAGGATATCCCACCTTCCAGCCTCTATTCATCTGTAAGTCTTACTGTGCGCGCAAATTTGACCTAGATGACCGAACTAATTGCCATGGTTTGCAGGCGCAAAGGCAACCACCGAGGGAGACTGTTCCGGCGTATCGGTCAATGGAGACACTGTCTGCATGCAGAAGTACCTCCCCAACAATATTCCTGATGGCCACTGGCTCATGGTCACGACTGACTAAGTGGAAACTATTGCGCCATCGAGTTTATGAAAATCCTCGGGTTTCCAGGGATATCGAAATGGTCGGAGCGTATGGTATAAGGCATGTTGAAACGGCCGCTCGGAACCTCAGCTGCCAGGGGTTCCGTTTGTAAAGTATCTGAGATTACATGTACAGCATTTGACTACCGCGGCTCTTTACGTTCTATACTATCTATGCCGAGCAGTATACATCTCAGTCTAAACTTCTTATAGTTGTGATCTGGGGTAGTCTCGTGATTGAATCCACTGTTGCGATACCCTTTTAGCGCCTGGGCTTTAGTGCACTTGATGCTGTAACGGCAGCGATCCGGCCCCGATACGTCCCACGCAGAGCACTAACTTAAGTCGCAGGCACTAATTGTCTCCTGTGCACAAGCCTGGGACGATGCGCGCCCATTGTCACACAAACGAAATACGATGTGTACCTGGTATACACAAGCACATTGTCTGCAGAGTTTTGCAAAAGTCTTTTAAGCAATATTTAATGCTATTTCATGATTTATTATCAGTCGATCTAGTTTTGGCGCTCTGGCCAGGCGTCAAATAGGCCTTCGTGGACTGTAATGTTCTCAAATGTTACTGGACCAGCTCCTTCCTGGAAGAAGCGAATCTCGGTTGATGAGTCGTACCAGGAGCTACAATTAATCCCAAGTCAGCAAATACAAATTCTCCCGAGAATGGATCAGATCAAGTCAGATATCCCAGAACTTACCGTGCCCATGTGCTCAAAGCGAACCGATCGTTGGCGTGGATCTCGACCACTGCGTTATCGACCACAATCGTCAACTTGAGGACCTCTACTGTGGTCTCCCCGCCGTCTTGCGCGATATCGAACAGTCGGAGTCTTCCAGCTTCATTCCGGGAATCGATGTCATTGGTAGTCCTTGCGGCAGCGCTGGTGTTGGTCCGATCCACCATGATCGACTCGTTGCTGAACTGGTAGTAGATAGTCGTGCTCTCATATTCAGAGGCAAGTATTTGGAATCCTGCCTTGAGATCACTGTCACGGGCTGATTGCGGCACAGCGATCGAAGCTTCGAGGACAAAGAACTTTGATCCGGGAGACTGTTGGAATGGTATGACAGCGGAAGAGTTGAGAGTGCGGCCCTCCTCCTGCAATGTCTCGTTACTCCTCAAGAGGGCGGCAAGCGATTCCCTCGCGATCGTCTGCTTGAGGGTAGAAAGGTCCACAATCCCCGACTCGTTGCGACTCGTCTTCCACGAACCAACCTCTCGCGCGAGATCGTTGTCGACCACGTTGCAGATCTTACCAATGCTGAGCTCTCGCGGCAGAAGAAGGGCGCCGGTCCAGTTTTGTTGGTTGGTAGCCGGGTCCAGCGTGCCGTAATAGTCTCCAGTGAGCCACGTGGTGGAAATGAACCGATCGGGAGCGCCGCTTGCTACGGACGGCCTGGAGTCTGCTCGGACAACCTGTCCGTGGGTCGCATAGGCCGAGTGTCCCCATTCCAGCTTTCCAGCATACGAAGGGCTGAACTTGACTTCACTATCTTCGATGGTGACATTCCCTGAGACCCACAGAGCGTCCCTAAAATCAGAGACTTGAGGTACGATGGGGGCCAACGACCATTCGGCTCCCAAAGTGGTGAAGAATTCTCCCTCATCACTGTATCCTTGCTCGTCGAGGGTAAAGATGTTTGACACCTCAAAGTTAAAGCCCCAGCGGCCCGCCCAATCGCCGTTGCCCCACGTTGTGTTGGCCGTCTCATGCCACCACTGGCCAAGTTCTTCCCAATATTGGAATTCCGGATCATACTGGCGGTAAAGAAACTGACTCGGCCCGTCACCGTGTACGCCTCCCGAGATGACGAGATACCACGTTCCATTGGCACTGTTGAGAAGTGTATCGAGCTGCGTGCTCTGGAAGGCGTAGGGATCCCGAAAGCCCGTGACGTTGACGGCGAAAGGCGGCCCCGGGATGACCGGGCCCTGCTCGAGCTTGGTGAAATTCCTCCCGTCGTCGTAGCTCACAGCCAGGGACTGCGTCTCGCTTCCGCGGGTGTACGCAATCGTCCACTGGATGGGCAGATACGAGACCGAAGTGTAGAGAAATGTCGGTTTTCCTCCCACGCCAACATTGATCACGGTACCGTCAAAGACGGCGACCGGGTCGTTGAGCCCTCCCGCCTCGATGAAGGGGGCGCCATTTGCGTTCAAATCTTTATATGTGACAAGATCATCCGTGGTCGCCCCCGAAGCGCCATCGTGAAGCCAGCCGAAATGGACCGTGCCCGTGTCGGCATCTACGTAGTGGGCGCACTAAATTGTGTTAGCAAATACATTTTGAGAAACCCAGATCAAGCCCAGGAAAACCAATAAATTTGCTCACTGGATCTCCGATCTGTCCAAAAGGAGGCAGCATGTGCGCGCGAGGCCGCCAAGTCTCAAACAAAGAACCATTGGCGAGCGTGGACAGATTGGGAGGCGCCGAGTTGTAGTCTATAACTGCCCGCTTGTGACGGGGCAGCCCGCCGAGCGCTCCGGCAGCGAAGAAGACGAGGGACCACATTGACTTTCCTTGCTGTGTAGACAAAAACCTTTGTTGAAACGGCCTCGGCCAAACAGACAGTTCATCAACGGTGAAAGAGCCCTGTGCCGATAGGGTATCGTAGGTTGTACGGCCTGTACTTATAGTGCTGAACAGTGTTGAGTCGGCCGCCGCTTCGGGAATCGGGACCCGCAAGTCATCATGAGCCGACGCTACAAATCGAGAAAGAAAGAGAGAAGAAAAAAGCGCGCCATTTACTAGGTATTTGCATGTCAGTTCAAGCTTGGCATGACGATTGGTCCCATCTCCCAAGAAGTTCCCTCTCCACACTTGTAGGCGAGGGACGAACTGGAGGCGTTCCTGCATTGGTGAAAGCGGGTGACGGGTGAAATGCTGGAGAAGCTAAATAAACCTAGAAGAAGGGATCCCCAGCTTTTGATCCATGTCGGTCCGAGGTCAACCCCGGACTTGATTACCCCACGCTGGGGGTCGCCGCCGGTCACAATTTCCAGCGATATTTACTCCGCAGACCTACCCTCGCTCCCCAGACTCACACGCGGTGCGGGGAGTTGAAAAGCCTGCATCCATCATCTTGATTCATCAACAGCCTACCGCGTCATCACAAGATGCAATCACCTATATTTGCTCACACGCCTGCATAATCATCATCAAACGGGCCAACACATTTGGAATCAACATGCTTTGTTTTCATTATCAACGTACAATTATTAAGCGACCTAGTGGGGTAAAATAAAACACGAAAAAAGGCTATCAGGTTCCTATGTGACTTCCCGTTAAATATAAAGCATAGTGAGAAATTAAGAATAAAAAAGGATTGGTCAGCCCAAGAAATTAGGCCAGGGCCGCAACGACCGGGGCCAAGACGGCGACGAAGCCCAGCGCGCTGCCGAGCCTGGACGCACCGCTGACGTGGACCGGAGTCGTGGTCGGGTGCGTGCCGGCGGCCTGCGCGCCCTGGCTGTTCTGCGCGGCCGGGCTGCCTCCAGCGGCCGGGTAGGAGCCGGAGTCGGGCTTGGAGCTCGGGTACGAGCCCTGGGCCGGCGAGGTCTGCTGGTGGGTGCCGTTGACGGACAGGGTGACGCTCTGCGTCTTGGTGGTCTTGCTGGTGTTCTCGTCGTCGGTCCAGTCGTTGTCGACCGGGTACCCGCCGCCGACGGGGCTCGAGCCGTTGCCCCCGGCCGCGGGGTAGCTGCCGGCGGGGCTGGAGCCCTTGGTGGTGGCCTCGGGGCTCGACGACCCGGTCTGCGTGGGCGCCAGGGTCGGGTACGCGGACTGCAGGCCGGTGTCGTAGGGGACGCCGCCCGCCGGGTAGGTCATGGTCTGGGTGATGGGCTTGTCGCCGCAGACGGTGCAAGTCGCCTCCGAGGTCGTGAAGCCGTAGGGGCACTCGGTGGGCTCGGCAAAGGTGGGCAGCGCGGACATGCCGGAGTAAGTCTCAGTGATTGTGTAGGGCTGATCCGACAGACCCGTCGAGCAGAAGACCGGGTAGGAAGTCGAGTAGACTGAAGTGTGGACACATGTTTCCTAGAATCGCTTCAGTTAGATGGCCTGGAATAGGGAAGAAAGGAGCCGGAACGCATACACATCCGCAAGTGCACTCGGGCATCTGGTATTCTACCGTGCCAGAAGTGTGTTGGGGAGCAGACCCGGACCAGGCATCGGTAGCCGAGGCGGTGTACTCGAGGTCAGTCTGCCACGGGTCGAAGCACTCGGTGACGAGCTCCGTCACGTACTGAAGACTTTGAGCGTTTCCGGTGTGAAGGAGTCCACCCTGCGCAGCGAGCGCAACGAGAGTGCGAAACTTCATTGCGGCGAAAGTTTGAGGGTGGCGGGCGCCTTTGGGAATTGAAAGAAAGTATGTGGTGCCTGGTTCCTGGATTATCGAAAACGTCGAGGTTGCAACGAGGCCGTTCTGCTCATATATCCAATTCAAGAACATCGACAACCGCTCATGTGATTGATCGCCACTTCATTAGAACTGAAGATATCACGCGCATGTCAGTTGAGACAATGTTCGAGATACCCAACAGGTTCGCAATGTGTCAATGTGCCAATGTGTCATTGCAGGATAGTGTTTTGACGCGAGTCTAAATCCAGACATCGCAATTTGGGGGCGTCTACAGCACTTGAAAGACGACTCGTGATGCTATTGGTGGAGTCTCTTCCACGACGTGACTTGATTTGACTTTGTTGCAATTTTTCCTTTGAGATCATTTTCCCAAGTTGGCCAGTATCCTTGGAAGGGCCCATGCAGGGACTGTCGAATGTCTGTATATTCTTCACCTGGCCCTGTCTGTATGGAGTCTGTGATGTATACTCCAAGGTATATATCCTCCAAGGTCTTATTGTATTGCGTCCGTTTGAAGAGTGATGCCAACCGCGCGATGTCAAGAAATATTTCTATTTCCCGAAGGATCGTCAAAATTAGTGCTGCTCATCATCACCCCTTCCTTCCATGTTGTACGATCCCCATCGAGTGATTGGTAGTTGTCGAGAGATGAAAATATGGTCAAGCCTCAAGAGACCCAAAAAGCCCTGAAAACCTCTCAAGTCCACGTTTTCATCAAAGTTTGGGGATCTCGTACCACTCCACCATGTCAATCATCACCACCAATGCTTGGCACATTGAACTAATCCTGATTTCACTAGATATCTTTAATTGCTGTTTCGAAAGGCAAGACGTCTGTGCCCCTGGTTCAGATGAAACCTTAACTCATCGCTGCGATCCTCATATCCTCGTTTTATACTCCAAGACAGAACGTGCACCTGCCAGGAACCGCCACGAATATGTCTCAAATCAAGAACGATTGAGTTGTGACATCTCCAGATTTAATTTCCTAGTAAGGGGCAAGGCTCAACGGTGCAGGCCCACGTGGTCGTGACAGCTGCTCAGGGTCACGAACAATTGTGAATATTAGATGCATGATCCGACGCATCGATTTGGGAGAAAAAGAAAAGTTGTGTCTATCAAGTTCTGTCGCTCTTTATTGTCTGAATTTCTATTGCACTGTTCCATCGCCATGTTGGCCAATGTAGCTCTCGCCCTCCTGGCGGCCCCTCTTGCTCTGGGGCGGCCTCAGGAAAGCAGTGAGCATCAACAAGGTCGCGTCCGGCGTCAGCTCGGAGCAGATCCACTCACTCAGTCTTGTCACGTTCGCACGCGTACCTATCTTTCAACTTACGCAACCGACAGCCCCGGTAACTCGGGTGGCTACGCAGCTGGAGAAGATCCAGGCTACACTGATCCCGGCAACGATGGGTCTTACGAGCCCGGCCTCCCCTCCGGCTCGTACGACCCTACGGGAGGAGACTGGTATGAGCCTGGAGAGTCGGGCTATCCTTGGGGCACCGAGACCGATGAACCAACGTACAACCCTACACTCTCTGGATACCCTCACGTCTCTTACAGCAGCAGCAACGGAAACGGAGTTGGTCCCATCATCGTCACCAGCACGCTCGTGGAGTCGACTACGACCGCAACAGTAACCACAACGTTCACCACTCTTTTGCCCACCACCATCACAACTGGTGGCTCGACCATCACCACAAGCATCCTCGCCACGCTCACAGAGACCGTCACCACGACTGCCACAGATTCTTTCACCGAGTCACTGTCTTTCACTGTCACTGATTCTTTCACCGAATCTCTGTCCTTTACTGAGTCGCTGTCCTTCACCGAGTCGCTGTCCTTCACTGACACGCTCTCGGTGACTGACTCGGCGACCATCACAGATTCCATCTCAGTCACAGTGCCAACCACAGTGCCAACCACACTGACAGTGCCCACCACACTGACAGTGCCAACGACGTTGACCTCAGTCTCTACGGCCATCAGCACTGAGATCTCAATCTCCATCAGCGAGGGCATCCCAATCACTGCGACCAACATTATCACTGAGATCATCTCTGACATCCTGACCCAGATCGGCACAGAGCTCTCTATCATCACGTCGATTATTCCCACAATTATTCCCACGATTATTCCCACGACGATTGTTGTGCCTACCAGCAGTATAAACTTCCTTCTTCTGAGTGTCCAACCCGTTGTCACCGAGGTGGCGACTTCCATTGCCCTGGTTCGCAAGCGCCAGGACGTGGAGGCTTCCGCCACGGCCGACCTGGACCCCCAGCTCACAACTACCGCTGAGGCCGACAATGATGGATTCGTTGGCCTCGGAGGAGATCCCAACCCGGTGGACTGCACAGACGCTGGACAGTTTGTGCAGATCAACGAGCAGCTCTTTGCCAACAATGAGTTCCCCATCGGTGTTGACGCTGGTATTCCATTCGTTGACCTGAGTTCCGCGATTGAAGGAGCCGTGACAACTTCATTCTCGATCCAAAACGACTTCCTCGTCTGGGCAAACGCGCTTTTCAGCGGAGGCGTCGCCCAGTTCTGTCAAACCCCCAACGGAACCGTGTTTGGCCTGTTTGAGGCCGACATCTTACCATTGGGATGTGTGCTGAAGGACTTGGTTGTTTATGCTCGTAAGTGCCGCCAGATTGCAAGTTGCAGGATGACAAGATTGCTAATGCTTTATTTACAGAGGCCGAGTGTATTAACGGCACTCTGAACGCTACTGCTCCCCCGATCAGGACCATCACTGCCACTGGAGCCACGGTTACGGCTACCACGGATGTGACTTCCATCACACCCACCACGTCGCCCATCAGCACCACAGAGACTTCTCCGACTACCAGCCCGACATCTACCACTGAGGCTAGCTCTACCACGAGCGCAGCAGCGCTTCCTACGTTCCCGATTTTCGGATCTGACTCAGGAACGAGTGCCGATGGAACCCTGCTGAAGCCCGAATTCGGCACCATTACTGGCGAGCTCTCGGGCGCCATCATCTTCAACTCGTCGGACTCTGCCGTGACCTACAGTCTAGACCCGACCACGGGCGTCGTCTTGATCACTGGCCAGGCGAACTCCGCTGACCCCAACGCCGCCCCGGAGAACATTTGCTGCACATACGCCGATGCTAGCGGAGAGATCAACCCTGCCCTTTGCGCTGCCTCGACCTGCGCCCTGGGAGACGCAACCACGGCACCTCTGCAGTGCAGTGCGATTACTGCCACCGGACAGCTGGCCTGCTCCCTTGATGCTACCTCGGTTGGACTGACTTACAACGTCACCCAGCTCGAGCCCAGAGGCGACGGCTCATATGTGCTGGCCATTGGCACGGACGTGGCCCCTGGCAACTCGCCGGTCACTCTGTCGACTGTTTCTCCTGTCCTCACATCTACCACCTCCCCAAGCAGCACCGCTACCAGCACCGACACCTCGAGCACGGAGACTCAGATCTCCACCACCAGCCCTGTGACTTCCATCACGCCAACGACAAGCCCCAGCAGCACCACCAGCACGTCTTCCACTGGAATCAGCACGGGCACGCCGAGTCCTACGAGCATTGAAACTAGCTTGACCACGACTCCCACTGGCAGCTCAACTTCTACCGACACCACGACCTCTCCCAGTGCTGAGCCCACGTTCCCCATCTTCGGCAGTGACTCTGGCACCTCGGCCGACGGTCTCACGCTGCACCCCGAAGCCAATGGTGGTAACTCTCCACGTGCCCTTTTCGGTCCTCCATCTTCGCCCGGATCTCCAGTCGACTACACTCTCGACCCCACCACCGGAGTCGTGCTTGTCACTCCTGAGAATGGCGGAACCCCCGAGAACATCTGCTGCACATACTCAGATGGTGGCGTTCAGCTGGACCCTGCAGCCTGTACTATCTCGACTTGTACTTTGGGTGATGCCTCGACTGTCCCATTGCAATGCGCTCTCCCATTGTCGGGAGACTTGCTCAACTGCACCATTGACGCCACATCTCTTGGTGAGGTCTACAACGTGCCCCAGCTTGCTCCCCAAGATGATGGTTCGTACCAGCTGGAGATTGGCACGGGTCCTATTGCGTCCCCCAACTCCCCAGTGACCCTGAGGACCACGGCTCCTGCCGCAACGTCTTCCACCTCGTCCACAACCTCCGCGTCAAGCACTACCACTGATACTGGAATCACCTCTCCCACCAGCACCGCGACTGAGCCTACGACCATCTCTAGCATCACCAGCACGAGCTCAAGCTCTTCGACTAGCACCACCAGTAGAACGTCTACCTCGTCCACCGCTCCTGGCGAGACTTTCCCGGTCTTTGCTACCGACACTGGGTCTGACACTGTAGACGGCACTTCATTGCAGCCTCTTGCCGGCCTGGACCCTGCCGCCGTCTTTGGTTCGTCGACTGACCCAGACTCTTTCACTCTGGACCCGACCACTAAAGTCCTCATGCGTTCCCCTACTGATAACAACCCCGATATCTGCTGTACTTACAAGGTCCTCGGTGAGACTGTCAACCCTGCCCCCTGTGCCTTTGGTACCTGCGCCGTCGGCGATGCAGAGACCGCCCCGCTCCAGTGTGAGACACCCTCTGCCGACGGTGTGCTCAACTGTTTCCTGAATGCTACGTCGGTTCCCGCCGTCTGGACTGTGGTCCAGCTTACACCCGCAGTTGCTGGCAACTCGGTGCTCGAGGTTGGAGACGCGCTGCAGGCAGGCAACCTTCCGGTGACTCTCAACACCAACAGGCCCGCGACTACATCCTCGACCAGCACCTCGGTCTCAAGTACCGGCTTGCCGACTTCGACGACTGAAATCTCGTCCGCAACTACCAGTGGAACTAGCACCAGCACCGGATCGAGCACATCCACTTCCACCGGTGCTCTTCCCACACTCACCCTCTTCGGTAGCGACTCTGGAACCGATGCAGATGGCGCACAGCTGCAGCCGCTTTCCAGCGACCCAGCTGGCTCGACTTCGCCTGCTGTCTTCAACACGGGTAACTCGCCTGTGCAGTATTCTCTCGATCCTACAACCGATGAGGTCTTGGTAGCGCCCACCAACCAGAAGATTTGCTGTACCTATGTCATCAATGGTGTCCAGCAGAACCCGGCCCTTTGCTCCGTCTCTACTTGCGACCTGGGCGGCTCCCCGTCGGCTCCTCTGCAGTGCACTGCTACTGGCAACAATGGAGCATTGGACTGCACTCTCGAGGCAACGTCAATTGGTGCTACTTACACTGATACTCAGTTGGTTCCTGGTGCCAATGGCGCTCTTCCTGAGCAGCTTGCCATTGGCGATGGTGTCCAGCCGGGCAATGTGCCAGTCACACTGACCACCAATGCTCCGGGCATCACTTCGTCTACGACCAGCACGAACCCTGCAACGACGACTGCTACCAGCTCGAACACTGGACTCACCAGCACCACCTCGAACACTGGACTTACTAGCACCACTTCCTCGGCAACCAGCTCCACAACGTCGGCTGCTACTACTACTCAGACAGTTCAGATCTTTGCGACTGGCAGTCTGTCGACCATCGACGGTAACCAGCTGAAGCCCGCGGATGACAACGTCCCTGCCGCTGCCATCTTCGACCCCAACACTTCTCCCATCAGCTTCATCGTCGATCCCGCCACAGGCAGAGTCTTGGTTGTCCCTGGCAGCCTGGGAACCGGAACGAACACCGCGACGGGTACTCAGACTATTTCCGTCCCTGGCACGACCGGTCTGCCATTCACCGAGGAGATTTGCTGCACGTACAGCGTCAACGGCCAGCAGCAGGACCCCGCCCTTTGCGACTTCACGGCGGACTGCTCAACAAGCACAACGTCGGCTCCGCTCATCTGCGCTGCTGGAGCTGCTGACACTCTTTCTTGCACTCTCGACGTTGCCGCGTTCAACACCGAGTACACCGTCACTCAGCTGCTTCCGCTCGCCGACGGCTCGTACCAGCTCGAGATCGGTTCCGCTCAGGGTGCGACAGATGAGCCTGTGACACTTGTCACCAGGCCTGTTGGAGCTGCCATCAGCACTACCGGAACATCGACTGTGCCCACCACGAGCTTCAGCAGCACGACCAGCGTCAGCGTGGAGACGAGTGTTGAGGTCTCTACTGGCACCGACGGCCAGCTGACGAGCAGCACCGCGACCATTAGCAGTTCTACCGTCATCACCAGCCCTCTGCCCACGAGCACCGAGTTGAGCCTGACGACTGGACTTAGTCTGACGAGCACCACCCTGGTGTCTACCGGAAGCGATGGCCAGTTGACCAGTACCACGTCTGTTATCAGCAGTATCGTTACTTCGGACATCGTGCCCACTTCCGTCGCCATTCCCACCTCCGAAATTAGCAGCATTCTGTCCTCGATCCTAAGCACTGCTACTGTTGTCCCCACTTCTGAAATCAGCAGCATTCTGTCGTCTATTCTTAATACTGCTGTCCCCACCTCTGAGTTGAGCAGCATCATCTCATCGGTTCTCGATACGTCGGCTATTGTGCCCACTTCCGTCGCTGTTCCTACTTCTGAGATTAGCAGCATTCTATCCTCGATCCTTAGTACTGCTACTGTTGTCCCCACCTCTGAAATCAGCAGTATTCTGTCCTCGATCCTAAATACTGCTGTCCCCACCTCTGAGCTGAGCAGCATTCTATCGTCGGTTCTCGATACGTCTGCTATTGTGCCCACTTCAGTCGCCATTCCCACCTCCGAAATTAGCAGCATTCTATCCTCGGTCTTGAGTACTGCTACTGTGGTCCCCACATCTGAGCTGAGCAGCATTCTTTCGTCAGTCCTCGATACTTCCGGTGTTGTGCCCACCTCCGTTATTAGCAGCATCTTGTCGTCGGTTCTCGACACTTCGGCTATCCTGCCTACCACCACGGCATTGAGCTTGACGACCGGGCTGAGTGTGACAACAAGCATCGGTTTGACCACAGGAACCGATGGTCAGCTCAGCAGCGCCACATCCGTTCTCAGCAGTATCGTGACTTCGGCTATCGAGACAAGCCTCAGTCTCTCGACGAGTGTTGGATTGACGACGGGCACCGATGGTCAGCTTAGCAGCGCTACTTCTGTCATCAGCAGTGTTGTAACCTCGATCATTCCCACTTCGGACATTGAGCCCACGGTCGCCAGTTCTCTGAGCAGTTTCCTGTCTAGTCTCAGCAGCTTGGAATCGAGCATCTTGGGCACGACTACCGGCGTCGTCGTTGAAACCACGAGCAGTGTTCTCACCAGTGTGACCACATCTTTGACGAGCCTCACGAGCGTCAGTACCAGTCTGTCGGTTGGAGTCGGCACTACATCGACAAGCCTCTCCACCTCCATCATCGCGACAAGCACGGTTCTCTCAATCACCACAACCACCAGCGCAACCTTGGACGTCAGCGTCTCGACTGGAGCCGGTACTACCGTCAGCTCTGTTCTGGCCACTGTCTCGCCAACTCCGGCCTGTGGCGCGAACCCGCCTGCATACTACATTGATAGTGCCGGTGGTACGGGTGCCAGCACTCTGGTCCGCGCAGACTTTGGATTGGGTCTTGCCGGACTTATCAGCAGTGCCACTTATACGACTATTGCCACTCTCGCCGCTGCGGGTACTCCCCTCAACGCTCTCGGTTACAACTTTGGAGACGGACTCCTTTACGCTGCTCTGGGCGCGGCTCCATCCACCCTCATCTCGATCAACCCTACCAACGGCGTTGTCACAACGATTGGATCGCTTGGTCTGACTACCCTGGCAACCGTTGGTACTATTGACGAGAACGCCCAGTACTGGCTCTTGGACGCGACAAACACGCGCTACACGCAGGTCGATCTGTTCCCTGGCTCTGCCACGTTTGGGCAGGTTAGAGCAACGGGCTCAGTCACACCTCCACAGAACAATGGCGTGAGCCTCATTATCGGAGATTGGACATATGTGCCGGGCACGGGCCAGAACGCTCTCTACGGTATCGCTTACTACAGCAACGGCGGCCTCCTAGCTGGGACGAACTTTGTTGTGAGGTTTGATCGTGCCAATCCCGCTCTCACCACGGTGATGCCAGGATTCACCGACACGCAACTGATCGGCGGCGCCGCCAGGCAATGGCGATCAGTATACTCCACGGACGGCGGCCTGATCGGTGTGGTCGGTGCCACGGGCACCATCTTCGCCACAGACTACGTGACTGGAGGCACCTCCTCCTTCACAATCACCCCCGGCGGAGGCGCCGGTGTCCAGACGGGTCTCACTATCGGCGCGATGACGGCCAACGTGGCCCAGGACGCCGCCAGGTGTGCCGTCGGCCGCGCAGGACTGGTGACCACGATCGTCAGCCCGTAATTCGACATAGTCCCGCAGTCACGTATATAAGCAAGCGCCCCGGCGGCCGCGAGGGTCCGCGGCCGGCACGAGAGGTGCGGACATCTTCCACGGGCTCCTCAAAAAGGAATCTTTCTCTTCTTTTTTCTCTCATTTTTTGTCTACTTTGGTCTCTCTTTTCCTTTTTTCCCCCCAAAGGTGTACGGTACACAGTGTTCCGATACGATCATGTCACTATTATTCTTCAGCCATAATATGTAATGATTACTGCGTCTAATAAGTACTTATGAAATTATTTCTGGTTCCATCTGGTCGTGCTTCTTTGTGTGCTTCCTGTCTATTTGATGCTATGATAATCTGATGAAATGATGGACATGCAAGGCGAAGCGAAAACGCAGTCTTATGGTGACTAAATAAGAGCATTTGCATAAAGTTAGGTCTTCGAGAATTCGCTTCTTCGTCTCCTTCTATCTTTTTCCTTCACCCTTCGATTTATGATCTCGAACATAGCAAGAAAGTTTTCAACGAAGAGCCCAAAAATGTTCTGAGAAGGAAAATAAAAAGTATCGCAAGCCTTCAAGTTCTTCTGAAAGGTTCGAATAACGAATGAATCCTATCAACGATAGCTATTACGATTAGCAAACGGCCCTCATCGAACGATGGTGGAACTGTTGGCCCGAGTGTTGACCTCTTACAGCGAAGGAGTAGGGAGCTCGCCTCGGGGCTCGGTTCGGGTGTATGTCTGCTCGACTTCCTTTTGTACCGTGATTATCTTGACGGGGTCAAGGACGGATGGAAAGGTCGATGTTTAGGAACTGACGTACTCCAGTTCTTGTATTCTGCCATTTCCGATATTACTGCCTTGCAGCTGCCTCACACTCGTTCAAGATTCAAGAGATCGTGATGACCCCAGGCCCAGGGCACAAGTGAGGGAGGGTCGGGAGGTAACCGTGCGGGCTTTGTCTCCTCAGCTGGGGTCTGGTCCGGGTTCACGGCCGGTGCGTGGCTTTCTGAGATGTGCCGTTTCTTGTAAATGAGGTGGATTATATTTGTCCGCACCGCCGAAGGTGTTGCCAGACTGCATGGCTTTATGAAGATGGGGAGGATTTGTAGTCGGACGTTAGAAAAGAAGAGGCATTGGATGCCAAGAATTTTGATCTCGTCGTTGCGACGTGTGGCATTACCACATCCTTTTTGTTATCAGTTTATTGGACATCATACACATGGCGCCTCCAGCGGTGACGTGACTGGCGCCGCAATCCTAGAAGGGCAAGAAGCGGAGACGGACGACCCGTAGGAGGGGTGGCAAGAGTTTTGTCATCGTCAATGTAGTCCTTCTGGCAATATCGCCAAGAAAGGACGGGAACAATCAAGGCGAATAAACGTGGGAGGATGGAAACACAGGCTTTGATCCGTCGTGGATCCCTTCCAGAATAAAATGACGATCTTGAGCGCATTCGGCTCCTCCGGTGGGCCATCTGCTCAAGATTCTACGTATCGCGGTGTTTGGACTGTGCTATCAGCAAAAAGGAAAAGAGTATGTTTGCCATGTAATGACAAAGACGAAGTTTGGAAGATTCGTAGACGAAAGAAAGAAATTCCAAAAACGTCTGTCGCACGTTTTGAGAGTAGTTAAGTCTAACATACAATATAATAAGAAGAGGAAAGAAATGTTAAGCAAATCATCAAGACGTGATGGCTTTTATACGCTAGTAGTTCAGAAATGAAAACTCTGGGCTCAGAAGTTTGTTGGTATCAGTAATTCATTTTCGGTCCAAGCGACGCAAGAAGTTTGTAAGTGGTCATTTGCGTTCAAGATCCGGATGACTCTGCGGTTGTGCACAAGATCTAGGACGAAGTGCAAATAATTGCAGGCGAAGAATTGGCAGTGAGTCAAGAGTCAAAGCAATAGCTTACAAGAAAAGGTTTTTGGCGTGACTGTTTTGTAGATACGAATCGCTATGGTCTGACTGCGAAACCCACATGAATCATGGGCGCCATTGGTGATCACAGTGACAAATGTTTGGGGATGAAATATACCCATCAGGGCACGATTTTGATTTTCTGACCCCCACTAGCTAGCGATCCAATCCGAAACCAAGATTCTGAACGCGGAATGTGTTATGTCTTTTGAATATATATACAAGAAACTATTGTTTGTTTGTCCACATCTCAATTCTATGAACGATTTAGCCGCGGAACTTGGCAGAGCGCTTGCCGTTGCAGCTCTTGTGGCCGGCGGCCGAGCTCGAAGCCGGTGCGCTGGCGCTGCTGGCGGCGGGAGTGACGGCGGCGGCGGCCGAGGAGGTGATGGCGGCGCTGCTGGAAGTAGAGACTGCCTCGGCACCGACGCGGGAGGCCTTGGAGGTGGCCTTGGCGGTGGTCTTGGCCGAAGACTTGGCGCTGCTGGAGGAAGACTTGGCGACAGAGCTCGAGGCAGACGTCTTGGCGGCGGCGGAGCTGCTGGCGGTGGTGGAAGCCACGACGACAGCCTCGGCCGAGGCGGCGGCGGCGCCGTTGAGGATGGCGCTGATGGGCTGCAGGCCGGGGTAGAAGGAGGCGGGCATGGTGGGGATGGCGATGGAGGCGGTGAGGCCGAGGCCGGCGGTCAGCTCGCCGGCCATGGTGGAGTACGAGTAGCCGGAGACGGTGGTGACGGTCTGGGTCGAGGTGTAAGCCGTGTGGGAGCTGCCGTCGTTGAGGCAGACGCCGGAGCCGTAGGCGTTCTGGCAGCCGTACAGGACGCTGCTGCCCGAGTCGGTCCAGACGGCGAAGTCCTCGACCGTGATGTCGGTGCAGGGCACCTTGGCCGGGCAGTTGAGCTTGACGGGCCCGCGCTGGACGCCGTTGGTGGCTGTGCCCTTCCAGCCGCTGAAGCTGATGTTGTTGTAGGTGATGCCATCTCCGTCGACGGCCGACATGCTGCTCCAGGCCGTGTCAAAGTCGAGCGTGTAGGCGTTGCTGTGGCCCATGAAGTTGTTAAACGCCAGGTTGGACACGTCTCCATCGCCGCCGTTGGACTTGATCATGAACATCTGGTTGGCGTGGTGCGTGTAGATGTTGTTGTACTCGATATCGCTGATGGCTGTAAATTTTTAGTATTGACAGGTTCGTATACAAATTCAGAATTGACTTACCGACGCCAGAGCCCAGAGAGCCCATGGCGCAACCACCAGACCAGTTGCAGTGGACTTGCTCGACCAGAATGTTGTTGGCGGGACTCTTGACCGTGACGCACTCGTCCTTGTTGGTAACCTGATACAGTATTAGCAAGAGAACCTGGAGAATTCATGGCAGAAGACCAAAACCTACTTCAATGTCGTGGACCCAAATATTGGTCGACCAAACATCGATTCCGTCCAAGCCACCCTCGTTGGCGCCGCGGATGATCATGTTGTACAGTTCACCGTTGGTGCAAGTGTCGAGAGACAAGTGGAAGGCGGGAGCTTGGTGCTGGGGTCAGTATACACCCAGTTCAGTCTAGGACGAGGGAAACTCACAGTCGACAAGGATGAGATCGTGAACAGAGAAGTCGGTACACTTGTAGAAGCGCAGAAGACGGGGGCCATAGGTGCCCTGCGAGTGGAACTCATAACCGTAGCCCTGCATGGCGCCCTTGGAAGTCGCCGAGTAGACCTCGACGTCAGTGCTGTCCCTGATCATGATCATGTTGCCGCCGTCGGTTCCGGTACGGTAGATGATTCCCTCAATGTTGATGGAGACTCCAGTTCCGCTCTTCAGAGTAACCCAGGTCGACATGCCATAGTCTCCCTCGGGGATGTAGACCTGGCCACCGGTCTTGCAGTCGTCCCAGGCGGACTGGATGGCAGCGCCGTTGTCGGTGGTCGCGCTGGCGACACCACCATAGTCAAGAATGTTGCAGACCTTTGTCGAGGCCTTTGCGGAAGTGGAAGTAGTAGGACCGACTGTGCCCGACAGCTGTGCCGAAGCGAAAGAGGCTGTCGCCAGGAGACCAGCCAGGAGAGCAGCCATTGTGAATTGTGAAGATTGTTAAAAAGCGAGTAGAAGAGAAATAAAAAGCAAGAGAGCGACTGTGGTGGTATGCCAACAAGTGGCTTTGCAAAGAAAAAAAGAAGGACTGTAGATGGTTGAAAATGCAAGAAGACGAGAGGCTCAAGGGGGATGGCTCCCCAGCGTATTTCTATTTATGAGATATATGATCCCCAACGCCACGAGATCCTACGAATACGGAGGACTAGTACATCTTGTTCGCTGTGCGTCCATGGCGAGTTGCGGCGCATTGCCGAAGGCCCCCTTGTTCAGATCATGGATGGGTGGGAATGGTGGATTACATCCAGGGACCGGGGTGGTCAGGTTGGCCGTGGGCTCGCCGTTGCGGACATTAAGGCGGTAGCAGTCCAACAGCTCATCATTTTTTCGTTTCAATATTTTGCAGAGCCTCCGGGGTCTGCAAAGATTCAAAGGGGGGCTTTTCGACATATTGATTGAGCTTGCCGCCGTCCAAATTCTAGAATCGTCGAGCAAGTGTTGTCGCACCCAGATCCATGATCATAGTCTAGAGCTTGCGATGGAAGATCTTTCGTCATTGACGGATATTTTATGCCGGTATTTGACGCCCACTTTTGCTTCTTTTTTGAGGACCGAATCGACGTTTAGTGGCAGATGAGGCTCCAAAAAGAATAAATCCGAGGCATCGGAGCTTTGTGTAGTCGGTGGAAACCACCCAAGATTGGTGTTTCGATGCTCCCGCTTGGCGTCGTTTATCTGAGCCGCTTACTATCCAGAACAGAGCCGTGCCCGATCCGGATAGGGGGCCGATGGTCGCTAAACCAGTGCGGCGGAACCTGGGCGGCTCATCAATTCGAGAATAAAGTGTGCTGGCCAATTTGCAGAGGACTGCAGAGAGGCACCCCCAAGACCACTTTCAGAACGTTTTGCCATGCCTCCCGTGGCTAGCATTTCACTTTAGCAGAGTAGGACGCGTAAGATTGGAGGAGTCAAGGGCCCTGCATCCCCCGCATTCCACGCGATGGTCGGCTACCGGGGTTGCATCATCCTTGTGCAGTACCTGGAAATAAGATGTTGTTTCCTGGGGTGTCGTGGATAGATCGGATGATGCCATGGGACTTGAAGAGTTATAAATCCTTTTAGAAGTTCTTTACGAAGATGATAAATGTTCTCACACATTTCTTCGTTTCTTGGTCTCACCTGCAAATGAATCTGGCTGCATTTGAGATGTTGAAGAAACGTTGATGCTCGCAAGTCTCAGGTGCTAGGTGTACTAGACCACCGCTAAAATCAAATACAATGGCACAGACCAACGGCCCCCAGAGCGCCGCTGGCGCCAAAGTATCTTAGTTCAGATGAGGCCGCGTTTCAGTCAGATAACCGTCAGCAAGGGGGAGACGTGGAAAGTCCAATCCGTGGCCAACGTCAAGTTGATTGACCTCTCACCATCCTTTGCGCGCGTCTCGATCGTACCACAATCGGCATTTCACTCTTTTCGTGTTGAGACGGTCAGTCATCTCGTGTGACGCGGTAGTCAATCGGTGTGCGGACGGACCAGTTCCGAACTGATTGATCCCGTCCTTGGCAGTATCCGTACCGCGAGAAAACCCGGTTGCGACGGAGACTGATCCCACCTTTCACCGACCGACTGACCCGAGTGGAGGCTCCATTTAACCGGCACCGGATCTGCGAGATGTCTTGGCCCTATGAGTTCCTAGAGCTCACAAAAGCCGAGAAGCAGGAGCGCCGTCTCTCGCTCGACCGTCATGCCGCCTACTCGCAGCTGTCGGCACTGCTCCCGGTGCTCGTCTTCCTGATTGTCCGGTTCGCATCGTGGGTTTCACGCAAGGTATCGGCACGAGGCCAGGTCAAATACGACTCAATTCCAGGATCTCCGGCTTCCAAGTATAAAAGAAGTAGCGAGTCGGCGTCTTCGGCTGCAACCCTCAGAAAGATCACCTGGTGGCTCGGCGACGACGTCACATTTGCCGGTCAGAACTGGGGTCAACGGGACACGCTATTATTTGGCTTGATCTATGCCCTTTGGTTATTGTTTCTCTCTTTCCAAGGGACAGGCAGAGGTTTGTAATCCCTCTGGAGGCCAAAGCAGATGGAATGTTTGGCTGACCCTGACTAGACTACTTTCATGTCACAAAGAGATTTGGTGCCGTCGCGGCTGCTCAGTTCCCTATCCAGTACCTTCTCTCGCTCAAATATGTCAACCCCGTGGCCTACGCTCTTCGATCATCTCACGAGGAGGTGAACCGATGGCATCGAGTGATCGGCCGCATCATTTACTTTCTCTTGATCCTTCACGGCGCATTTTATGCCAACTACTATGTCCAGACCGGTATCTTGATGCAAAAATTGACCACCTCCAAGGTCGTCATACTTGGCGTTCTGGCTCTCCTGGGCATGACGGCATTGACGACAACCGCCATTTCCGTGATTAGAGCCTATTCATACAGAGTCTTCTTCATCACTCACCTTCTCGTCGCGCTGGCACTACCACCCATGATCTACTTCCATGTACACCATGCAAGGGTAGTCATGATTCAGTCATTAGTTGTATTCTTGATTGACTTGGCGGCAAGAAAATTCACCACGACCACGACTGCATCCACACTCGAGCTTATTCCCGGGACAAATCTGGTGAAGATCGTTTCCAAAGTGCCTGAGAAATTCATTTCACGCTTTGCCGATTTCCCTGCTTCGCATGTGTATCTCAGCATTCCCGCAGTCTCTCGATCGGGCTCTCTCAAGATGCTGTATGAGTTCATGTTCAATCCATTCACCGTTGCATCGGTGGACGAAAGCAACCAAGAGCTTACGTTGGTGGCGCGTCAGTTGAAAGGCCCCATGAGCCGAGCATTTGCCGACCTCGCCAATCTGAGTGCCTCAGGAAACAAGGTCCCTCTGAGTATGGAGGGTCCTTATGGCAGTAGCAGATACTGCTTGGGTACTTTCAAGGCCGATCGGGTTCTCCTCGTTGCTGGCGGTGTAGGCGCCACCTACATCATGCCCTTGTTCCAGTATATTGGTCAGTAGAAAGCCCTTACCTAATATTCTTGCTCATGAACATGCTAACCATTTTCGACAGTGAGTATCAATGTCATTCTCAAAGAAGGCCATGAGTGTTTTCAGTGATGCTAATATCAACATTTAGTCCAACGAGACAACGGCACGAGTCGATGTGATCTGGGCTCTCCGCTCCCCAGGTGAAGCCACATGGGCCACTCTCAACACTGACAAGAGTATCCTAGACGACGACCGAGTCCAACTTTTTCTGACCGGCAACATGTTCGAGTCTAGCTCGGATAGGAGTGCTCCCAATTCAGCATCGAGTGACGTCGAAATGGAACAACTTCCACGCCACGACCGGAACAGACCAGCTTCTCGAAATTCCAGACGTCCCGATTTTCAGAGAACTGTTGACGACTTCTTCAGAAAAGGCCAAGAGGATCGCGTGGCTGTGATCGTTTGTGGATCAGAAGGCATGGCCAGAGAGCTTAGGGGCCATGTCGGGAGATGGGTCAAGAAGGGAAGAGACGTCTGGTGGCACAATGAGAACTTCAGCTGGTAATCGACAACCAAACAATGCTCTGGACACTGTCCCAGAGATGTATGTGAATGATGAGATCGATGCTGCATCTCGACATCTCACTCATTGGTGGCAACTACCAAGTAGCCCTGGACGAAGACAACGACTTTTAGATGAATCTTTTTTCGACATATAGAACCATGCTCGCCCTTATACGCATATAGATATTGGATAAATCAGCGACAATTTCTTTCATCCCGATACTTATGTCGTGGTCCAAGTCTGCTGCCAAACAAATACGTGCCTCATTCATCATTCTGCCTTTGCCGTTTTCTCCAAGGCAATCTGGTCGAGTATGTCTCCAATATCAGCCGAGTGCGTATAGCACTTTTTCTCTGCCAGATCTCGCACCCAAGGCCCTCGAGGACGTAAAATGGCGTTGAATGGCCGGGGCTTGATCGACAGACCTGGCGTGACCACCAACGGGTCGATCTCGATTCTCTCTCCGGTGTCGCCATCGACAGCTGTCTCAACGTCAAACGCCCACAAAAGTCTAGCAATCGCCATGAACAGCATCTGTCGGGCAACGTGCTGACCCACGCAGACCCGTCGGCCGTACCCAAACACCGTGCTATACAGCTCCTTGATACCATTGTTCAACTTGACGTCCATCTCATCGTCGCTGGGCACCCACCTCTCCGGCACGAAGCTCTCGACATTAGGCCCATACACGGACTCGTCCCGCGCGATGCCCCAGTGGTTCGCGATGACAAACGAGCCGGCGGGGATGCGATACCCCCGGAACTCGTCGTCGGCCGCGCCCATGTACCTGTGCGGGATCCCGCCGGCAATGACGGGCCGCCACCGCAGCAGCTCGTGCAAGACGGCCCAGATGTACGCGAGCCGCGGCTGGTCGTCGAACTGCGGCATCCTTTCCCGGCCCACGACCGCGTCGAGGTCCCGCTGCGCCCGCGCGACCCAGCCGTTCTTGCCCTGGGCCAGCCACGCCACGACGAGCCAGTTCAGCGTCATGCTCGAGGTGTCCAGCGCGGCGTCGGCGAGTGTGCCTACGTTGAACGCGAGCTCCTCGGGCGTCATGTCGGCGGCCTCGGGGCTCCGCGACAGGTGCGTCGCGATGTTCCAAGTCGGGCTCTCGCGCCCGCGTCGCAGGTTTTCGAGGTGCAGGTTCACCTCGAGCCGCCACAGCGCCTCAGCCTCGGCCTTCCACGGCGCCAGCGGGCCCGGCAGGTGGTTCAGCGAGGGGAACGCGTCCACGAGGTACCGCCCCGGCTGCATGATCTCGACGGCCTGGGCCTGTACGTACTTTGCTGTCACGATGGACTCCTCGCGGCCTGTTTCGAGGCGGTAGCCGTAGACCAATGCCTAGAGTGATGCTATTTCAGCTTTCCTTCTTCCATAGTCTTCCAAATATCTAGGCATGGTTCACGGTACTTACGTAGACATTACTGCATATCGCGCGCTCAAACCAGTGCCCATAATCGATACCCTTACCGCCGCTCTTGTCGCTCTGCGTCAGGATGTCGTACAACAGCTGCCGCGACTCGAGCTCCATCAGAGGGCGGTAGCCGACCGCCGCCCCGGGCGCGACGACAGGCGCCTGCAGGCGCTGGTGCAGGCGGTACCTGGCGTCGTAGTGGCGCAAGAGGATGTGCAGGCCCCTGGTCACGAGGTCGCCCGCGACGACGAGGTGCGGCCGGTCCGAGTACTGGGCGCCCCGGCGCGACAGCAGGTCCTGCGCCGCCTGGAGGCTGTTGAGGATCATCACCGGCTGCCCGGCCATGTTCAGGTGCATAACCTCGCCGTATCGCTTGCTCAGGTCGTGGTAATGGATCCATGGCGCCTCCTTGGGCGTCTGGAGGACGTTTCCGATCAGAGGGGCGCCGAGAGGTCCAGGTGGTAGAGGTAGGCGGCTGCGTGCTGATGGGCGAGAGTAGATGTGCTTGAGAAGCAGTATAATGAGGAGCGCAAGGCCAGTGTAGATATATTTGCTTGCCATTGCGCGTCGTGTTGAACCAATATGCCTAATTCAGGAAGCTGAATGTTTAAGTGGCGGACAGTACAAGGTCTTCAAGAGTGCACGAAACTCTTATCAATATCGTCTGGCCGCACTCCAGAACATACCTTACGTTCTTCTCTACCTAGGTAGACAACCTGCCTCTCGATCGATCTTCTCCACTAGCTTGCCTACGAATGGATGTCACATCCGTTGCGGGGTTGGGGGAATCCAATCAACAATCTGCACAGGGCGTGATACAGGGCAGTGGTATCATAAAGGCTCAAGTGCTTACGGGGCCACTTACAGGGCATTGTGGATTGAGCGAGTGACGTGCATTACTAGTTTGTCTAGGGAGAGCTATCAAATGATTGAACTAGAATGTGTACCTGAATCCTGGCACCTTCTCCAACGTCTGCTTGCCGTTCCTCGCCGCCCGATTTTGGGCCAGGAAGAATACGGATAGTCCGGCAACGAGCAGGATCATGAGGATGTGCGAGCCGATGGAGACCCACACAGCTGTAACATACCACGGCGCCTCGTTATTCCTGACGATGAAGCTGCCAGCTATGCCTCCGGCTCCGTTCATGGCGGTCACGGCGGCCGCGGTGAACACGCGCTTCCACTGCCCGACGATATTATTGGCCTGGTAGGCGTTCAGGGCCGCCCAGTTGGATATATACGCCCCTGTGGCCAAGAAGCAGCCGACATATCGAACGGTGACCTAGAAATGTGATTAGCCCTCTTTTCTGCAGATCTGATTGCGATAGTATATCGACTACTCACCTGCTCTGTAAACCCCAGCATGACAAATCCCACGATCAGGCATATACAATTGAACACAATCACCGGCCCGCGTAGGCGGAACCTGTCTCCCACTACGGAGGACAGAATGACGGGAATCACTGCGTAATAGTATGGTGGCGCCGAAAGCAGAATTGCCTGGTTCTCATCGAAGCCCATGCCGCCCTGCAGGATGATGGGCAAGAAATAGGACAGGGACGTGGAGACGAGGTTGAGCAGAAAGAACAGGGTGGCAAAGGCGTAGACCTTGGGGTCCCTGGCGTGCACGAGCACCTTGGCCCAGGCGAAGCGCTCGATCTCGACGTCCTTGCGGTCGCGGTTGATGCGGTGCACGGCGAGCCGCTGCTCCTCCTCGGTCAGGAACCAGACGGACTTGTGCGCCTGCTCGGGGAAGTCGACCATCCAGAAGTAGGTGACGACGCCGATGACCATGCTGATGAGACCTTGCACGAGGAACATGTAGCGCCAGCCCGCCAGCCCGCCGCGCCCGTCGAGCGTGTTGAGCCCGTAGTTGACGATGCTGCCCGTCGCCAGGATGATGACCTCGCCCGACTGCAGGAAGGCGAAGCGCGTCTGCTGCTCCGACCGCGGGTACCAGGTCGAGATCAGGTACGTCAGGCCCGGGTAGATGCCGCTCATGGAGAAGCCCAGGAGGACGCGGAGCGCGATCATCTGGCGCCACGTGGTCACGAACGCCGAGCACATGGTGATGAGGCCGAACAGGAAGGTGATGCCGCCCAGCCAGAGGCGCGGGCCGAACGTGCGGATGGCAATGGTCGACGGCAGCTGCAGCGCGATGGAGGCGAGGGTGAAGACGAAGATGCTGACCGAGTACCGGTTGCCGTACAGCTGCAGGTCGTCGATCATGGACGTGACCGAGGCCGAGCTGATGACGCCCGAGTCCAGCAGGTTTAGCGAGCACAGGATGCCGGCGATGGTGCAGAGGCGCAGGTCGACCTTAAGACGCAGGCGGCGCTCCAGGGCCTTTTCGGCCGCCGTGAGCTCCAGGTCGTCATCCTCGACCACGATGGGGGATGTGTCGCCACCGCCGTGGTGTGCGCCGGGGTCCTTTCCAGTCGGCGAAGGGTCCATCTTGTCACTCGAGCTGATGGCAGGGCCGAAGTGACACTGGCAGGTATGATGTTTTCTTCTTGCGCCTTTATTCCTCGAGGACAGAGGGAGAATAGGATAGAAAAAGAAAGAATGCCTGCATCACCTCGCATCATATCGCAGGTGTTAGCCAGGCCGGCAAGTCTGTCCTCGATGACATGCCTGTCCGTCTGCATGTCTGCCGAGGAGGATCATTATTAATTCGCTGGATTGTAGCGAAGAGAAGCGGAGGTGGCTAGCCGAGTTCGGGAACACGACCCGTGCGCCCATAAAGTGCCGCCATTGAACGAGAGGGAGATTCCGAGATGGTGTATCGCAATCAGGCTGATTCCTGATTGGCCGAGAGTATTTTCGGCAGAGATAAGCCACTGAAGCTCGCGGACGTAGCGAAGTGCTACAGAGTCTTGGCAGCTTGTGAATCCGCTATTATTGACATAGGGCTTATAGAAAAAAGAAAGTTTATAAAGGCTTTGGAATAGCAAGGTCTACGGCGCCAACATATTCTGAAGTACTGTGCTCGCTGTGCCATTCACGATTGTGTGCGCCGTCTGTGTAGAATATAGGTTAACAAGCGAAGCAGCTCTCCGAGCCTGCACCTAAATCCGAATAGGCGTTGACTTGTCATCAGACTCCTTTTCAGCACCTCTCTTTCGTAGCTCCTCATGATCAACCTAGACTTTATTTACACGCTCCTCGTTCCCCTTGTCCCCTTCACATATTGGCCCAGGTGAGTTTGTTGGTCGTACTGCGGTGCGGCAGTGCCAGCTGACTTCAGCTGCCAAGCTCCAAGTATGAAACACTTTTCTCTGGTGCCTCGATGGAAACCACACAGAAGAGCACATCAATCTACATATCTAACACATTTGCTGCTTTCCTACTGCTACCTGGCCGTTTGACAAGATTTGTGGGAAATTTTGTCGTGATAGATGCGTGGGAATCGGGTGTTATTTCGTGTAAACATCAATCAAGGCGACGCTCCACTTTGATCATGGGTCTCGTACGCCATCACAAAAGCCGCTACAGCTGGGTCCCGTACGCCTTTACATGGCGACTACCGCCGGATCGGGATACGAATGCGTGTATATATTCATCAACAACCGGCCTTGCAAATATGCTACCTGCACCGCTCCCTTTCTCAATCAGAAACCCGTCTCATTGTTGATCAAAGCAACCATACTATTAAACCAATTTCAAAATGGCTTCAACCATTCCGACCAGCGAAGTTGTACCCATGGACTTCTCGGTAAATGCCTGGCGAAGGTTCATTACCAAGTTCGAGGCCGACGAGTTCACCGGCTGGATTGACGAGTCTGTATCATGGAAGACCGACTGCTATATTGGAGATTGGTCGCAACTACTCAAAACACGAATTCGTGGTCCAGAGGCAAAGAGCTTCTTGGAATACCTGTCGACTAATCACTGGCCAAATTTCACTCCAGGCCAGGCCAAACACTCCATCATGTGCGAGGATGGGGGTCACGTTGTCGGTGAAGGCCTCGTATTGATGCTGGCAGAGGACGACTTTGTCTTCACCAGTGTCCCCGGTGTGTCCTGGCTGACGTACCAATTCACGCATGGACGAAAGTCCTTCGATGCGACCATTGAAGACGTCACCGATCAATGGTATCTTTTCCAGGTGCAAGGCCCCAGGTCTGTTGAACTACTCGATGAGATAACAGGTGATACTGTTCGCGACATCAAGTTCATGAGTGCGAAGCAACTGAGCATCCAAGGCCGCCAGTTCTGGTGTCTGCGCCAGGGTGTCTCGGGTGAGGTTGGGTTCGAGCTGTGGGGGCCGGCCGCTGAAGGTCGAGAGGTCTACGACGCCATCCGACAGCTTGGACAACGCAAGTACGGACTGCGTCAGCTAGGATGTCGGGCCAAGCCGATCAATCATGTAAGGCTTGACTCGCCCACACTGTGACTATTACTAATTTCCGTTCTTCGAAAGGTCGAGGCTGGTTTTGTAACTCCGGCCCTGGAGTTCCTCTCGGTCACCGAGGGTGCGATAGCACAGCTAGAAGGGTACAGAGAATTTCTTCGCGGATCCGAGTACGCGTTTGTGGAGAAAGTCTTTGGTCGGTTTGCCGGCAATTATGGAAGCCAGTTAAGCGATCACTACCGCACACCTTACGATCTCGGCTGGGACAGGTTGGTCAAATTTGATCACGACTTTATAGGAAAGAGTGCCTTGGAAAAGGTCGCGGCGGCTCCGCCCAATCAGCTCGTCACTCTTGTCTGGGACCAGAGTGATCTTGTTGACGTTTTCTCATCCATGTTCACTCCGACGCCATTCCAGTACATGGAGATGCCTAGAGCGCCTGGCGGCGTTGTCGAAGGCTGTACAGTCTCCATTGGCGATGAGGTTGTTGGCTGCGCCATGTCCAGGTGCTATAGCTTCTGGTTCAAGTCGATGCTGTCTTTTGCCATTGTCCGGCGGGAGCACTCCACGGTCGGCACGAAAGTACAAGTACTATGGGGAGGACCCAACGGTCGGCAAAAGCTGATACGAGCGGTATGATTTACCTCTACTATTGACTCACACTTACTTTGTACTAACACAAGACATCTAGGAGATTGCTAAATGCCCGTTTAAGGAGGACAAGCGAAGGAAGCCGTTATTGCAATGATAGTAATTGATGCACAAGTCCTCGTGTATTAAAGACTGCAAGAATGCTTTGTACCTATCACCTGACCCACGCAAATAAGACATACCCTTTTCGCAGACTATCGAGGTTTGCAGCATTTCTGTATCTGACACACCATGCCATTCCACCGCATGCCACAGACAATTGTATGAGTCCAACTTCCATACAATTTTTAATTCCTTGCCAGTTCTCCTTTTCCACTCATGGTGCGCATTCAAAGACGACTTTCCTTGCTTCCGCGACCGTTGTGCTACAATGAAAACCTTCAAAGCCTCTGGCGTGCCACAACGCGCTCACGAAGTAAGCTGAACACCCAAGATTGATAGAGCATGTCTGATACACATGAGTTAAATCTTGAGGACAGTCCGTCGAAGGGGTGCATCGTTCTGCCCGTCATGGCGAGTCTTTCGGTGCCTTGTAAGGCACATCATAAGACTCATAAACAAATTCTTCGAGTAATGCTCTGAATGTCTTTTGGTGCGGTTGTGTGCTGTGCAAGCTAGATTCAAAGCTTGGTACTGGTGCCTCGATGCTGCGGATGCCCATTTCCTTTGGAGAAACAACCATGGGTGAGATGACTGGAGGAGACTCAACCACCGAAGAACTCGATGACGGAGAACTCAAGGTTGGAGGACTCATTCGACTGAATAATGGAGAACTCAAGACTGGAGAACTCGTGACTTTTTCAGCGACAGCAGAAGACTTTACGACTTCGGGACTTGAGACTGCGGGGGTGTGCTCCAAAACCTCCGTCGCTGCTCTTGGAAGCATCTCTGGCTGCTGCTCAGACGGCATCGCTTCGATCTGACTTGATACGACTGAGATGGGAGTGGTACGTGTTCGCGAAACAGCTGAAGAGGTTTTCTTCTGGGGCACGCTCTTCAGTCCGCGCTCCTGGGTCTCCTTCTTCACCTTGAGTTCTGCCCTTCGGCGGCCCTCTTGCTTCTTCATTTGGTATTGGCTCGACCACTCTTGGCGCTTCTTGAGAAGCCTGCGTCTGGCAATGACCAAGTCACTCGGGGTGGCAGGGATTTCAATGGGTTCTCCCAGCGATCCCCGCGGTGTTCTTGGTGTGGCGGTGACGTGATTCGAGGGGCTTGCGGGTGTCGACGGAATCGGGGTGCCCAAGACAATGCCGGGCTCATCATCTGTGTCATCTGGTGATGCAGCGGGCTCATGATGATCGTACTCAGGAGGGCTCTGCTGACGTGCCATGACACCACGATAAGTGCCGTCCATTGCAGCATCATCATGGTCTTCGATTACCTCGTCTTCCTCATCATCGTCATTCTCCTGATGCTCTTGAGACTCGTTCGCCTCATTGGCCTTTGCATAGGCGTCGAAGGGACGCACTTCGTACTCCTCGATCCCCTCGAGAATCGCGTCCGTCTCCAGATTGTTCTGCCATGCAACGAACGACTCTCGGTCCACGACGTCATGGTCGTCGCAAGCCCAGCCGGCATCACTCCCATTGTCCTCGGCAACGGGCTCCTCGAGATTGGCCTGGTGCGCCAGGAGATAATTGCGTCGCTTGAAAGCCTCGGGTACCAGCGCAATGGATCTTCGGTAGACCACATCAAATCTGATACCCGTGACCTTTGTGATTGCTTGGAGGAACCTGGCACAGCTCTCGCAGGGAGGCTGGGTGATATTGATCTGCACCTGCCTGGCATCGCCAATGTCGGCGCGGGCGAGATCACTCAGATTGCGTGCCAGAAATGTGATAGATGCATCTGGCATGGACTTCATAGAAGCGAGAACGGTGGTGCAATACCACGTTGCGAGCTGGCACTCTGCATGGCTAGCGAAGAATCTGCCCTTCTTATTTTCGGCTATCTGACCCGCTTGGAAGCCTTGGTCGTTGATGTGCGGCTTGAAAGCATAGCCGACGACGGGGGCGACTCTGAGGAGGGATGCCTCTGTCCATCTCTCACCGTCGAGGAGTTTTGAGGTCGGATCGAGGTCGAGAGGTCTCCAACCTGAGATGGCCCATGCCTTGGGGTCAGCATCACTGTGGGATGTGATGAATGCAACTGTCTTGCCTCGCGGATCGCAATGAGGAGTGTGTACATTTCCAAGACTGCGGTAGGCCTCCATACCATTCGAGTGTTGCCTAATGTACATCGGTCCGAGTGCATTTCCGGTGTGAGGTTGGGGGGCAGGCCTGGTGGGACTGAGAAGCCCTGCAATGGCTATGCGTCTGTATGCCGAGAAGTCGGCCTCGGGAAAGAACCCCGAAAAGTTTGCCCGTCGTGCCTCGGTGAAAGCGGTCTCGGCCGTGTAGGCAAGAGCGGTCATGCCGAATTTGTCGACCGGCTCGAGGGAGGCACGGTTCTGACGGAGGATGACCACGATCTCGATGTGGCCCATGAGCGCAGAGAGCATGAGAGGGGTCTCGCCATTGGAAGTACGGGCTTCGACGGCAGAGGCGTTAGGCAAGAGCCTTAGCAAGCCATTCACGTCCCGTCTCAAGCAGAGGACGTGTACTTTTTGGAGTCCCCTCTCCTCAAGGAAAGGGGTTCCGAACCGAGTCATGGTGTTGGGTTCGTGGCAGGTGCGTGGATAAGAAGTCAGGGATGATATGTGTGATGAGTTGAGTAGTCCAACAGTGTCTTGATTGTCAGGACAAGTTTGACAAGGTAGAGGTAGTAGCTTCTAAGGTAAAGACAATTAGAATGAATTGTAAAGATAAGAAGAACGACGAGTGGAGACGTTTCCGTTCTTATAGACGTTGGTTGCAACAGTAATGAAGAATGAGACACTGGAGATGATGTTGCTGGTGGATGGTGATGCTGTTGCAAGTTGAGGGCAAGCTCGTGTTTTCAAACATGCTTCTGGATAAGAGGATTGTTCTCGAGGGCAAGGACGCAACTTTACCCTAATCCATGCCCATTGGTTCGCTCACCAGTTGTAAACAACGATTTGAAGCGTTATTGGCTCTTCCTTGGGAAGAATCACGCGTGATGTTTCAGAAAATGCTGCTCAGGTGTAGCCTCTGGCAAGTCGGTGAGAGGCGACACGACTGTGGCAAGCAGTAGGAGTGATAGATTTGGGTGCTCGGTAACTGCGGTGAGTCTTTGAGTTGGTTGACTTGTCATGAGGAAAACCGTGTTTGCTGTTGCCGGAGAGTAAGAACCTCAAGGCAGGAGCTTCCAGCTTGTAGACGAATGTGAGGAGATACACACTCTCGGGACGTAGAAAAAATGTTCTAGTTGATGTAGTTCGAGAGGCGCTTTGCGTGTTTGCCAATTGAAGATGTGAACAAGAGAGGCACGACCACGTTCTCAAGTTGATTGGAAGGAGGGGGAGGCGTGAATGGTGGTTCGCCAGTGATTCAGAACCTTACAAGATGCGATGGTTGGACTGGCATGATAATCACAAGTTTGTGATACCTGATTGGAAAAGCGAGGGCCCCGTCTACTGAGGCCGAGTGTGGTGGAATTTGTAGATTTGTCGGAATCATGTAGCAGAGGACCATTCTTCTTTCAGATCGGGAGGACCAACTCTCCAGGAGAAGCCGGCATTGCTTGAGAAAGGAAATGCATCTTCGTCGTGGTCTTCCGTCATTTGCTCATCAAGTGCCCGTCCCATGGCTCCCGTGTCCCGTCCCCCAGCCGTCTCCAGCCACCACGATAAGGCGACTGATTAGCTGCAACATAGAGACCTATTGATATTCACGAATGGTTTCCTGAACTGCGTCGATATTGTGTATATATAGCTCTCGAGGGTGCATCGTGAAATGGAGCAAGGAGCGATGCTTGGTGAAGCACGCACATCGTGAATTTGCGTTTGTCACCACCAAGCCGCCTGGAGAGGGTGCGGTCCGGCATATTTCGAAGAATTATAATCGGCCTCGGTGTTGCTTTTCCTGGGTTTCTTTTCATGATTACCCCCAAAAGTACTGGGATCGCATGCATTCGATGGCTGTGCGAGACGATCAAGATAACTGCGGGCTTAGGATTATAAATAGCCAAAACATGTACAACATGCGTCTGATCTAACATTGAACCTCAGCCATCACCATTCCGTGGTACAGATGATATTGATTGTGTTGGTCAATTGGAGAGGTCGGGTTGCGCATACCACTAAACTCCGAATTTTGTTCTCGGCGTTGACCAAACGACTATACACTGGGCTTACTCCAAGCACTTCTCCTCATCTGTATCCTGGTCGGGGGTCAATTGAGCAGACGAGTATTACTTTTGAGATGCGGGCATCGAGCCTCGGTCGCTGAATCTTACCCCTCACGGAGTAACGAACTGCGCTTTTGGATTCGGGCATGCTTTGGCCTCTCGCCTTCACGGCATCATGGTTTCCTTTCGATGCTCTCTCTTCTCGAGTATACATGTTTGCTACTGTCTAAGAGTCTAATACTTAGCACATACGCTAGCAATTGTAGAACTTCGCTCCAGCCATGGCCCGTATTTATACCAACCCGACGCTGCCAAACCCAGAGGTTCCGCCCTTGGATCTCCTAAGTTTGCTATTCGGTATACAAATCTCACCAATTCAGTCATATTCGATCTCGTTATGCTGACCTCTGTACAGACTCGGAACTGTCACTGTCGCAGGCCGACACGGTGCTCCACGCTGACGCTGCAAACCCCCGTAAGTCGTACCGATTCATGAGCTAAACAAAGATATTGAATGATCTTGGAGGCTGACTTCGTACCCGTTGGCAGAAAACCAAGTGACAAAAGCACAATTGAAAGATCTCATCGAGCGCATCGCCCACGGTCTGCGTACCAGTTATGGCATCGGCAGTCGCGGTTCCGGAAAGGACGTCGTGACCTTCATCAGCTATGGCCAGATCCTGCTACCGGCAGCCGGGTTCGGTGTCATCGCCGCAGGAGGCGTCTGCAGCTTCGCCAGTCCATCGAGCACGGTGGCCGAGTTAGCTCGGCAGATCAGCCTGGGCAAGTCCAACTTTGTCATCTGCGGCAGTGAGCATGTCGATGTGGTGACCAGAGCTGCCGCAGAGAGCAACCTGCCAAAGCGCAACATTTTGGTCCTGGACTCTTCGCCTTGGAGACTCAAGAGCTTGGACGGCCAAGTAGACGCCATATCGAGCCAATGCCTGCCTTGGAAACGGATCACAGATCCCAAGGAGCTGAAGGAGAGTCTCATTCTCATCTTGTGGAGCTCTGGCACGACAGGCTTGCCGAAAGGAGTCATGTTGTCACACCAGAACTTTGTCGCAGAGACCTTTATTGTATCCGTCCTCGGGCGGAAATGGGTCGAGAAGCAGATCGAGGACGGCACCTTCACCCCCGTCGAGTACAAGACGCTCGCTCATCTTCCAACTTCGCACATTGCCGGGCTTTTTGGGTACTTTGTTGGTCCAACGTATGCTGGTGGCACTGTCTTCTGGATGCGCAAGTACAACTGGCAGGACTTGCTCAAATATGCCAAGCAGTACAAGATCACCGTCTTCTACACGGTGCCCTCCATCTACCTCCGCATCAGCAAGTCTCCAGAGGTAACTGACCAATTTTCCAACCTTGCCGGAGCTGCGACGGGCGCTGCGCCAATGGACGGCCAGCTGCAGAAAACTGCCAACCAGAAACTAGGCGAGGGTAAAGAGCAAATGCTCGGCCAGACCTGGGGTCTGAGCGAAACGACGGGCGCTGTCACTGCGGTTCCTGCAGGAGAGAGCGACGACACCGGCTCAATCGGATCCATCCTCCCCACTGTGCAATTGCGCGTCGTGGACGAAGACTTCAACGACGTCGAGCCCGGCACGGAAGGCGAGCTGGTCCTCCGCTCGCCCGTCGTTACCAACGGCTACTTCAACAACCCGGAAGCCACCAAGGCGGCCTTCCACGACGGCTGGTTCCTGACGGGGGACATTGGCGTTCTGCGCGGCGGCAAGTTTTTCGTCGTCGACCGCAAGAAGGAGCTCCTCAAGTACAAGGGCCTTCAGGTCGCGCCGGCCGAGATCGAGGGACTGCTGCTCGAGCACCCGGCGATCAAGGAGGCCGCGGTGATTGGCCTGCCGGATCCGTCTGCGGGAGACCTGCCCAGGGCCTACGTAGTGCCTGTGGAGAATGCCAAGGTCACTGCGGATGAGATCAAGAGATATGTTGCTAGTAAGCTGGCAGCGCATAAGCAACTCCGCGGCGGCGTAATTTGGTATGTCATTTTCCAGATTATATTGACTTTCCTTTTAATTAGATACTAACCATGTAAACAGTAAGTCACACGAATGTTATAATTCGAGTCGAAGCCAAACCCTCCAAGCAAATCCCAAAATCGACACTATCCTATTTGCCCGTCACAGAAGATACCGAGTTCTTTCTTTTATAACAAAAACATCTACTCAGTGTCACCTTGCTAACATTAGTGTCAGTTATCGATGAGATACCAAAGAGCGCAATTGGCAAAATCCTCCGTCGCGAACTCCGAGAAAGGGCTAAGAAGGAGGTGCAATTATCCAAGTTGTAGGCGCATATCGAGAAGGATGTCGGGTACTTTCAGTCGTTCCAACAGGAAAACAATACTACCTATGTAGCAAGTGCAACTCTCGATTTTAGATGGTCGCGTGCATGCAAGTGCGAGCCTGCACACCTTTTCACTGAGATCTGTGGCGGAGTATCAAGACAACATATACTACATAGGAGATGTCTATTTGAAACAATGATCTGGATTCGTGAGGATGAGAAGCGCCTAGACACACCGCAGACATGACTAAACATTACTTCTCTGCGTAATTACTGTAAGAGGAAACACTGGCGAGATAATCGTGAATCGATCAGGCGCTTGTCACGATGACAGGCTTTTAGTCCAAGACACTGTGAAAGACAATTTCACATCAAAGTTGTCTCATCAGATCAGTGATTATTCATATCTCCGGCCGTATCAGGTTGCCAGGCGCTAGATCACGCAGATATCTAGCGCTATCGCATGCTGCATGCGACCTGCACCAGGTCCCCAGCGCCACGTGGCGGCATTGTCTCGCCTTGCAACTGCCGTAATGCCTTTGACAAGGTGTGCCTATATCATTTCCTCATCAACGATTCACAAGATGACAACAACCTCTCCAGCCAGCAGACCGCACGACCTGTCGCTGAGTCCGGAGGCGAGAGTTCATCAGGATGCAGGCATTTTGTACGACTATCTGCAAATGACACCGCAGCCCCTCACCGTCGAGCCGGTCGATGCCGTCTTCTGCCTCTGCAGTCTGGACCTGCGGGTGGCCGACCACGCCGCGAAGCTGTTCCTCGCGGGGACGGGAGACTGGCTGATCTTCTCGGGCGGGTCCGGGGTCCTTACCGAGAGCCGGTTCGACAGGCCCGAGGCCGAGCTATTCGCGGACCGGGCCTGCGCGCTGGGCGTCGACCGGGCGCGGATCCTGGTCGAGCCGGCGTCGACCAACACGGGCGAGAACGTCCGGTTCGTGTGGGACATGCTGCGGGAGAGGGGCCTGCGGTTCCGCTCGTTCGTCCTCGTGCAGAAGCCGTACATGGAGAGGCGGAGGTACGCGACCTTCATGAAGCAGTGGCCGGGGCTTTCGTCGGCGGCGGCGGCGGCGGGCGGCAGCGACGAGGCCAGGACGTCCATCGCCATCACGTCGCCGCGCATCCCCTGGCAGGAGTACCCGGACAAAGATAACCCCCGGGACCTGGTCATCAACATCATGGTCGGCGACCTGATGCGGATCCACAGCTACCCGGCAAAGGGCTTCCAGATACCACAGCACATATCTAGAGATGTCATGGAGGCAGGTCAGCGCCTGATCGACGCTGGCTACACGCAGCATCTCCCCTCGGGAACGGATTCATTCCCGTTGGCGAGTTGACCGTCTCGGCAAATTTGGATCGAATATAGATTCCGGGTGCGAAATTGCAGAGCGTACTTTGGAACCAACAGAGATAAGCGAGGTGCTCACAGATCAGAAGATACAGTCCGAGTGTTACCATTCGGTATGATTGCGTTACCACTGTACCTTTGAGATCACATCTTCGGTATCGTTCGAGGCCGGGTGGGCCTTCCATCATCCTTGTCGCAGACTTGCACTGCCTGCTCTCCTGAGCAGAAGAAAAAAAATACCGTTCCCCATCTTTTCTGTCCCCTGATCTCCACACCAGACTTGTCACTCGCGGGACCCCAAAGCAGATGTGTCTGTCCAGTGATCTGATCTCGCCCGCGCATTTCCGGGCCAAAATGGCAGAATGCTACGTCGGCCTGGCCTTTTTCTCTCTCTCCCCATTTCACATGACAGCTCTGCCCTGTGCCCTGGGCATATTAAATTCCCAGGACAAGGGTGGCTTTGAGGTCGACACTCGGGTGGTGGAAACACTCCGGCGGCCGACCTCCATACCAGCAAGGATCTTTGCATGCAAGCAAAGGTGGGATTTCAGTGCAAAGACGATCATGGACTGGGCTGAAGCCTGGAGCATCGTCAGCATAGAGAGCATGGACCATCCTAGTTTTCCGCCAGTTCAGCGTCGTCGGCAACGTTGTAGATCACAACCCTAGCCAGTTCGGTGTGCAGAGTGTAGAATGTGCATATGTAGATAATTACTTGATGCAGTAATTCTGCTACGTCTTGTAACTCCTTGCGCAAATCAAATTGCAGTGCGGTGGTTCGATTAGTATAGCCCAAACATGTCGCGTATGCCTTGATGACTCAGCTATTACTTCGACGGATCCTGAATATAGGAGCCGGGGTCAAAGCAAGAGTGATGATATGATATGGTTCGAGTCTGGGCCCAGCCGCTTGGCTCATTTTTGCTTTTTTGACTTATTTCGCATCCTTGGAATTGAGCGTGTGTGGATCTTCTGTCGTGATGTGAGCCTCCATATCTCACAAGCACAGGCCTGCCCAAGACGGGGAGAAACCTCGTGGCACACGCTCCATGCGACAAAATAAGAAAACGACGCTTTTTGACGTATCCGTATCCGCAAACAATCTACAGATTTGGTATGGGGAATCGTTCGGTTCATGTCAGGAGTGGGAAAAGAAGCACAAAATGGATATTGCTCGCCCCCAAAATATTTCCACTGTGGATGCTTGCTCGAATACATGGAACCGGATGCGGCCGCTACGGGCGGGCCCCCGGGGTCTGCCCTCGGCCCAGGTCGCCGATGAGATGTTTGCTCCCCGGCGCGAACACGATTAAGAGCACGGTTTCGAGTACATACAGGCTCGCGATCCGGTTCCGGGCCGCCATCCCGCGTTCGAAGAGAACTCCAGAAGAAAAGTAAAACCGCAGGTAGTTATGTGAACTAGAGTATCATCTCAGGCTTTAGGCCACTTGACGTAGAGTTTGGCAATTAGCCCCTGTATTGGTGACGGCTGGAGAAGAGACCCGAATATGGCAGTATGAAATTTTGATATCTATGGTGTCCAAGTGTAAATGACCTACTGTCCCAGATTGCTCTGCGCTATGCATGTATTCGCCTAAGTATAGCAGTGCAATTATTATACTCGCCCTTTCCAACGACATATATCCACGACTTGTATCTACTGCTTACGGGCGCTCTTAGGATGCATTTAAGCACTCGGATATCTTCCCGCAAGTTTGACACTAATATTCCTTAGAAACAATCTGTTCTTCGTTGAGAGCAGCGCTGACAGTAAGCCCTAGATCGTTGAAGCGCGCGCTATATCCAGCCGCTCATGTATGTAAGCATCAGAGCTTCGGCTAACGTCCCGGACGATGGTGAACAAAGCACAATCGGTGTTCTTTACCATAGTATTCGCGTTCACGACAGTGAAGATCGTACTTCGTTCGTCGTAGGCATATTTCCAAATCAAGAGTAGTATTGCAAGACAATGGCGCAGCAAAACCCCACCGTTTTGTTCGTCCATGGCTTATGGCATACTCCATCGCATTTCGTCAAGATACGCGAGATCTTCGAGGATGCTGGCTATCCAACGTCGTGTCCTCGACAACCAAGTGTTGGGGCCTCGCCGCCTATAGGGCTCATGGAGGATGCCAAATGCATTCGTGATGAGCTAGGGAGGCTGGTTGACGAAGGTAGAGATGTGATTGTAGTCGCACATTCGGTAGGTTCCTTGGTCAGGGACTGAACATGTTACGAAGGCTAATATATCCCGTGACCCAGTATGGTGGGGTTGTAACAACACAAGCAGTCGAAGAGGTCTTCTCGAAGCAGCAACGACTCGAGAGTGGCCAGCGAGGCGGCGTTCTCTCGCTCGTCTACATGTGCGCCTTCATGCTGGCCAGGGATACAAGCCTGGCGGGCACGTTCGAAGGCAAACTTCCTCCTTGGATCGCGATCAATAGTGTGAGAACCACGGGGTCTGTTGCCATGATAGTTCCACAGCTAACGATACGGCAGGAGTCTGGAATGTGCGAGCCGGTCGATGGCGCGAAGGTATTCTACCACGACGTCGAACCGGCCGAGAGAGAGCAAGCCATCAGCCAGCTGCTGCAGAGTCCTGCCTCGACTCAAACCACGCCCATCACGCACCTGGCCTATCTCCATCACCCTGTCAGTTACCTGTACTGCACCGAGGACCAGGCCTTGCCGTATGCGGTTCAGCAAATGATGGTCCGGAATGTCTGCAAGCAATACGGCGTCTCATTCGCTGAGCACCATCTCAACGCGTCCCATAGCCCCTTTCTGAGCATGCCGGAGAGAGTACTAGAGGTGGTACAGCAGATCGCAGAAGAGAACCAGAGACGGCAAATCGGAAGCGGATAGTCGCAATGTTCAAGAGACGAGGGCATTTTGGGCGATTCTTGGCGCAATCTGTCGCCTCTGAAGGCCAAGCCACCAAAAGTCAAAATGTGCCTTGTGGAGAGCCCATGCTGCAGTCCCTTGGCAGGATATCAGATTCCCATATCAACATATCATAGAATCCGGGGTAATTGGATGGGATCTAGAACTTTGTTAGTGCGTATTTCACAGCAGATAGCAGATAGCTCGGAGCCGAATGTTGAAGCCACTGACAGCAACGATATATATCGCGTCTCGAGCCCGGAGCTGCGAGTTCAGCCCTAGATCGCCTGACTGACTCGCGCGCGCGGGACATTGCTCCGGAAGCATCCAAGCTAGATTATGGCATACGATCTTGGGCAACGCCATGAAACCACGAGATCAGGAAGATAATGTGTCTGGTCATCTGAGCCAGGCGCGCTTCTCCGGGCATCATCCCAAAAGAGATGATGTCCAGCATCCGCGGCGAGGAGAGGTATCGTCGACGGAGGAAATCATGACATGGCCACGATCTCAACGATCTGGGCGGTTTACATCATGGCCCTGACTAGAGGCCGCGAATGAATGGGTCGATCTCAGGGGCATCCACGGCCAAGACCAAAAAGATCCCAAGCTTTGAGCTTTTTCCCTCCTGATCCGCGCGCCCAACGATGATCTGATCAAGGTTCAACACAACTGACCCTCCGAATCGAAGGAAGGAATAGATTTGCCAAGAAAACAAGAGATGTCCACCCGGACGCGAATGAATCCTCCGACACTCTAAAAAGCGCCACTCTGCGCTAGCCACGCAAATCCCATTCCCAGAGGCCTGGGGATCTGCGAAAGCGCTGCCAGATCCAAAAGCAGGATTTTTTTGTGGCTTGCAGATGCACCGGAGAATTTTGGCTTCCTGCAAGACCTAATCTGGCGTTTGGACGGCGCACAGATGATGGTCAAATAATTAAGGGTAATCCCGTCGAACGCCAGAAAAAAAGGTGAGATGACGGCATCACCTAGCAGCTGGACTAAACAGTAGCAGAGCAGAGCAGATAAGCCAGCGGGAGGCTATCGTTAGGAGGAAGCAGGTACAGCGGACGGTGCAGGTTCCGAAGCATTTATGCATTCATGTTGGCTACGAAAGTGCGCACCCGGCAGGCAACTCGGCAACTGCGTTTTTCTCGTTCTCGGTCACGCGTTTGCAGGTCTTCCATTGAACCCCATCTCGATGTTCCGGCCTGTTCTATGGGCAGTCGTCACAGCTTGCAGGGCCTATTCAGAAGAGACGATGCGGAATTACAGCGTTCGGAAGTGGCTCCGCACTGAGCAGGCTTGGGGTTAGGCAGATCGATCCCGGAATATATACGTAAGATAAGCACGAATGTAGCAAACAACCTCTTCCAGAAGAGAGCAGCCGCATAATGCAGGCCGAGTCACGATTCACGACTTGAGTGGCTGGGAGGAGGGAACATTAAAAGTGTCAGGATCGTGGGCATCCCGCCCGCAAGCCGGCTGCTAAAATAAAATAAAATGTTTCAGGCCCTCTTGGGGGGAAACCACCATAGGGTTTTCTTTTAATTAGGGGTCCCAGGCCTTTGGGTCGGTGTCCTTCGGGGGCCTTTACTGTTCCCAATTGGGCACTGTAATCCGTGCCCACGCCTGCCAACTCTAACCCAATCGCAACAGTAGCCGCGGGGCTCTTTTTCGCTTGACACATCTCCGATGCGTTGGAAAGGCGCCGAAAGTTGAAACTCCAGGGTTTCCCTCCTCTCGCATCAACGGCGATCTGCGAAGAAGGAGATAAAATGGTTTGTTCATGCATGCGCCAGGGAAGCGACTAGGGACATGACCTCCCTTGCAGTGAAACGCTCCCTTACGGTAATGGACAATGCCACCCTCTCTGCACCCAACTGCCGTACGGGTTACATGTAAAGTGGGAATTCCCTCTCGTCTGTGTGCTGTTCAGTCTGTGTGTCTCCAAGGGGCCTTGAAGCAACAACACCTTTTTGCCCGCGAGCCGTACAGAGCCCGCCCGGATGCCTTTTCCTGGCGATCAGTCAGCTATGCCCTACTTACGGTATCCATTGCGTGTCCCCGTGATCCTCAAAGCTGAAAAAATAGAGCAGACAAGCAAAAACAAACATCCACCTGCGGGCTCACGAATGACGGCTACTGTGTGCTAAGTATTTGGTCCCATAGTAAAAGTTGCCAGTGTCCACAAAGTGAGCAGCCCATCGCGTGCGATTGTCGGGCGTCCCGCACCTGATTAGAAAATGTTGCGTTGCTTGGTTGCCGGCCAGGGCTCGCTGATCAGTGCTCTGCCGGCTGCTTCGTGCCTAGGTAATTGTGAATGATGATCGATGATCATCTTCTTTCGGTTGCCTTCGCCTGACTGTGCCCTTGCAGCGTGCCAGGGTGACTGAGGAAGTGTTCCGAAATCCCCTGCCCGGGTCGAAGATGTGGATGCTCGCTGCCGACTATCAGGGAGCTAGTTGGGGGATATCATTCTTCTTTTTCATTAGTCCGGCAGAGGACTCAATCGCGACAGCAGGGTCTTCTTGGAGGAATTCACTGCCGTAGGGTCGCAGTACTACGGTAGTAGAGACTCGATAATACCTCTTGGCAGCCTTCAAACGTTGGGTACTTTTCTTGTAAAAGTGCTTGTTACCACGACTTTGCTTGGCGATCAATGCCCGTTTCGTCAGTTCCCAGGTTGTATAAAGTGTTTCGCGGTAGTATATAATTAGAATGAGTATACGGTCGTCCGATAAGATACTAGTTGCCAAGACGTGATAGGACCGTAGTATAGCCTTTCGGCTATTCATCAGTCATAAATGTGACTCTGGCTCTCTGGTCACACGGGCTTTTCGAAAGAAATCGTAACCCCGTGAGAACAGATGTGCAAATCTGGGTACCTGGACGACTGCTATTCGGTGGAGTTACCCGCAGAAAAAAACCCAGCGTTGACAGCGACGAACAAGGTGGAGAGGTATTCAGTGGCGACAAGGGCGCTACCCGGGTTCCCGAGATGGACGAATATTACCGACGTTAAAACCGTCCGTGGCACAGTGGAACGCTAGTGGGAAAAAAGAACCACAAGGGCTGAGAGAGAATGCCAAATATCGGACGGACATTAAAATCCATCATTGGCTCAATCACGACGATGAACCTGCTGCTCAGTGCTCAGTGCTTGCCTACACTGCTGCTCACGCTCGGCACTGCCTGCCAGGCTGCCCTGTGCTCTCACTGTTGGTAACCGAAGGCCAACATCGTCAGGGGCTGGGACTCCTGGTTTCAATCTCCTGGGGTTTGATTTTCTCCTTCGCCAATGGGTGAACACTTTTGATGTGCCAGATGTGACCCAGCCTATTGCGACATAACTGTTTGCACGGGCCTGTATTGTAGCATGGCTGCCGAAATCAAAAGACAATGAAATCAAAGATGATGACAATAAGAGATCCTGCTATTGTGTAAATTGCCCAATTGGTCGATTTTCGATAGTATAACATCCTGATTGCAATCGAATTCCTATCCCCTCACCGGTACCATCAGGGGAAAAGCCAAGTCTCTCGGTGAATCTGGGGCAAATTACATCTCCTGGTCCCAACTGCTTGGTAAAAGAATATTGCCTACACCACGCAACACGCACCAGAAATGGTATAGCTGATCAAATTTGCAATCCAAGGCTCCCAACCAGATCAACATGGAATAGAAAATATCCTGGATGATTATCGAACTACTTGGCAATGGCTAGAAATCACTAAACGGAACGTCTTTGTCGATCTCCTACCAGTGAGGCCAGGTATCTGCTCAACTTGCAAGCGAAGGAAGATAGCATTATACTGATTCTGTATCATCCTCTGTGAAACCGCATTCTTCCCTTCCGAAGCACATGGTGTATTTGCACTAGCAGTTCATGCTTGATGAGGAGGACCCTTATTCTGAGGTTCTGACAGACAGGTGTCACTCAAAGACACAGACAGGTGTCACTTGAAGACGCCAGTTTCAGGACATCTGGTTACCATGGAAGAACCATGGGAGATCAAGAGCGACAGCTACACGGACACAGGGTAGAAGCCAGCTCATCCATAGCTCCAACAGCTATGTAATCAGGATGGAAAGGCTGGCCAAGGAAAAACGGTATAGACACTATTTTGCCTTATGAGGACCCTTCTTGACGCCGTTAACGCGTAGTCATTGAGTAGTTGGTATAGTCCGTGAGTCTAGATATTCAGCTCTTCATAGATTCGTAGGGTTCATCAGTCAGCCAGTCGGGGAAGTGAGGGGTACCGCCGGGATGAAATCTAGAATCCCTTCGCTTGATGAGATTTCGTGGTATTCTACCCATTATTCCAGGAACCTTTGCAGCAACGAGAGGAGAGTCTCCCACCGGGGAGCGAGCCGGCGGCGATTTCCCACGGGGGTTTTACGATGAGAGGTACTCTGTACTTGGTTCCATACGATGGGAGCATCAACACCTGTGACCCTGTGCCTGTTGCGAAGATGGAGCGAAACCTGAAAGCAGGAGAGACGAGTCGAACAAGACGGCCTCCACCTCGCCCTACCAAGCCGCCAGAGGTTGGATCCAAGTTGGGTTCTGTAGCGGGCGATGCAGAGGGCCAGGATAATTCACAGTGGACATTCCACTACGGAATTTTGCGAGCCGCGGTCTTCCCGGTAGTAGTCGCCTGTAGCGCGTAGGGATTAAGTGGCCGCTGCACCGGAAGAAACTGGAGCTAACTCGCAAGCAGCCCCTGTCTAGCGCACCTGTAGGTACCTGCAGACGGCCTCCACCCGCATACATGTACAATGAAAAAAAAAAAAAAGGGAAATAAAAAAAAAGAGGAGGAGGAGAATTCTGGCTCAAGACGATGCATGCTTGTCAGGCAACGAAACAGCAAAAGAGGGTCCCGGCGGATTGAACTCTGCCCAGAGTGAGATCTTCAGAAATGGATCAAATGGATCTATCTAGGTATGCCATCGTGTCGTGCGTGTCAGTGACAATCAGCAATGTCTGGCATGGGAAACTCAAAATCCTTTCGATTCGACGACCACGCACTAGGACCAATGACCAGAGACCAGCCATCCGAAAGCAGACAATTCTCTAGCATCTACACGCTTTCGGCTTCGCGGCTTCGGATGCGCTCATCCATACTGAGGCCTAGTCTAGTCAGGGGATCCGGCATGATCAAGTCTGCAAGTCTGGACCTACTACCTATACGTAGCAGCCGGACGCTGCCTGCACCACTAAGAGCCCTCGAGACTGGAGATCGGCTGCGGACGAGACACTGAATGGAGCAATATATCATGTGCATCTTGCGGTGTATGGAGACTTGGCGATGGAGACTTCCATTTCCCAGCGAGACGGTCTTGCGCTAGCCATGCTAAGACCCCCCGAATAGGGCAGTATCACTACTCTTGCTTAGACTCGACCTGCTTCTGTCTGGTCTCTCTGCCTATAGTCCTTGTACACAACGGGGTCGCTGACTGGACTGTGACGCGAGACAATTGCCCTTCTTGGCTCGAGGCAGACGACTAACACAATACACACCCCCCGGCCTGGATCATCTCGGTCCCAGCCCATGGCGACCATAACCCATAACCCGTCCTCCCGCGGGCGCCACCTGCGAACGTCTTTTTGGATCTGGTTCTTGGGGGGGGCTACCGAGTAAGTGCGTACAGAGCCATCAGACGGTCCCTTCGCAGTAGCAGCTTTTCCCAGGGATCGTCTGCCTTGCCTTCGATACATGGCAACAGTAGTAGTACACACTACATATAACACCAGGATCCCAGGGTTCCAGCAGCAAGGTAAGGTAGCCTGGCATTAGAAACCGGTCCAGGTCCACCAAAACCAGAACCAGCTTCATAACTAGTCGGCTGTGAAAGGGGTGTAACGCTGCCAAACCGTTTATCCTCTCCATAAGAAGAACCACTATGTGGATTTGAAAGCGTCACGGTTCCCCAGGATTTCTCTTCTTTCTTGAGACGAACGCCACTCCTCTCTTTGCTTTCTCGTTCCGTCGAATTTCGTCCGTCGCATTTTAAGCCTTACCTCCCGCGCACCGTCCATAGTGGACGTTGAACTTTAGTCTGTTTTTTGCTGCTGGATTTTATGTTTATCTTCTTCTCTGTCGTTCGTTGCGTAACTTGATATACAATCGCCAAGATGGCCATCTTCACGGTACGGATGCCCCGGAACCGCGGAATATCAAAAAGACGGGACGGAGAGATGCTGACAAACACGGACAGGATGATGCGCCTCATGTCTTCGGGACGATTATCTCGATTGCCGTGCTGGCCTACATCACATTGGGCCTGAGAATTTACACGCGTATTACGAGAGCCAGCTGGGGAATGGAGGACTGGTTCATGCTGGTCGCCGCAGTATGTTGAACCACACTTGGACTGTACGATCATCACCGGAATCTGACATGGCCTAGTTTCCTCTCTTGATCTTAACGATAGCATGCGCCACGTCGGCATTCAACGGCGTCGGAATACACGAATGGAGACTCGACGAGCCGGAAAACGTCAAGTACAGGACCAACGGACTATTTGTCAGTACACGACATTCTCACGGCGCCGTGCCAAAGACTAACCGTCGTAGTGGTTCTTTTTGTTCGAGGTGTTTTACTGTGTCACGATCATTCCCGTCAAGCTCAGCATCTCTTTCATGCTGGTCCGAATTGCCGAGAATAGGTCATGGTTCGTGTGGTGTCAATACGGAATCATGGGTCTCTTCACCACGATGAACACGATCGCCGCGTTCTACATCATCTTCCAGTGCGCGCCCGTCTCGGCGGCCTGGACCAACGTGGGCGAGTGCAACGCCGCCTACATCCTGGCCGACATCTACTACGCGACCACGGCCGTCAACATCTTTACCGACTGGGCTACCGCGCTCTCGCCCATCCCGTTGCTCTGGAACGTCAAGATGAACACCAACGCCAAGCTTTCCGTCGGTGCCATCCTGGGACTGGGAATCTTGTGAGTTGACCTGACGCACCTTCAAAACCACTATAATTTTTCTGACCAACATTTTATAGCGCCTCCATCAGTGCTTGCATTCGTCTCAAGTACACCGTGAACCTGACTTCGGCCGAGGAATACTTGTGTAAGTTGACATGCCGAATCCGCAGCGCCGTTGCGCATCATAATACTAACATATCTGTCAGACGGTCTCGCCAACATTGTCATTTGGGGCTACGCCGAGAACGGCATCGGAATGTTCGTCGGAAACCTGTCGACGCTGCGGCCGCTGTTCCGCCGCGTGCTCGGCCTCGGCGGCTCGAGCGGGCAGACGGCGCCCAGCGGCATGACCCCAAACGGCCTGCCCTCCAAGAACACGCACCCCTACCGGTCCTTCGACCCCGGCTACGAGATGGGCACCATGCATTCGATCAAGGAGAAGCCCTCGCTCGCGACCTCGACCCAGATCGTCGGCAACGACCGGAGCAGCATCTCGTCTGACGGCGAGAGCCAGAAGCACATCATGGAGGGTGGGCCGAGCTCCGGGCCGGGGTCCTACGGCGCCGGCGGCATCGTCGTCAGTCGACAGATCGACATCAGCCATCACCAGTAGAACTTTTGAGATTTTATTTTATTTTACAACTTTCGCAGGCGGCAAGGAAAAAAAGAAAACCAAAACGAGAAAAGCAGGAGAAAACAAAGTTCACGAGATATGAGTTTCGAAAAGCTTGTGTAAAAAGAAAGACATCGTTCTTCGAAATCGACTGCATCTCCTCATGTCGGGCGCGGCGCAAATCAACACGGGAAAGACGGCGGCATTATACCATTTAGCATATATCTGGCCGGAATTGGCCATTTTAATAACCAGCGCTGCAGTTTCGACAACAAATAAGTCAGAACTAAACAAATCACACAAATGAAGACCTCCATGCCTCGAAACTTCAGCTTTGACATGATTTTGCCGACCTGACTTGTCATCTACAGAGTCATGATGCTATGATTGTGTTCCATGATGATCAAGAAAATTCATTTATCAATCACGGCTCACGCTTGGTTCTCAAAACGACACTAGAAAATAGTTCACGACTTGAGCATGCTGCGATGGCTTCATCAGTCACGGCATATCACTGCTGTGCGCTCATGAAATTCCATCTGTCAAAGAGCTCCTCAACTGTGTCAGCCTGCCTTGTGCAACACAGTCGCAAGAGGCTCAAGACACGAGTAAGACTGCCGGCCAAGGATTCCGTGCAGGTCGCGAATCTATCCGCATTGGAAGAGATAACATGTGGACAGGGAATAAATGAGAATTATAGTTCCTCTCAATATTGATGGATACCGTAAGGCATGAACAGCCCGTTCCCATGGATGGCATGGAAATTTGGGACAGAGTCTAGGCCAATACGTGTCTAGCAGATGCATACATAGATCCAAGGGGGGGGGGTGCCGCTTTTCAGGTCAAGCACCGGGGTTTATGAAGGGAGGGGTAGAATATTCACCCACAGGACAATATTGGTAGACTACTACCGAAGAATGCTGCAAAGTACGTCTGCATACTAACTACCATTTCGCTCGTGGAAAGACTATGGAACGTGTGAATGTGGGCGGCCGGCCCCATCTTCCGGGACTGTTCCCCGTCGAGCCGGTCTGGAGGTGGAAACACGGTCTGTTCCATCGCGCTTCGATCGTGAGATGGAGAAAAAGCCCTGGCATCCTGACCTCGCTCACTACTACACGGACAAGATGAATACCAGTCAACAGTAAGATCTCTCGCCTTCTTACAAAAGAGATCTTCATGCTAAAGATGTGATCACACGATGGTGTTATGAAATTGAAAAATCTGGGTGATGATAAAGAGGCTAGCAAATTGTATTACCTTCATTTGAAGCAGTTGAATCAATATCCCTCATCCATTTTCATTTATATTTGCCTCAGATCATACACTAAGAAAACCCCATATATAGCACCAAATATTCGAAGAAATCATTGCCGTCAAGATCCGAACCAAGTGCATATAAGGCATATGATATGACTCTCAGTTCTCCTGTTCACAGCATCAGTTGATTATAAATCATTTCAAATCTTGCAGAGTAAAAGACGAGTGCTGATCTTAACAATCAGATCAATACCCCTGATAATCGTGATATTCCTAGTGTATTCTTCGGTCAATTGGCGGAGACTCGGGATCGGATGTCAGTGTTCTGCTAAGCGATGAAAACTCCGAAGACTCGGATTTTGTGCCGAGCACGCGTAACCCAAATGAAGATCCCGTACAAATAGTTGTCCAAGATGAGTATACATAGTTCCTTTCTTCGACGTAGTGCATATCTTCTCCTTCGGTTCTCGTAGACATCTTGACCGTAGCTTGCTTGACGCATATCGCCGTTGAAAACGACGGAGGACAAGAAAGTTAGTAGTCTCAAGTCTCGGAGACAGAGTCATCGCACTTGTGGGAAAATGTCACAAACACCCATCTCGTCACGGACTAGAGTCGAGTCGAGGTCTTCTATAATGAGTTCTTTCGATTGGTCCACGTCTATGGCACGATGTGAATATATATCTCACTCTGATGAGATCGAGCCATGTAGTCATGACTGTGACACTGTGACGACTGTAAATGATTCCGAATTTCCATGTTTTCAGTAATATCAAAAAGGTACTGGTTATGTACAATCGCTTTCGCCTTCTTCCTTGGCCCCTCCTACTGCCTCTGGGCAGCAACGGGCTCCCAGGTAGAGTGCTTCGGCTTGACCCTACATTGTGTCAGCATTGATACCGTCGCTCGTCTCACGAGTCCACTTCTTCCCTCAACTTACGTGTTATACGGCTTGTATGCACCTCTTGTCATTGTGTAGTTGGGGATCGTCTTGGCGTCCGTGTCCTCCCAAGCCCGGCGCGCGTACGCGAGGGTCGTGTCCTGGGAAGGGGGCTTGTCGACGACGTGCGACATCCAGGCGTGCCAGCCGGGCTCAATCTGGGCGGCGTCGTAGTCGTGCTTTGCGTAGTCTACCCATCGTGTTCGGACTAGAACGGTATCAAGCTTGTCAGCCCTCGCGCATTGTTTTCCCGGGGCGCAACCAATGTCCACCCCGCCGCCTGCCGGTGCTACGTACGGGGCAGTTCCTCGCTGTTCTCAAAGTACTTGTTGCCGAATCTGTCGGCGCCGACAAAGATACCGGCCTTGGTATCACCGATGTGCTGGACAGGCCAGAGTTAGACGGTTCAATCGCTCGGAGCGGTGGTGCATCGGTTTGGAGAGAGCAGTATGCATACGTTCATCTGGTGGAAGTAGTCCTGTCGCGCATCGTTAGCAGTCGCCTCAGCAGGTCGGATGCGTGGCTGGTACCTTGACTCCAACCTTCCACAGGTTGCGGATCGTTCTTCCAACGGTCGACATGGTGGGCGAGGCTTCAATTGCTTGTTGCAGCTCCCTTCTCTCTGATCGATTCGAAGCCTTGCTTGCGTGTTTGGCGAATGCCGTCGATTGACCTCAAAGCTCCGGCCCGGTAATTCCTCGGCTTATGGGTTGTTGCTGGGGGAAAGCTGTAGGAAATTAGTGGAGCCTCGCCCTGGGTTCTGCAAGTCACCGTCACTGGATTACATTTACAGAAGGAACGGCCAAGCTAAGCCAAGCTAGCATGGCCCGAGCTCAAAAAAGTCGCGGTTCGCGGTTCTGGATTCCAGATGGGAAATTGGAAGCTATCCCAACTTGTAGATTCACAGGTCGTGCATAATATTCTGGGCAGTTGTAACGCGATTTTCGACTCTCTGCAATGTTCGCTAGGACCGCAGGACCCTGTGCCAGGACGATACGACCGGCTATATCTCGAACATTGCCACGATGCGGTAAGGTCCAGCGCCGACGATATTCTATGCCAGCCAGCTCTGCGCCAGCAGGGAGCGCGACAAACTCGGTTGGGATGCTGGCACCGTTCACCAACGAGCTCGACAAGATCGCTCCCTCGTTCAAGATACACGGGTCGCAAATCCAAGTCATTCAAACCCCGACCGATTTTTACGAAACGTTGAAGTTGAAGATCCGCGGCGCAAAGAAGCGGATCTTCTTATCGACCCTGTACATAGGAAAGACCGAGAAGGAGCTGGTACATCAGTCTGATATTCCTTGACTACTGAACGGCACTGAGTGGAATACAGATCGAGACACTCCATGGAGCTCTCAAGGCAAACTCCGAGCTCAAGCTGAGCATTCTTACCGATGCCTTGAGAGGAACCCGGGAAGCGCCAAACCCGTCATGCGCATCACTACTGGCCCCCTTGATCACCGAGTTCGGGCCCGAACGAGTCGAGATACGCATGTACCACACGCCAAACTTGACGGGATTGAGGAAGAAACATATACCCAAGAGAATTAATGAGGGGTGGGGACTGCAGCACATGAAGTTGTACGGCATTGACGACGAGATTATCCTCTCTGGCGCCAACTTGTCGTCCGATTATTTCAGCAATCGCCAAGATCGGTATCACCTCTTTTCGTCGGCGGAGATTACAGAATACTTCGATCGTCTCTATCAGGGTGTCACATCACTCAGCTTCTTGGTGGAGCCAAGCAAGGAGCCATCTGGGTTCAATCTGGTCTGGCCTGCCAACAATGCCTCCCCATCTCCCCTGGACGATCCCAAGCAGTTTATAACGAATTCGACGGCAACTTTGAGCAGCCTCATCTCCACACATCACAGGCTGCCAGTGCCCAAGTCCGAAAATACGACCCCAGATACTACAATTTACATGCTTGCCCAACTGTCACAATTGCTATCACCAAACACGTCGACAGAATTACCAGCAGTAACCCATGTTCTCAAGACCTTGGCAGGTCCTCAGTTTGCTGGATCATCATGGACCTTCACCGCTGGCTACTTCAACCCAGCTCCTTCGTTGACCAATCTTTTAATGTCGACGGCGTCGTCAAACTGCACAGTCATCACTGCATCGCCTCAGGCGAATGGTTTTTACGGTTCCAAAGGTGTGTCTGGGATGTTGCCAGATGCTTACACACTACTTGCGCGTCGCTTCTTGGACTCGATCCATCGACAGAAGCGCGATGCTGCTATTGTATTGAAGGAGTGGCGCAAAGGTACTGTTGGCGAACCAGAAGGATGGACTTATCATGCAAAGGGTCTTTGGATCACCCTACCAAAAGAGTCAGACCCATCCATCAGCATCATTGGAAGTTCAAATTACACGAAGCGCAGCTACACACACGACCTGGAAGCTGGGGCGCTCATTGTCACCGAGAACAAGGAGTTGAAGCAGAGGCTAGGGAAAGAGAAGAACTGGCTGCAGGACTATGCACAGCCAGTCTCTTTGGATGATTTTGCAAAGACCGAAAGGCGAGTCGGCCTTCACGTCCGGATAGCCATGTGGATCGTCAAGGCTGTCGGTGGTGCTCTATAATACTGTTGCAGCCGGACGACCGAACCTCAGAAACGGTGATCTCATTCGGCGTTACGATGGAAATCCGACCGCATGCTCTGATCAGAACCCTTGTCGCGGGGTCGGCCACGCCTCAGCCAAATTGGCTGTCGGCGCTTGTTTTGCTCGGGCTCATTCACCGATCCGGCACGGAGCCCTCCGCTCCGAGCCCCATTGGCTCAAGAGTGATGACGCTCTCGACCCTCATGGCATATTTGTTCCGCAACGATCCCAAGTACTCCTCAATTCCTCCGCAACTATTTCGTACTTGATGCAGGTCCAATACTCCTTCACTATCGGAGTCCCTTCCCGGCTACCGAACCTGGAGTACTGGTCCCACCAACCCTTGTGGCATATATAGCGTAGATCTGTATAGATCATGGGTTAACATAGATTAGAGCCAGGCACAGATCTTGGCTGCCGTTACCTCGAAATTGGTATTGGCGGAAAGCCGGCCTAGAGGTGTGTATAGTCAAGAAGATCTTGACATAGGCGCGTGAACAGCGTCCAGGGGCTGATGGCTGGCTACAAATGACAGACTGTGCCCAGTTTCAATCACTTTGGTGAAGTCTTTCTCGCATCGTCAAGTGTTCTATGTGCGCTGTCTGTCAAGATGCATTTCTCAACGGCTTCTCTGGCCTGCCTGCTGTCAGGCGCTTCGGCCACCATCTATTATGCTGGTGTCGCCGAATCAGGCGGCGAATTCGGTGTCTGGTCTGCGACTGCAACGCCTGGCACTGGTTTGCCGGGCACATTCGGTGTTGACTATTCCTTCATCAGCGAGGCAGCCGTCGATGTTCATGTGGACCAGAACAAGGTCAATCTTTTCCGCATCGCCTTTCTTCTCGAGCGCATGAACCCGCCAGCCACGGGACTCGGTGCCACGTTTAACGAGACGCACTTCGACTACTTCAAGCAAGCTGTGGACTATGTCACCACGACCAAGGGCGCATACGCCATTCTGGACCCGCACAACTATATGCGCTACAACGACCCCAGCTCCCAGCCATACTCGGGCAGCATCATCGGGGACACGAGCGACGCCAACGCCGCGACGACCGCGCAGTTTGGCGAGTTCTGGGGCGAGCTCGCCTCGCGGTTCGCCGACAACGAGCGCGTCATCTTCGGGCTCATGAATGAGCCCCACGACATGGCCACGTCGCTAGTCCTCGCCAACAACCAGGCTGCCATTGACGCCATCCGCGCGGCCAATGCCTCCAACCTGATCATCATGCCCGGCAACAGCTGGACCGGCGGGCACTCGTGGACCGAAGGCTCGGACCCGAGCTCCGCCCTTATGAACCAGTTCAAGGACCCTCTGAACAACACAGCGATTGATATTCACGAGTACTTGGACGTCGACTTTTCGGGCTCCCACTTGGAGTGCGTCTCGGATCCCGCTACCAACTTGGCAGCCTTGACTTCGTGGTTGCAGGTGAGTATCCAAACACGTCTCTGCCTGTTTCTTTATGTTGCGTAATTAATTTGCTCACGCATCACACAGGAAAACAACCTCAAGGCCTTCATCACCGAGTTCGGCGGTTCCAACTCGACCTCGTGCCAGGCCATGGTCCCCGACATGGTCAACTACATGGCCGAGAACCCCGAGTACATCGGCTGGACGGCGTGGGCGGCCGGCCCATTCTGGGGCTCCAACAGCCCGTGCTGCACCAACTCGACGCTGCTCGGCAGCCTCGAGCCCGGCAGCACCGCGGTCGACGGCAGCCCCGGGCTCTACACCACCGTCTGGCTCGACCTGATCCAGCCCCTCGTGCCGAGCGAGCTGCAGTGGAGCGGGGCCGCAAGCGTGAACGGGGGCGAGTTGACCGCGAAGGCGTAAAGCCTGCGGATGTTATTGTAACATCTGGCTGTAATTTAGCCCTGTACATAAGATGATGTGCGATATCAAATGGGACATTGAATTCTTGATATTGTGGGTATTATTACAAAGCAATCCTATATATATATAATTATATCCCCAACGCCGTCATCGACATCATTCTAGAAGTGTGACCTGGAATCAAAACTCGATCGAGCAAATCGCCAGCTTACTTGCTGCCGCCGGTCAGGCTGGACAGACCGGGCACGCTGGTGGGCAGGTAGCCTCCCTTGTCGTCCTTGCCCTGGCGCTCGGCCCGGTTGACGCCCTCCCGGGACACCATGTCGCCGACGGGCTGCAGCAGGCCGCCCTGGCCGACCTGGCCGCTGACGAGGTTGTTCACGCCGTCCTGGAGGGTGTCGACCTGCTCGACGCCGGTGACCTTGGTCTTGTCGAGTTGTTCTTTACGGGGGGAGATCGTGTTAGTCTCTGGGGTACTGTTAAGGAGGAAGGGGAAAGAGAGTGGGAGAGAGAAACATACGCTTGGTGGCATAGCTGGCCTTGTTGTCGTTGGTAAAGTACTTGAGGAAGTGGTCCTCGATCCAGGGCATCCAGCTCTCGTACTGCTCGTTGTACTTCTGCTTGGCCCACTCGAGGTAGGTCTGCTTCTGCTCCTGCTCGGACAGCTGGTTGAAGTTGGCCGGGGGCTTGAAGTCGGACGAGGAGATTCTGGGGTCGCTGCTCTTGTTGTCGGCCATTTTTGCGAATTATTACAAGGCAAGAATCGACTTGATAGGGTATGAATGTTTATTTGTTGGAGGTGATCGTATAGTTGATTACGAGAAGGAAATGATTGACATCCAGCAGCCACGAACGCAAGTCAAGCCACCCCTTTTTATTTCAATTCTAGCTGCCTACCTCGCCCGCCAGACCAATCTATGTCATTACTTGACATTTCGTTCCCATGGCCGTGGCCCTCTGCCCGCATATTCCAGGTTTCGTAATTGCTAGGCGAATAGAGGTGGTGTGGCTGCTTCTACGTCATACCGCGGGCGACGGGCGTCCTGATTGGCCCGCCAGCTTGCTTCTTCCTCAAACAGGGAATCCGGGAAGTTTTTCTGCCTCAGCCACACGCCATAGGCACCATGACACCCCAAAGCCAAGCACCAGCCCAAGCACACCACCTCGCTTGGTAGTACGCGTAAAAAGGTGGGCTTCAGAAAGGTCTAGACGGGCGACCGTTGCTGCTGCTTTTAGTTATTCCGTCTTGGTGTCGGGGATGATGATCAAAGATTGGACCGATCTGCTGATGCAACGGTTGCGCATTCTCATGCGTGAAGGGTCCTAAGCGAGACGGTTGGTGGGGGGCAGCAGGGCGGCTCTTCTGACTGACTGGTGCAGCACCTGACATTGGGTTGGTATCAAATCCTCCCGAGCGAGTTGGTTCTGGATATGATGTAATCATGGAAAACAATGATCGAAAGAATTCGAAAAGAAACAACGACAAAAAGCAACGACAAAAAGCAACTATATTTTATTCCGAGACGATATGAAAAGTTTCCCGGCCAGTTGTCAACGATATTTAATCTCCAGCTGTTGGCCGGCTGCGAAGTTGGCTGCAGTGGTGGCTGCCAAGAGTTCCGCCAGCTGGGGCGGCTGTATTGCAGAAGAGATGAATTCTATTGTAGAGCTGTATCGTAGAACTGAATGGCTATGAAAGGGTCTGTCGAGATGGCTGTAGAAATGGCTATACTGGCTGAATGGTACACGGCTGACGGGCTGCTACATGGGCTATAAGCTGTATGCTGTGTGGACTGGGCTGGCAGGCTGCCATGGGTTACATCTCCAACAATCATCAGCGAAGCAACAGGGATATCAACTTTTCTTGAAGCTTCTATACCTGTATATATTGACCCAGTCTTGAAATATTTGATGCAATGTAAGTAGCACTCAAATATGAACGGAAAGATCTTTCTAGCAACCTTCTAAAGCGCGCCTATCCAAGCCGTTCTATCCTTTATGCATCCCAGATCGAGGCCATCTTGACGGTGACGGGACACTCAATGTCCTTGTACCTCGTCTCCCGGTCCGACACCTTGCTCAGCCACTGCTTGGTCGAGCCCCAGTTCTCAAACGACTCGGGGTTCTCCTCGAGCGCCCTCATGGCGGCGGCCTCGTCGCTGTCGGGGCCCTCGCTGAGCTCCCGCACCCGCCGCGCGCTCTCGGCGAAGACGCTCGCCCGCGCCGCGTCCGCGTGCATGGCGCAGATCTGGAAGGCGTCGTAGTACAGGCGCGGCAGGCGCGTGTCGCGCACGCCCTCGGCCTCGTACGCGCGCAGCAGCTCCTTGCAGTCCTTGAGGGCGTCGGCGGGCGTCAGGCGGACGCGCCGGGCGTCGCCGATGGACGCGTCGAGCTTGGCCGCGTCCCGCAGCCGCCGGTCGCTCTCGCGCAGCTGCTTGGGCGGCAGCGCGCACAGCTCGCACGCGCAGTCGAAGCTGAAGAACTGCTTGAGCGCCGCCCGCCGCTCCGAGGACGGCCCCCCGTTGTGGTACGACAGCGTCAGCTCCGCGCCCGCGGCCACGTCCCGCACCGCGTACACCGTCTGCCGGCCCAGCTTGTCGTTCCACGCGTGCTGCGCGTTGGGCCGGCACGAGTGGTTCATGCGCGCGATCAGCGGGAAGATGCCGCCCACCTCGCTGTTGGGGCCCAGCGGGTACCCGTTGGACCGGATGATGTTGGAGAAGGGGTTGGGCTGGCCCGGGAAGTTGTTGTGCAGGAACAGGAAGGCCTTTTGGCCCTCCCGGGGCAGGGCCCGGACGATGGCCCCCAGGTCCTTCTCGATCGTCTCCGCGTTGGTGAGGGAGGCGGTCGTGAAGAGTGGGGGCTCGCTGATGAGCAGCGTCCCGGCCGGTATGGCTTTGGAAGCGACGAGGCCTTTGCCCTTGGACGGGATGGCTTCTATTGTGAACAGATCCGTGTTGGGAATCCCCGTCGGAACTTCAGCCTGTTCTGGAGCCATGATGATATCTGCTGCCAGCCGGCACTTGATCCTATACAACGACCTCGCGGCAGCTAATGTGCTGTTTGAATAAAATGACTCGCAGAGACGGTCCTGCAGCTCAGGGATATGTGATCAAACAAGATAGCTGGATTGTATAGTCCAATGAAAATCTCAAGATGGACTAGCGCCTGAGCAATATTGAGATTATAGGCAATGTAGAGTATGGGGTATCACAACGAGAATCGAACCAGAGAGGCAGAGCAGGAATTCGTGCCCGGACTCAATCTCCGCGAGCTTTTCTGATGAAAACCTTAAGATGGCCCAATCAGCACAAAATTTGCTGTGGGTCCGTTGGCGCAGATCAGACCAAATAACAGTATAAACAGAGAGGAGCCACAGTACAGGTTAGAGTCAGACTAGTTCGTGACTATCGTATGCATTGTTTGCCAATCCATCCAAACTATACATGGTCTGTAATGAAACCTTGACCGATAGTGACATCTGATTCTAGTAAAACTTACGAAGTTGGATTGCCTATGTCGGCCAAAATATAAGAGTCGAATTCTGACTGTTCTTCACAATGGGTCCGATAATGAAGAAAATAGGTAGAGGTTTTCAACTTTCCCGTGGAATCGACCGGAGAGGATTGGATAATGCATACAAAAATTGCAATCTTGACATCTTCTTCAAGTGAGTACTGAGTCCGCACACATGACCTCTTCTGATCAGTGGAAAGCGCGGTACGCTGGTCCGTCAGGTTTGAACATTGTCCGTAGAGCTTCTACCAGAGCCTCGGGTTGCTCCCAAGCCGCAAAGTGGCCACCCTTTTCGTGCTCTCTCTCAAATACGACATTTCCCAGTCGTCGATTCCACATGCGTGGTGTCGCCGCAATCTCTTTCGGAAAGTACGAGAGCCCCTACGGATCATAAAAGATTAGCAGAATGATTCCGACCTTCATGGGATGAACAAATTCACATACCAGTTTAGCCTTGGGTATTCCGCGCCCAGTGTCTGCCTGCCAGTCCCCTTGAAACATCTCGTGGTAAATGTGAACGCTGGCCGCTGGTCCAGCTCGACTGAACCAGTGCAAGCTGATCCATTCACAGACCTCCTGGTCCGTCCAAGGGTAGTCGTCCGTCCATATGATGAGCTTCTCATAGATCCAGGCCATTAGCGCCACCGGGCTATCAGTCAACATGGCTTCGATAGTCTTGGGCCTTGTCCTCATGAGATGGAGGTAGGGACTACCATTGACCTGATAATCCTGTGCTGCCTTTAGACCCGCCTGTTCTTGAGGCGTGTACCAGTTCAGCATGTGCGTCGCGAGGAACTGCACAAAGCCCAGCGGAGACTTATTCGGTGGCGGTGGCATAGCCAAGACGAAGTTGAGATGCACTGCCAGCATTGATTCTGGATAGAGGTTGCCGATGGAAGTGGTTATGTACATGCCCTGCGTTGCTGTTTAGCTTGTATCAATTGGGCATGAAATACCAAAAGGTCAACCTACCCAGTCTCCTCCTTGAGCTGCATACTTCTCATAGCCAAGACGATGCATCAACTTGTGGCAGGTCTCCGTGTACTGACGCAGACCGAAGCCTTTCTTCGGAATCCGGCTTGAAAATCCGAAATTGGGAAGCGATGGCGCGATGACGTGGAAGTCTGGCCCATTGTCGCCATGTCGTTTAGCTGCAAGCAGTGGAAGAAGCTTGGTAGCTTCAAAGAAACCTCCTGGCCCTATTCAGGCGGCAACCAACTGCGTATTAGATTATCGTTCCTTACCCACATCGTCGAATGTTGATTGAGTGGATACGTACAGCCATGAACGAAGAGGAGTGGGATCGCATTCGGGTTCGCACTCTTCTGGTGAATGAAATGCAGCTCGAATGGATCAAAGCCATCAAGTGAAATGGTCGTTTCGAATTGAGGTAGTCTATTCAATCGTTCTTCAACTGGACCCCATTTGAAGTCCTCTAGCCAGTATTTTGTGATTCGTTTGACATTCGCAGCAGGAGTGCCGCGATCCCAATCTTCGCCGGCTTCAGTAACATCCGGGAACTTGGCGGTGGACAGCTTTTGGCGGAGCTCGTCGATAGCCGCGGAAGGAATTGAAATCTTGTAATCACGAATGTCTGTCATGGTGACAGCGCTGGTGATGATACAGTGTAATAAAATTCTGGCAGGAAAGCTGAATGCGCTGGGCCGAAAGAGAAGATGAAAAGCAGCTTGAATGTTCCGAATGTGTCTTGCCTCTTTTTCGTTCGGCCGCCTGTTTACAAGAACCAACAAACTCTACCGGTAATGTTCGTTTATGTATTTCGCAACCGATAGGGCATGTCCTTGCATATTTATATTACTGCGTGCTTTTGCCAGCCTATCATGCCCTGCACCAGCCACCAATCCGCTTTAGAACAGGAAGCTGGAGCCCTGATCAGAGATATGTAATGGGGGGTTCCTCTCAGCGAACGGTAAGCGGCAGCGTGGTGACCGTAAGAACCAACGCGCAGTTAGCTTGGGCGCCATTGGTAGCGCTGCGACCCACGGTTACCTTCTCACGAATATGCAGTGTCAATGTTGGCGCATTGGTTGCAGCTGGAACAGATACCCAGTACTTCGTACAATGGATGAACGATTTACAATGCAGCGACCCCTGCATTTCATTCCTTATCGCAGGGTTACGGCGCCTGGACTCCCGCCCGGGCCGCCCCTCAAGTCTCCCGCATGCGCGCTGGCGCTTCGCCGAGAGATGATAGGTGATACCAAGTCGAATCGGAGTGTGCCAGCCAGCAAGCAGTGATAAAATTATTCTTCAGGTCGACAAGTAATGTGTATTGGAAATATTTTCGCAGACTTTTCAAGCTTCTGGGAGAGTGTGCATCAAGGCGACCTGGGTTTAGGCTAAGCGGACCCTGGAGCACACTTCTCAGCTCGGTTATACTATGACATCCAGGACTTGAAGGGTAAGAAAGAACTCGAAGAACGATGCGCGGAACTCTGCACACCTCAATCCTTCGTGAGGCCATAATAGCAGAGAAAGTGAGCTGGCGAGATATTTGAAGTAACTTTTGTGAAGAAACAATGCATATGCAGACTCTGTGCGATAATTGATACCGACGATGTTACAGCGTGCGGTAGCTAGCTGGTACCTGCAATGCAACTTGGGGTCCAATATGCGGGGATCAAGTTGGTCCATGTTTGGTCAGTCCCTACGGTATCTAGGTACCTAGGTATTCTGTAGTATGTGTGCGCAGAATAGAGAAATTGATGGGGTACCACCCAGTCATGTATTGTTCTAGATCAACCATCCATCTCCATGGTGTCAACAACTCAATAATACGACAACGACTAACACCTCATGCATATCGCATTCACTGAAAGGTAACCCGAAGTACGAGTTGCCAATTCCCCAACGCACAAGCCATACCCCAGAACCCCAAGTGGCGGAAATCTTCGATCGCTTTGCCCACTTGCTAACTGTATACTGCATCATGTGTGTTATGTGATGGATAGCAATGCCCGACCACTACTACAATTACATGACACCTTTGATGGACCATTTCCGTGTGTTGGCTGGCAGCTCGGCCATATCTACCGAGTACTCCATCTGCCGCGCAATCTGATTTTGGGCCATTGGGCTTTGATTCGTGATGGCTGAGCATTGAGCTGCTGCCTCACCTGTAGTTGGGATCGGCATAGGGCGCTGTATATCAGACGAAATACCGTCTTGAACAGTGTGCTGGTCATGATCAGGAACGGAGATAGCAGAGATATCGTATAGTGGATCCATTGACCTCCCGTTCCTTTTCTGCATACGTGCTCGGAGCCGCCGGTAATAAGTTTCCGTTGGTGTCCATTTGGGCGCTTTGCGGGTAGAGGCGGCGAACAGCTGGGGAAATGAAGATAGACACGATACAACAACGGCTGTTCTAACACATTAGTAACGAAAGAAACTTCTAGTACCGGTACGAGCAATTTGAAATCTTACCGAGAGATGACTGTATGGTCCCCCACATCCAAACATATGAAGGGTCTTGCAATCCGTTCACCTTCTTAGTGACGTCTGTTTCTATTGCCCTGGCCATCGCCGCAGAGATAGTGATCAACGTCAGAGAGAAAAGACCAATAAAGGCGACTTTTTTCCGCATCTGAACGCGAACTCCCCAAAGCAAGGTAACAGGGATAATCATGACTGCAAACTTCTGATCAGTATACTGGTCGAAGTAAACTGGTGACGCGCATGGAGCCTCTTACTTGCCAAGTCAGACACGATATCCAAGACACAATTGACCGTTACAGCGTTGGTCATGATCGTGTTGAAATTTCGCGAAGTGCAGTATGTCTCCAGAAATTCAACATCGGAGTTGATCAGACAATGGAATCCCATGTCCCCGACGGAGACAACAAAGTTGATCGCAGACAGGGCAAAGGCTAGCCATCGGATCCAAACTTGGCCACGGACCTTGCTGCCTAGCCTCCTGAAGAACAGGATGAAGGATATTTTGACGAAAAACAAAGTCGCGTAGAAAAAGATCTCTGTGATCATGCTGATCTTGAGTTCGCGCATCATGCGAGCTGCCAAGTCAGCCTCGACTTGGGCGAGGCCAGCTTGTAGGTTAAGGATATAATACATATCCTTCGCTGCCCATTGCCATAAGCTCGCTGTGATGACTACCAGGACGGCAGAAAGTATGGCAAATACGTCGTCCCAGAAAATACGCCGCGGCCCACGCCAGCGCGCAACAAGCCGGATTGCAACAAATGCTAGGGAGAATATTGCTCCAGTCCATTGGATCGCCTAAGTATTGATTCAGTATATCAAAGCCGAGGGATGCACTACTCTTTGCGGGCCTTTCTCGTACCATAAATGTTAGATAAGATATCCCAGGCCCTGTAATGACAGGGCTCGCAGTCTCTTGAAGCGCAGAAGGCATGGCGTCGGAAGTTGGAACAGAATGAACAATATGTGTGCCTGAGTCGATGACAGATTGGAAAGCTGGGAAGATGGTGGACCTTTGAATAGTTTTTAGCTTTCCTGTTTGCCCATTTATGAACCCATTGGGAAATACCTGTGTTGTAGCTGTCCTTAAGAGATTGGCACCTCGCGCTTGATTACTTGTCTTCTTTCTTCCAACAACGCAAGTGCATGCGTCAGGTCCACGAATCAAGCTTGAGAGCACATCACGCTTCGGTCCCAATCAAGGACTCATGCAGGGATATGATGATTACTCGTACACGGTGCAATATTGCATGACGATGGGGCGAAGCGCCGAAAGAAAGAGTGCATCATATTCAGTGAGATGCACGTGGGTAGTACTGCAAATGCGGTAAATACGACAGGATCAATGAAATATTTCGGCGTCCATACATGAGAGTGGAGTAGAGTATACACATCGAATCTGTTGGCTTGGCCCCTTGGTGTTGTTGGTTGTTGGTCGCGGGTAATATCGACGGGGGCCAAAATTGCGATGAGGCTACGACTTACGGCTGTTATCAACGCAACCAAGACCTATAATCAGCCGAATGGACACTCACAAATATTCTCCAATGATACCTTCAAGCGCAGCGCTTAGATTGTGATGACATCGAAAGTTGCGTGCATGCCATCCCAGCCGGACATGCATTCCGGGTACACGATGTGGCACTGTATAGAGTATACCTTGTAGGTGTCCAAAGTATGCCTCTTATATTCTGATCCACAAGTCTAACACCCGGGGGCGAAGCGCTGCTCGACTTGTTGTTTCCAACCAACTTCAGCCCATGTGATCCAAGAATCAATTCAATAATGTGCTGCCGAATCACTGTTGGCGATCACTGCATTACATCTCATAGAGATGATACCGACCAGGGCAATTACAACTACCCAATGTAGACTTTGTCTTGTTATCGTAGCCACAAAGATGAGGCCGACTCACCCAAGTTCTGGGTCGAAGACCTACAGCCGACTTGAGAAATGAAGTTGGTCTCAAGGGTTGGCGAGGAATGAAATCAACTATAAAGTATCGGGCCCTAACTTTTATGAGATAATTGACCTTGGTTCCAGCTGTTAGTCCATCTCGGATCCTCTATACTACTGATTCTGTCAATGCCCACTTCTGAATTATCATTTCCAATCTTCATACAGCTCTCAATCCTTCCACCAAAACACTCCCCTGCTTATTTGCAGGAATATATACGATGCTGTACCAGGTGAAAGACCTTATGAAAGATGGAATTCCCGGGGATTTGTGTCTCTGGATATTCCTCTCTTTCACGTTGTGGACATATTTCAATGCCTTGGCACTGCTAAAGAAACGTCCGGTATGCATATATATCTTCAATCTCTTTTCGACGACCACTCAACATCTGCTGCTAATTGCGCTCGTTTCCGTTGTTCTGACATCAAACACAGTCCGGAGTCAAGATAGTTGGACCTACTCTCCTTCTGGGGAAGTGGATTAGCACCATCAGGTTCAATTTCAACGGCATCGGAGAAATTCGAAACGCATATAAAAACGTGCGTAAAATCCATGCCTTGACTATCATTAACATTTCTAACATTCGGTATCAAAACCAGAGCCCTGGCCAAAAGATGTTCGCTTTTCCTGCCCTGAGGCAATACCAAGTGCTCGTTTCACGTCCCCAGCAACTCAAAGAAATGGCGGCAGCCAAAACCGATGTTCTGTCTTTCAATGCTGCTTTCACAGACGTGGGTTTCCTTCCTTGTATTCGTCGTGATTTGAATAAGTCATCTATTTCTTTTTTCCGAATGACTGACACGGATCTCATTTAGCGCCTGTTTGAGAAACAGACCATGTACGGCTTTGGATTTGGCGGGCCGGATCCAAACAACGCTGTTGCTAAACGGGCCATCAAACATGTTCTTAGTGTACATCTAAAGGAACTCACGCCAAACATCCGCCAATGGGTAACCGATGGAATTGAAGCCGAATTGAATACTGGCGTAGTTCATGGCGCTGATTGTAAGTATTGCCTCATGGCCCAAACATTCCTGCTCGGTAAATATTTGGAGGTGTTAACGGATCACATAGTGTCGAGGACCTTCAACCTGACTTCTTTGGTTCGAGCGTCCGTGATGCGTGTCAATACTCAGGTCCTCTTCGGCAATGGTCTCGGTATGTGAATAATCATGGAGAGGTTAGACCAGCCTCTTGCATCTGTCCAAATGCTAATTCATTACAGCTTCCGACATGGCTTTCCAGAAAGCCGCGGTTCGATACAGCATGGATGGAGCTTTTGCCGCAGAGCTCAGTCGGCAACTTCCTAATGTGATCGCTCCGTAAGTTCACCGTTGGCTTCGCTTGAAGTAAAAAGAGTCTAATCAGGTATTCTAGAGCACCCTTGGCCGTATCGCAATGGCTTGGAGTGGAGCGATGAAAAATGTTGGTGCAAAGGTGACCGAGGTTATTGATCAGCGAGTCATCGCTGAAGCCGATGGACGGGGCGACCAATTCGTAAAGCCATACCGAAATTCTTCCTTTGGGGCACATCCAGCTAATTCCAGAACTCTTACTTTAGCTTGATATTACCCAACTCGTGATTCAAAACTCACATACACCGCAGCTGATGTCTCGAGAACGTCTTGCGCAACAAATGATGGCACTTCTGTTTGCTATGTCTCATCAAACCCCATTGGTAAGTCAGTACAGGTGCCACTCATGACACATGATTGGACTACTGGTCATGAGGCTAGCTAACATATCACTCTTACACAGTCAATACTGTGGGCGATCACTATGCTCTCGACCCATCGCGAATACATACAACTTTTGCGAGAAGAGATTGAGCGGGCGGAACAAGAAAGTCAAGACTCCGAGTTTCCACTGAAGAAGCTCCGACTGATGGACAGCTTTCTCCGCGAGACATCACGATTGAACCCCATCGATGGCTGTAAGTATGATCCTGCGCCTGTGCAGTGGGGGAAAATGGCTTGTCTGCTTGAACATTGCCCTGACTATTGTTTTTAGTGGGCATCAACCGCATGGCTATGAAAGACTTTACATTCTTGGATGGGTCACACATCCCTGCTGGGAATTTGTTGGCTGTTCCACAGCATGCTTTGATGCGGGATGAGCAAATATATCCCGACCCCGACAGCTTTGACGGTAAGCGCTTTTACATTCCAGAAAGCGAGGTCGCTTCAAAGGCCTGCGTCAAACACACCGACGTGAAATGGGACTTTCCCTACTGGGGTGCGCCCAACCATGCTTGGTAAGTTGAGCTACACCGGCGACATGATGCCAGTCTGTTTGGAGAGTATCTAACAAATGATCGCGATCCACAGCCCTGGGCGATTCTATGCTTCCGATTTGGCGGAACATTTTCTTGTTCATTTGCTCAAGAACTACGAATTTGAAATCACAAACCCGAAAAATGCGCTCAAACCTCGAGTTTGGACGACGGAGCTTATTCCAAGATTTGATACGAAGATCAGATTCTGGCGGCGCCACCCCGAGGAGGATGAAGATTTCGCTTGAAGGTTTCAATTTTTGCTATCATGGGCATCTCCGCCAGGGTCTACACATGCTTTGTTCACCAGCTTACCTGTTCAGCTGAACATATGCTAGTTTCAGGTCCTTATATCGTCGATAAACTTAAAGAAAGCGTTTGTACTTGCTCCTAATCTGCCTCTTACTTTCACCAGTACAACCACCAACATGAATGTGAGTATAGGTGGCCACCGATGAAGTCCGAATTGAGAACCACAAGATCCTCAATTATTGCCTGATAAGCGATTTCATTAAAGATCGAAGTGTTCTTTGAATGCGTATTAATTGGTTACAACTAAAATTCCTTCAAATGAGGTCTTGAAACCGTCGAGAGACCTCTGCAGGGAAGTCAGAGTTGATCCCCTGCTGGGATGGGTCGCTATCAAGTTCGAGGATGTCGGTCATCGAACCAAACTTATTCTGTTCAAAGGCATCGAAAAGTCCCATGAGATCGTCGCTCATTTGATATACGTCGGGGATGGACCCACGCGACGAGGTGGTGTTTCCAGGCAGCATGTCATTTAGCATAAAATCGACAGCTGTAGGGTCCGAATTCCAAGCCAGAGCTTGAGACAAATCGCCGGCATTCCTGGACGAGTCTGTGCCATGGACAACTTTCTCGTTTGCTGTTGAATCAGCGATATGTGGTTGTTGGATTTCTAGGCCAAGCGCTTTGACTGCTGGCACCAGGCCTCGTATGCTCCTCCACAACCGCTTACTTGCGAGACTTTGTCGCGAGAAGCCTCTGATTAGTGATATTGATGCTGAGAAACTCTCGCGACAGGGGACGGAGAAAAGCTCCGGGGCGTTACAGACGGCTAGGAATATGATGGCTAGAGCGCTCAAGAGGAAATAGTTGAAAGCGGATTGCTGTCGGATGTAGATGTCGCTGGTATTGGCAAGATCGACTAGAACCTGTATCGAATCCTTGGCAACATCTACCACGAGTCTAGCATTTGTGATATCGGCGTGTATTAGGCTTGATGATAGAACATGGTGCCGATGTATGAGACTTCGCATGTGATTTCCTCGCAGGTATAGGAGGGTCTGAAGTCGGCGAATCGTGCGCGGCATCGATCTCTGCTGAAACCCTAAACGTGGGTGCAACAGCTGAAGATCTGAAGGGATGCTGCTTGACCACTTATGTGCAAGAAAGTCCAGGTATTCCACCTTGTCCGATGAGACAGCCGCAGCGGAAGGTCCAGTTATTGGCAATGAGTCCCAGACCTTGGAAGCAAGCCGGCTATAGCCTATGAGGCACCGTAGATACTGGAAAGACTCGTTCTATGACACGTTAATGGTGTTGATGAAATGAGAATCTCATACAACTTACGGGTTCCGGCAACTCAGGGTCAATGTCTTTTTCGTTGATCGAAAAAGGAAGACCTGTACCAAAACTCCACCGGCGGTCCAACGCATAAACACACCAAAAGACTTTTAGCGCTGCTTCGCGTTCGGCAGGGTCTTTATAATTCTCGAGAAGGCTGTGTTTTAGATGTAAGCCCATTTCGAGGGCCATGCGGGCTGCAATGCCAATTGTCCGCCAAGCGAGCAACTCTTCATCGCTATGAAAATAGTAAATACTCTATGCGGCGAGAGTTTTAGCATGGGATTGTAGTGTTTGGCCGGGGCTTGGGGTATGGCTTACCAGAACAGCTAGGGATTGCAGATCTCTCATGTCTACACTTGGCGACTCCGTTATACGCGCAACGTTCTGTCCGCTAGAATCGATGAGCCTTTTGCTCAGGTCGTTTCGCCCATGGGCCTCTATCACGATGGCCACAGCGACAATTGTCTTGAGTACTCGAATGTCCCCCAACGTGGCTTGGTCCATTCTTCCACCCGCGCCAGAGGTAGTCTCGTGGGCGGCATCTTTAAATTTACCGAGGGTTTCTGCAAGACGATCCGTAAGCTGGCCACCATTCACGAAAGGATAAATAGCCTCAACTTCTTCCTGGAAAACACCTATCAACCGCGCGATCTCGATTCTGGAGAATGAGAGTAAAGGATCGCCGGTGCCATCTGAATTGTTTGTTTGCGCCTCATCGACGGCCAGATCCGGCGATTGAGCACGAGGAGATGGCATGGCTGACGGGATGATACTTGACTGCAGCGCAGCGTCGCTCGAGAGCCCCTTTTCGACGAGAGATGTCTTGGCGACATCCAGGCTATACTGAGAGCGTGTATGTCCGACAAATAATGGCTGATGGGGCTGACTACTATCTTTCTTCTCTTTTGTGTATGCACGATCTTTTCGGGGACTGTTGGTGTCGGCCGCAGCAGTAGCCTGCATTTGCATCTTGTTTTGCAGATCATTGACACAGTCCGTGAGACGCTTGACTTGTTCTTGCAAGAGTTTCACTTCGTCGTCTGGTGCGTTTCCGTTTCCGTGCCTCCTCTCCACCCTGGATTGCTGTGGTGCACGGCTCGCAGTCGAGCGTGTCGTGCTGCTTTGACGCTCTCCGACGCCAGCCTGAGAATAGGTGCAGTCGGTCTCAGCTCCAATGCAGCTTTGGCAGTCATTCGATGATGTGCTACGGTAGCATTTTGTTTTGCGATCCCGGCATCGATCGCTGAGGTGAAAGATTAACTTTGATGGCACTCAGTCTCACGAGTGCAAATACTCACCAAGCTACAAGAGCGTACTTGCCTCGCTTGACTCGCTCATGACTATGATCGGGTGCGATGGCTCGCTTTGGTGCACTTGAACTCTGAGGTTGTGGGCTCATATTTTGCGGTCAATAATAAGAAGATAATTGAACGACCACTACCTGTCAGTCTCATCGAATAGAAAACGAGTGGTTTGAAATTTTGAAAAGAAGTTGGGGGAGGGGACAACCGGGGGTCACTGGAATCAACCCTACGATTAGTGGGCTTTCCGTCTGGAGTCTGGGGTAATGTGGGATGCACTGTGCGAATGACAAGCAGCACACCACCTCGAATCGCCCCCGCCCTGCCGCCCGGCCACAGTGCTGTGCTCGAGTTTCGACCATTGGATTTCAAGAGTACAGCGACCTCGGATGAGTTCTGGTCGCTACACTTACTGCCTGTACCGACATGGATCAGGTACCTAAACATTCAAGAACACTCTCCATATCCATCTGGGCTGGAGCTACCCTGAGCACGACTTTTTTCGTCATGATTCTCAGGCACATGCTGCTCATTACAAACATACTGCGATTTGATCTATATGTGTGTGTATCACTGGTGGAAACCGCATGTTTATCCTACTGATACGGTATGTCTAAGTCGACCAGAACTCCTCATCCAGAGCCGGCAGAATCTGTCCAGTGCATTCCCCAAACCCAACCAGTCCGCCGTCCACCTCACCAGCCGCACCAGTAATGGTGATAGAATCGCCGTCTTGTACAAACAATCGCTCCTCTCCACCATTCAGCTTGACTGGATGTTTCCCGGCCTGTGTCTGTTCGAGAATGCTACCATAGGTGCCAGCTTCGGTACCTGAAATTGTGCCCGAGCCCAGCAGATCGCCAGTCCGGAGGTTGCACCCGGTTACCGTATGATGCGCGATCATCTGCTCCCACGACCACAGCAGATTCTTGGAAGACGTCCGCGAAATGGTCGTCTCGCTGCCTTGGGGTGCTGGAGTAATGTCAGCCAGATTAATCATTCTCTTCTCAGATTGCTGTGAACAAACTTACTCTTGAGCGAGACTTCTAGGTTAATGTCCAATGCAGCATCTGATCGATCCCGCTTTAGATAGCTCCGCAGCTCGACCGGGTTATCTAGACCCTTTGTACGGAACGGCTCAAGCGCATCGGCGAGCACAACCCAGGGACTGATGGTTGTGCCAAAGTTCTTGGCGTTGAACGGGCCGAGTGGGACGTACTCCCACGTCTGTACGTCTCTCGCACTCCAGTCGTTCATCAGCACGTAGCCAAAGATGAACTCTGCTGCTTCGTGCGTTCTCACGGGCTTTCCAAGCCCATTCGGCCGTGAGATGAAGAGCCCGAGTTCGAGCTCAATGTCTAGCCGCCGGATAGGCCTGAAGGTGGGAATCATGGGCTCGGCTGACGGGTCCATGATGACCTGTCCCCAAGGGCGATGAAGGGGCGTGCCGGAAGCCACCACGGAGCTGGCTCGTCCATGGTAGCCTACCGGCAGGTGGTTGTAATTCGGATTCAGGGCGTTTTGTGGCCCACGAAACAGGGTGCCGACATTGAACGCATGATTTCGTCCTGCGAAAAAGTCCGTGTAGTCGCCGATTGACAGAGGCAGGTGAGTCTGAACGGCTGTGAGGGGCACGAGAGCTTTCTGTCTTAGTTGCTCGTTGTTTTCCAGAATTTCTGGGTGGGGGCCGTTGACAGTAAAGACGGACTGAAGATACTGCCGCACATCACGATGCGTCGCTCGGCCCAGAGCAGCAAACTCGTTCAGAGTCGGTGAGTTGAATACTCCGAGATGAGGTGAAAATTGTGGCAACTTGGAGAAGCCTCCGCCGTTGGAAAAGACTAGAAGATCCAATGCATGCTCTCCAATAGCGATGGCAGGTCGGGGCGTCGAGTTGCCATTTGTCGTGATAATTCCAAACGGGATGTTGGCCAAGCTAAAGTGCGAGCGCGACGGGATGGAGACCCACGATTTCAAGACAGACATGATGGGAAATTGCATAGAAACAGTTACTAGCTGCTTCAAAACTCACATAGGGATCCGGAAGTTTTATTTCTTTCTTGAATAAATATCTCCGGGCTCTCCTGTGTTTTCCATGCCCCCTTCCTTGGAGCTCTGGTGAGTGGTCGGAACAGTGTACATACCTGCTGTATAACTCATCCACTCTGCCTAATGCGGAAAGGCCCGACAGTCCCGAGAATTCCGAGGAACGACTGTACCGTTCCGAAGACGTCCCCGGGCGAGAATGATCAGCACCCGGAACAGTATGCAATCATTGGCGAGTTTGCAGCGCATCGAGGTCGGTTGGGATCTTTTGGCCACCGATGCGAGATGCCATCGTCAGGGCTTTACACTGTGGAAATGGCCGGCAGGTGTAGTATAAATGAACAGGCCGAGTGTATAAGTCTCAATGAGGACGCCGGTGAAAATTGGCAAACATCTTGAATAATCGTATCAAACGTTCAAAATGCCCGTGACTAGTTTCAAGACGAATGAAAAATACGAATATATCAATGGATTTGGCAACTACCATGAGTGCGATTCCCCTACTTGCATAAGAACGAGGCGATCGGAAATGCTCAGCTAACACGCGCCAGGTCCGAGGCCATAAAGGGTGCTCTACCAATAGGCGCAAACTCTCCTCAGAAGGCGCCGTTTGGTCTATACGCCGAAAAGCTCTCCGGAACTGCGTTCACAGCGCCACGACACGAGAATCAACAGACATGGCTGTATCGCATACTCCCGTCGGCAGCACATTCGGCTTACGAGCCATACCAGGGCGTTTACAGCACTGGTGGCCTCAGTCCAGACGATTCGAACACCAAGTTGCATCAGATTCCTAACCAGCTACGATGGGATCCTTTCGACTTTGACAAGGAAACGGACTGGATCCATGGTCAAAACCTGGTCGGCGGCGCAGGTTCACCGCAGACCAAGACCGGATTGGGGATCTTCATCTTTGCGGCCGGAAAGGACATGCCTCTGCGAACAGCGGCTTACTCGTCTGATGGAGACTACCTCATCGTGCTACAGCATGGCGTCCTCGATATCCAGACGGAGCTGGGCAAGCTCCTCGTCCGGCCAAACGAGATCGCCGTAATCCCCCGCGGCATCCGTTACCGCATCACCTTGCCCGAGGGTCCCGTTCGAGGCTATATCCTCGAGCTGTACCAGGGCCATTTCACCCTTCCAGAGCTTGGTCCGATTGGATCGAACTGTCTAGCCAATGCGCGGGACTTCCAGACGCCGGTGGCCGCATTCGACGAGGACCACGACTCCGACTGGACAATCATCAACAAGTTCGACGGAAGACTCTTCTCCGCGAAACAGAAAAACACACCCTTCGATGTGGTCGCCTGGCACGGCCGCTACTACCCGTACAAGTACGACCTCGGCCGGTACTCGGTCATCGGCAGCACGTCGTTCGACCACCCGGACCCGTCCATCTACACGGTGCTGACCGCGCCGTCGGCGCACCCCGGCACCGCCGTGGCCGACTTCGTCATCTTCCCGCCGCGCTGGCTGGTGCAGGAGGACACGTTCCGACCGCCCTGGTACCACCGCAACACCATGTCCGAGTTCATGGGGCTCGTCTGCGGCGACTACGACGCCAAGGCCGGCGGCGGCTTCCAGCCGGCGGGAGCGAGCCTGCACAACATCATGTCGGCCCACGGGCCGGACGCCAGCACGTTTGAGAAGGCGAGCAACGCGGAGCTGAAGCCCCAGAAGATTGGGGAGGGAAGTATGGCTTTCATGTTTGAGAGTAGCTTGATGATTGGCGTGACGGAGTGGGGGCTGAAGACGTGCAAAAAGGTGCAGGACGGGTACAACGAGCATAGCTGGACGGACTTGAAAGTCCATTTTAGACGCCCTTCCTAGAAAGCTGGGCTTGGATGATTTGAAATTTTCTGAAATTAAATTGCGAATTACAAATTATTTTCTAAAACTTTGGACCTCTTCGACACGTATACTCTGTATTGCTCTGCTCTGCCCCACTGGGTAAGGATGGATCGTTCCAGATCTTAAGGCGATATCTCGAAATCAAAACAGCACCATTAAATTGAGCAAATGTTTTCGTATGTCCTCTTACCTCTGTGCTGTAGAAGGCGATATATACCAGTTTGACGCATGATTATGATAAAATCAAGATGCTATATTGGACTTATGCTACATCAACCGGGATGGAGATGGATGTCACCGTAGCTACACTGACATGAGGCACCTCATACTTCTTCTTCCCACGTGCCACATAGTATAAGAATCCACCAATCAGCCAGCCCACCATAACGACTGAAGAGTAGTTCATGTTCTCCGGCGTTACGGGCATTGTTCCCGGGAATGTGCTGAAAATCACGACCAATGTCATCCACATGATACCAATGACATTCAATGTGATCCCCAGCGGCTTTGCCAACCGAAACGGACCCGAGTGGTGCGTAGAGCCTTTTCTTCTTCCGTACAAAAGCATGTAAACTATCGGCAACGTATACGATAGATACAGGCCGATGATGGCCATCGAAAGAATGGCATTGAAGGCGGCAGTGTTTCCAAGGTAGATGAAGCCGAGGATCGCCTGTATAGCGGTGACGAGGATCACAGCGTTCGATGGCACTTGGTGCTTCCTGGAGACTCTGCAAAAGATCTTGTCGAAAGGCAGAGCTTTGTCACGGGCAAACGCCCACGCGGTTCTCGAAGCCGACGTCACGCACGCCACGTTCGCGGTGGCAGCTATGATGATCAACAGCAGCGACATGACGGTGGCTCCGGCGCGAGACTTGGTCGCATCGAGATAGATCTGCATGAACGGAAAACCGGTCGGTGTTGCCAGGATGTCGTCTAGAGAGCTGATGGAGAACAGAAGCACGACGCAGTATGCCACGCCGATGACGCCGTTGACCACAACGCTGCCGACCATTGCTAGGGGAACATTGCGTGCGGCATGTGGGATCTCCTCTGACAGGTGGCAGGCGGCGTCGTAACTGATGAGATATTAGTTTTCCTGACTTCAAGGTGAAGCAGCCTGTATGCGTACCCAAGCAATGGATAGACTGAACTGATAAGTCCTACTAACCAAGACACCCCATCGGATGACCATCCACTGTTGTTGGAGAACTCGGTGAAAACAAAAGTAGATGTGTTCTTTGGTGCCATTGCAAGAAGTACGACCAGAATGGCAAGAAAACCCGCGGCATGGATGACACCTGGAGATTGAGTTAGCCCCATTGTGTCCCGTGTCTCTCGGACCCTTATGACCTACCAGCCACAATGTTTACATGAGGCAAAAGTCTAGGTCCCCAGATGTTCAAGATCAGAGAACACAAGAGCACTGCCCAGTAGAAAATCATGCCTTGCCATCGCGTAGGCACATAGCTCTCGTCATTCAAGATGATCAGCGATTGCATCTGTAGGCCAGCAGCAAAGGCAGCCGAAGCACTGAAAACGATCTGTGCGCCGAGAGATATCCATCCGGTGAAGTATGATGCGAATCGACGACCTCGAGCTGGGGATAGTGCAGCGACCCAATAATACTGGCCTGTTTACTCGACTCGTTAGTGAGCTTCCCCAGAATGTGTATTTGATTGTTGACTTACCTCCGGCAGTGGGGTACATTGAGGCTATCTCAGCCAAAGAACAAGTCACGGCAACTGTGCATATAAATGACAGAAGACTGTTTGATTTGTCAGTTCCTTGTCGGTATCGTCTGCGTCGAGAGAGTGCCAGCTGACTAATTGTAGAATAAACAAGGGGGGCCTCCGCTGACCAGAGCGGCCGAGACGACAGTGGACAGCGCTTCCCATGTTGCCATCAAACAAAGGCAGAGACATCCCATAGCTGGAAGTGAAAAGGATCTCTCCAGCTCTTGTGCATAGCCTGCCGCGTTCAACTCGGCCGCGTCTTCGTCCCTCGGATTTGAAGCCACCGGCCCGAATGGACCAGCTGCCCGATCGGCATTCTTCTCGCTCATCGAGTCTCGGTCGGGGGTCATCTTGGGCGAATTGGTGTCAATTGGAATACCGAATAATGCAAAGGTGGTATGATGATCAGGAGATTCTCAGACGAGCAAACGAGTCCGCCCCTTTCATGTTGTTGTGGCATATAGATAGATGATCCAGCTTGGCATCACAGAGGTCTTCATTGGCTCGTTCGAGGTGCCGTCCTGCCGCAATCTGGGGTATACTAACACTCGAACGGTCAAGCTCCTCGAGTTCCCCACGGGGAAACTCTCACACTGTGAGCGCCCCCGCAGGCCTTCCGAGCATTACAGTGGTGATTTCCGAGGTGTTCCGAGACTCTGGAGCTATACTAGATTGTCCAGACACACGGCAGATGACTGCACATGAACAAGAATCAATCTGATTGGATAGCGAGCAGAGGTTTAGCCCCTTGCTGTCATGCATTTTACATGAGTGTTATGGCCTTCTGGTCCAGGACTGCGTTTCCCCGGGCGAGCACATATTCGGGGATCTAGTGGAGCGGCAAACGCTGTCGGAAGAGACGGGATAGCCCATCGGAAAGACAGCATCGGGAATTTGAACAATGATGTCGCTCACATCTGCTGAGCATCTTACAGACTTCCGGTGAGGTTTGCTCGATGCTCCGGTGCTCGATGCCCCGGTTGAGCTTGACCTTCCGGTCGTGGCAATGGCGACTTGGAAGCGCCGAAATACGCCAATTGCATCGGCCGGCGCATGGAAACATCAGCCACAACAGGGCGGTTCTTGCCCAACTGTATATATGGACGGCGACTTGACGGGTAGCATATATGAACATGAACTAGTCGCAGCAGGAAGTCACAGCCTGATACTGGTCACTCGCATTAGTCAACCTCAAGTTCAGTAGACATGGCGATCGCAACACTCTTCCTGGACCTGCAGTCCCATGTTGCCGGGCATACGTGGGCGTCTACGATACTATTGGTAACCGCAGTACCGCTCATCTATGTCATCTTCAACGAGGTCATCAGAGCGAATGCCCGAATTTCTAGGCTCAAAGGCCCAAGAGGGTTGCCTTTAGTCGGTAACATATGGGATATTCGCACAAATGCGGCCGAGAAGTATCGCCAATGGGCAAAGTCCTACGGCGGCGTTTTCCAAATTCAGCTCGGCAATATCCCGGTGGTCGTGGTGAACACGGCAGCAACGGCAAAGGCCATCTTTGGCCAGAATTTGCAAGCACTAGCTTCACGGCCAGAATTCTACACTTTCCGTGAGTAGTCTGCACTCATCTTTAAATCTAGACCATTTGGCTCCCGATATCTCAGGTGATCTGACTTGGCGATTCATTTACTAGACAAGCTTGTGTCCGACACTTCTGGTACCACGATCGGAACTTCTCCGTACAGCGAGTCCCTGAAGAGACGCAGAAAGGGTGCTGCCTCTGCACTCAATCGTCCTTCCGTCGCAACCTACGTTCAGCATCTCGATGTCGAATCCAAGGACTTTATCAGCGAGTTGTACACATACGGCAAGTCAGGCAGCGAGCCCGTCGATCCGATGCCCATGATCCAGAGATTGTCTCTTTCGCTGGCTCTCACGCTGAACTGGGGAACACGTATGGGCAGCCAGAAAGAGGATCTATTCCACGAAATTACGCACGTCGAAGAGGAGATCACCCGTTTCCGCTCCACTACTGGAAATCTCCAGGACTACATCCCGCTGCTCCGGATCTTGCCGTTCAACACGCACTCGGCCAAGGCGAAGGAGATGCGCAACCGTCGCGACGTGTACCTGACCGGCCTCAACCGCGGCCTGGACGAGCGCATGGCGTCCAACAGCCACAAGCCTTGCATCCAGGCCAACGTCATCAACGACGCCGAAGCCAAGCTCAACAAGGAGGAGCTCACGTCGATCAGCCTGACGATGCTCTCTGGCGGCCTGGACACCATTACGACCCAGGTCGCCTGGTTCTGCGCACTGCTGGTCAACAGGCCCGACATTCAGGACAAGGCCGCCGAGGAGATTCGCAAGTTCTACGGCGACGACAAGCCACTTTGTGACTCCGAAGATGACCAACAGTGTGCGTACATTGTCGCGTTGGTCCGCGAGTCGCTCCGCTACTACACCGTGCTCCGACTGGCACTGCCCAAGTGTTCGATTCGAGATGTCGTGTACAACGGTGTCACCATTCCCAAAGGAACTGTCGTATTCCTCAACTCGTGGGCTTGCAACATGGGTGAGTACCATATGTCACCTTCTGGCTTAAAATTTCCACAGCTGACTTGAAATTGTCCTCCAGATGACGAAACTTGGTCGGACCCTGAAGTATTCCGCCCCGAGCGCTACCTCGAGCAGCCGGAAGCGCCCATGTTCACCTACGGCATGGGCTATCGCATGTGTGCCGGCTCCCTGCTGGCGAATCGCGAGCTATACCTCGTATACATGCGACTTCTGAACAGCTTCCGCGTCGAGAAACATGACGAGATTGACTCGCACCCGCTGACCGGTAACTCGGACCCGACGAGTCTTGTGGCCATGCCGAATCGCTATCGCGCCTTATTCGTGCCTCGCAACCCGGCGGCACTGTCGGCAGCTTTGAGTGTCAAATAGAAGATGTTGATTAGACAGATTGAATCAAGAGTCACAATCAAACCCAAGCTGCTAAGTAGGTACCTAGGTACTGCAGCACTTGAAACCAGCGAGGCTTTGTTTGATACCTGAGGCTTGTGGCCAACCAACCAACCAACCAACCAACCACAGCACCGACACGAGACAACACCTTAAGTCAAAACAAACCACCTTTTCTTCAACGGTCCTCGGGATTGGGTCATGACCTTAAACTGAAAGCTAGGTAACGCTAGTGTAAAGGACGGTCGCGGCAGACTTGTCGAACAAAGACCTGCGGTTCAAAACCCGCAACGACCTTTCTTTTTTGGATTTATTTTTGCCATGCCTTCCTCCTCTTCAGTTTCAGATGCAAATAGAATGGAGCTAGTTAGAAAGCACGAATGTTAATGGTGTACCAAAATATCCAAACAGCACTGTTGACGTCTGTGTCCATAGCAATTGTCAATAATTTGTGTTGCGCATCTCCTTTATTGATATTGTATCTGCTGGCCGAGTCAGTCCAACATCTATGGCGGGCTGAAATTGTCTGGGTACCAACACGTACACAAAATTTTCGTTCAAAATAGCACATGAGTCCAGAAAGTCATTAATAATGTACTACTGTAGTATCATTTCCGATCATTATATCTTGGTGGGTAAAATATTCCACTTGACAGTCTTTGTGGTAGTCCAGTCATCCAGCGCCTCCTTGCCCATATCCCTGCCGAATCCGCTCTCCTTGACGCCTCCGAACGGCGTGTTGGCGTGGACCATGCCCCAGGCATTGACGGTGACCAGGCCCGACTCGACCTCCTCGCTGACCCGGAACGCCTTGTTCATGTCGTTGGTGAAGACGGCGGCGGCGAGCCCGTAGCTGGTGTCGTTTGCCTTGGTAATGACCTCCTCGAGCGTGCTGAACGGCGCGATGCTCGCGAGGGGTCCGAACACCTCTTCCTGCATGATGGGCGCCTTTTGGTCGACGTCGGCGAAGGCCGTGTTCGAGATGAAGTAGCCGTCACCTGATAGGCGCTCGCCGCCATGAAGCAGTCGGGCGCCGGACTCCTTGCCCCGTTTGACGTACTCGAGGATCTTGTCCAGCTGGGCCTTGTTGGCTACGGAGCCCTTGGTGGTCTCTGGCAAAAGCGGGTCTCCGTGGACCGCATCTCTGCTCCGCTTGCTGAACTCTTCGACAAAGTTCTCGTAGATACTGTCCTGGACGTAGATGCGGCTGCCTGCTGCACACACCTGGCCGTTGCTGACAGTAATACCCAGCGTCGTCCAGAACAGGGCGTTGTCTAAGTCCGCGTCGGCGAACACGATACTGGGACCCTTGCCACCGAGCTCCAGCGACACCTTCTTGAGGTTCGTCTTGGCTGACGTCTCCAGGATCCGCCTACCAACCCCGGGGCTTCCCGTGAAGGAAATCTTCTTGATGTCGTTGTGCTCGGACAGGGCCTGGCCCGTGATGTTGCCCAGGCCGGTGATGATGTTCAGAACGCCTGGTGGGAACCCCGCCTCGGCGATCAGCTGAGCCAGCTTGGACCCCCAGAGAGGTGTGATCTCGGGCGTCTTGAGAATCATCACGTTGCCGGCAGCGATGGCAGGGGCGATCTTCCAGAACGCAATCATCAACGAGTTCCACGGCACTATGGCGGCGCAGACGCCGATGGGCTCCCGCCGCGTGTAGGCCAGTCCCTGGGGGATGCTCATCGAGTCACCGTCAAGTTTGTCCGCCCAGCCGGCAAAGTAGCGGAGGTTGCTGACGGATTCGGGAAGATGCAGCGTCTTTGAGACCCCGAAGAGCACTCCGCTCTCGAGAGACTCGATCGATGCCAACTCGTTTGCATCTCGCTCGACGAGATCGGCAAGCTTGTTGAGAAGCTGTCTTCGCACGCCGGAATCGGTCGTCTTCCAGCTTGCGTACGCCTTCTTGGCCGATTGTACGGCGCGATCGACATCCTCTGCTTGGGCGGCAGAGACTGTGGCTAGATGTTTCCCGGTGCTGGGGTTCTCGACGTCAATTGTTGCGCCGCTCTTCGCGGGCTCGAATTTGTTGTCGATGAACAGACCAGTGGGAACTGTATGCTGGGTTAAAATCCGCGGGTCGAGCACGTCAGAATCATTGTACCGCACATACCTGTTATACTACAGCCCTCCGCGCCAGTGAGTGTGACAGACGCCATCTTTTGTGATATGTTTTTCAATGGAAACTTGGATTTGATAGACAACTCTCTGAGCCTCATGAGTCTTGATACTTAGAGTACTGACTTTGAAAATATATTATCAAGTCAAGTGTTGCGTAAACAGTGACGCCCTGTGATCGTTGTATTCATCCGTGCCCCGCTCCGTCAGATTATAATAGCATTATAGAGTGGCTGCCGGCAGTTATGTGGGGATAGGGACCCCTACAAACGTCGATCATGCGGGGCATCAGCGAGCATTCCGAGCTGGTTCCGAGTCTCACTGCGGGCAGCATTCTTAGCCGTCGAGTTTGTTTCCGAGCAGCAGCGATGACCACTGGCTTTTAGTTCCATCTGAGCTTGATTCACGAATCGGATTGAGGCCAGGTTCGGAACCGGCTTCTCGGTCGGGAGGACCCTGCGTCAGTATATCTTGACCGTACTACTTGGGGCTTTGCGCAGGCACTTATGGATACTGTACTTATATGACAGGTGATATTGTACGAAACAAGCGACAGCAATCTTTGGCACCAGCTATCATCAAAGCTTATCATTGTTTCCATTTGAAAATCCGGACAATACTATTGCAACTTTCAAAAATGGCCTCCACCAAACCAATTCAACGAATCACCCTTTTCAAGATTCCAAATGCAGAGGACCAGGACAAGCTGCTAGAAATATATAGGCACATGCCTGAGAAAGCCGTCAAGGTGGGGGGCCTTCCCTTCCTCCGTGCGCTCTTGACATATCTCGAAATTGCTAACATGTCTTCTCGTCCAGGATGGAAAGCCATATATTCTCGCCGTCAAGCCAGGCCGGGCGTTTCCTGATCAGCGGGCCCAGGGGTTCACTGTTGCGGTAGTCTCGGTGTTTTCGAGTGTGGAAGATATGAAATACTATGACAATGACTGCAAAGCGCACGCCGAGCTCAAGGGCTTCGCCAAGACTGTCCATCAGGGTGTCATGATGGTGTATTACGAGAGCATTTTGGATTGATGCTGGATTTAGGGCTGCGGATCTGCCATTGCAGGGACAGGTCTGAAGCAGAAGCGTGTTCTCGTGTGGGCATAGATACCTAGGGACTTCAGACTAAAGTGAAAAAAGCACTGGTTTTCTTTGGTTTTTTTTTCTTTTCCTTATCTTGTCTGTCAGTTTGAATCCCATAAGGCGCCTTGAGAGTATGTTTCTTCGGTGTTCCGTTTTCAAATTTGCAATATGCATGCTCTACGAAAGGCTGTAGAAATAATATTTGAATGTCTATTAGAACGAATGTGCAGGCAAATGGCTGTAATAAAGCAGTCCTGATGTTTACGGTAGATTGGTGTTCGGACTGGCAACTGGACTGGCACCCGGGACACTTTCACTCATTGGTTGTGACTGGCGGGTTAGACAAAGAACAGCAGTGAAACCATGCATGCCGTTGGGTAGCTGTTGAGTTTTCGTTCGCGAACTGTTGCAATTAGACATGTGACGCGTGACAGGGCGCGAGACCTTGTTATCGCATGGCAGGATAGGTGTATCAATAGTGAGTGCCCAGTTGGATGGGCAACCTCAGTCAACCCCTCGAATATCCCGACATTCAGCCAGTGGTGCAAGATCAAGGACGACGCACCTCGAAACTTATCGCCCTAGTGCACACAGTCAATATTGATAAAGAAAATTGCTACCAGCTACAAAGGTACCTACCTAAGGTTAGGCACCTACCCAGGCACCTACATTAAGCACCAACTTTGGCGTTCAATGCCGTCTAGCCATTGCATCCCAACCTCCAACTTCGCGCCAGTTTCCAACACCCTCAACCCATCGCAATGGAGTGCATTCCGCAGGACATGGTGGCAGAAATCGCCAGCCATCTTCCCAGACGACACCCAGGACATCAGCATTGAGCGCCGGCACTGGCTCCTCTGGCCGCATTGTCACGCTCTTGGCAGTACGCCATTGAGCCCTTGACGGTCTAACCCCCACACATTACAAGCTCCTCCAGGATTTCCATCCGGTTTTTGTCTCAGCAAATACAACGCGCCGACGCGTCCTGCGTCAACCTCAAGTCGATATCATTTTGCCGCGGTACACCCAGGCAGACTGCACCCAGTACGAGACGGCCGTAGACAGGTCCCTTAGCAGAATGCCTGAGTTCCCAGCACTTGAAAAGGATGAATGGGTGGTTGAGAACTACGATGCCCTCCTCGCAGTAATGCGACGAGACGATCCCTATGCCATCACTGGCTATCAGGACATTGGCCTCAAGGTGCCATCAAGCAGGCCCTCTCATCCGGCGGCATCCTCTCGGGCCTCAAGGAGGTCCACATTGTCGCCACTATGAATCTCGATCCCGTCATCATCGAGATCAACCTCAAGCAGAAGGCATTCCGACCTGAGGGACCCGACGCAGCTCGGTAAGTGCTCATCTTTGATTGGATCTTGTGGGATAGAGTATTCATCTAACATTCTTTTGCAGGAACCGAGCGGAGCGTTCGAACGTTATGATCACGTCTTGATCGACATGTATTCACTCATGGAGAAGAGCCACCATGGCCGGCCTGATCCATTTTCAAGGACGTGGCCCCGCGCAAGGGTGAGGAGCCCAAGGAGGTCGCAGGTTCGAAAGGCCTCGGACCTCGTGACTGAGCGAGTACATCTGCCGTGTGGAGCTGGGACGAAGGATCCGGCCCCGTGACTTGCCAAACAACATCCCCTCCCCCGAGCAGGAAGTCCGCTGACTCTCCACCGATACGCGCAAGACTCCCCAGGGATGTTGTACCAAAAACTATTTGACTACGATGGCACTCCAGGTCGGAAGCAGGACCTTGGTTGGGGAAGGAAGGGACCACGAGTCCCTTCCCGGGTCAAAAGACGGGAATCTTTGGGATTTTCTAACCGGTCATAAGTCTGCGCACGGGTGCTTCTTAGGGATTTGGCGGGGAATCCGATTTGGCCAAATGCAAACATAGATAGTACACGGCACACTTTGTATCATTAATAAAATTAAAGATCAATGGTATTTCAAAGAGACAGATTGTTCATTTGAGGGGCTTCCTGACTTTCAAAAATTTATTTGTGGTAGGTACAGCTGTGTGAAGATGGTGTGTTTTGGTGGAATTCGGCAACTGTGCGGAGACTTATAACTGGGAAGTATAGCTCTCAATCTTTTACATCACACAATGAAGTCACCTTTAAGCTTCAAGATCCTTTTCCTTTCATCGTGAACCCGAAAGCCCTCGATTAGGGGCATTAAACTCTTCGCCGAGCGATTCAGATACTCGTACATCCGATTTGCTCACAATCCTTTGGTCATTGTTCCCTGTGTCACATCATTTCACATGGGTTTTGCGAAAGGGTGAGGGGGCCAAGGAACCGCCCCAGCAGGAAGTCCGCTGGCTTTGCACCGACAAGCATAGGACTCCTCAGGGATGTTATACCAATACCGTCTGACTGGAGGTCGGATGAAGAGGCTTGGACTTTGCTCCGTGAGGTTGGCAAGGCTTGTCACGGAGAGGATGCAATCATCACATTTCTGTGCGATTTTCCACTAGGTAATGTCAAGATATCCCTTCTTGCGCCATAACAACTGTCACTGACCTGGTATGTAGTGGTTTGTGGACCACACGAGCGGGATTACCCAGCCAATTACTGAGCACCTTCCGGAACCTCTCTAACAGACCACCGGACGGCAACATGATGGGCATCCCTCAAGAACGATGGACATGTTCATTCATTTGACAGGGCTACTCGATCTTCCGTTTCTTTCAGCCCTCTTTCACGACCCAGATACCGTAACATTGTCCAGTCCCATTTTGTCAATCCAAGGCCCCCCAGCCCAAGCGAAAACACCAGTCCTGGCCAGAACGCGCTGCGGCATCTTCCAAAGAATTCGGCGCCGATTCTCCCAAAGGAAATAGATACTCGAGTACATCGCCACCTTGTAGAAGCGCCAATACAGCTCCCGCAGATATGGGACTTGACGGAAGTAATGGCTCTCGCAGGCTTCGCCACCAGGCGACTAGAGAAAAATCAATGCCTCGGGATGCAATATTCCCAGAAAGAATACCGCTCGTGAGATTAGAGGAAACAGCACCCTCGAAGGTCGGAACTAAGTACAATGTATTACCGCGCCAGATCAAAAGCGCGATGAAAACGCTTTGGAAAATCGTGCTATTTTTGGCGGGATGTCCAATGTGAAGAGATGAGTTCAACTCATCGACAAAGACAGAGTGACTGGTTTATAGCTGACGTCCAACAATGGTGCGGAAGCCGCTGTCAGGGCAAGGCAGAGTGAGTAGTGCAGCAACGCTCGTCAAGAAAGCAACATAGCCTTCTCTAGCAGTCTCCCGGGAATCGTTCTCAAATTCATGCCGGCTCCGTGTCGACTACGACTAGACTCACATCAGTATTTAGCTCATAAGCGAAAATCCAGTCAGATTGCTCGAGAAATCAAGTGGAAGCATTATCTCCCACTCCGTGATGTCTTGTAAATTATTGTGAATGTTGACTGGGCTGGCTATACTACCTTCGGCAATCACTTTGACATATGCCACCATGGCATATGCTTTTTGTCTCGCTATAAAGAAGCGATGACACTGGTGTACTCCAATTGTGACAAGATATAATATATATTTTTTGCTGAAATTCGAGATTTTGAGCATTTGAGTGAATGTCAACTATGACACTCAAGGTACTCATAAAGCGATGTACCATTTCACGTCAGTCACACATAGTGTATCAACGTTTGAAGACTGAGCAGAATGGCTTTGAAACCACAAGCCCATAGCGTTTTGTGGGACTGGTGCTCGATTTACAAATCAATTGTGTTACAACTCGTGATTGGCTTACATCCTATGGGTATACAAACCAACTCATGCACAGGTTCATTGGTCTATGGCTAAGAAAGATCTCTTCCGTCCAATTACTATAGACACCCTCGCACTTCCGGATGATGTACTCATGGATTGTATAGCCTACAATCGTTATACTTCTAATTTATCTATTTTACGGAATGAATCTCTAAGTTCTTATTCTGACCGCATTCCATCTCTGCCGAGGACAAAGTTGATCATTAGGCTACCTATGCAATGCAGTATTCAGCCTTTATGACATAACACCAAGCAACCACTATTCAATAGTTCGTTGCATCTCACCTCACTCTTTCCTACGTGGCGTGGCTTGCATCTCGTGCTGATCACGAGGTCAACACTTTGCGCCTGGGTATAGAAGGCCAAAAAAACCACGTCACAATATTGCCCTTACCCAAGAACCTAAATGCTGACCACCCCATATAACTCAGCGGTGCAACCGTGACCGCATACCGCCCAATTCTTACATAAACATTCAAGTTTCCGGTTTCCTACCTTTTTGATCCTTGTATTACGTGCATGAGGCTGACTATAGATCCAGTTGCACTGCATCGTCTACCCCCCAGAAGCTGCAGACCAAGCTTTTTAGACTATGTTGCGGTCTTTATTTTGTGGCTTCCTCTCTCTCTCGCGGAACACGAACCCGACGTGTCGTCGCCTCCAGTCGTGGCACGTTACCTGTTAGCCGGCGGCGTACGGGAGGCGGCATGCCGAAGAAGGATTCTTGGGGAAAGTCAGCACCAGACCCAAAGAGACGAAAGACGAGCGAACCGACAAGCCAGAAAAGGCAGCGCAGCGCTACTGGGAATAACGAATAGGGCACGTGGGACGTTGTGCTTGCGCGACAAAAGGACTACGTTTCTGCCACAGACGTCAGATCTCCGTCACTAGCAGGATATCCGGCCTAGGTTAGCTGGGACGCCGACTGTTGTGACCGGTTTCCAAGGATTTCTTCCCGCCCTAGGAAGATGCGCGCCGGCTAACGGATCTACAGGGGTGGGAAATACGAACTTTGCTACAGTAGTCAGGAAAAGCTTACTTTGTTGGTCTGCCGCCTTCTGCCCTATACTACCTAACGACATCATTGCAACGATCACAATTGAAGACATAGACTATTGGTGGAAGATCTTGGCGGTGGTGTGTTTTTTTGGTGAATTAGTATTAGGATTCTTTTGAGGGGAAGACTACTGATTAGATAGATGTAAAAGACGATCGATGATTGTGTGCAGTAGTAGTACGCCGTACTTTGCCACCCAGCCGATCCGAAAATCCCTTTTGAGCGCCGAATTCTGTGGTAGTAGGTAAGAGTTGGATATCATGATTTGCACATTTGCCTGGTCCCATTTGGGTAATAAGAAAATTTGTATAGAGACCGTGGTATTGTGGTGTGAAGATGGGGAAGAATTAGAAAGATATAAAAAGGAGGACTAATAAGTATTAACTATTTCTTGACTATCCTAGTAGGTGTAGAGGTAGCAGATGGCGCCGTCCTGGGTGTCGATGATGTCGCGGACGGTGACGTCGGGGCGCAGGCCCTGGACGGAGATGACGGTGTCGAGGGTCAGCGGGGTGCAGGGCGAGGCCGTGTCGATGCAGCCGTTGATGGCCGTCTTGCGGCTGGCGTCGCCGTTCTGCCAGAGCCAGAAGTTGCGGTCGACGAAGAGGTGGTGCATGAAGAAGACGGGGTCCGAGGGGCTCGACGACACGTCGGCCATGACGGAGCCGACGCCGTTGTGGCCGTAGGCGTGCGGGCCCAGCTCGGCGCAGTTCTCCATGTCCGGGTAGTTGGTGCGCGAGTTGCACGTGTTGACAAAGTCCTGGTTCGATTGCGCTGTCAGAGACTCGTCCACGGCCCGCGACAAGCAGTGGTCGGTGTTGCCCGTGCCGGGCCCAATGTGGCAGACGTGGTTGGCGAAAGCCTATTATATAGAGTCAGCTCATCCTGTTGCTTGGCAGTGGAATCCCAAAATTTGTATACTTACACCATCGGTAATACAGGTGCCCTGGCCGTTGGTGGCGGCCGGCAGGCTTCCGAAGAAGTCGGCCGTGAACATGGAGGAGCTGTGGAAGTTGCCAGCGTCAAGCGTCTCATCCCACCACGGGAAGGCCCTGTCGAAGCCGCACTCGTCCCTCATGATCTGCTCCAGGGTCCACACGTAGTATCGGTGCCAGAAGAGGAAGATGTTGTTGCCGTGGATGGTGGCGGTCATGGCCTGGTGCACACGGACAATGTCCTCGTACCGGTTCTGGGCGGGAGGGTAGTTGCCCGAGGCCGGGGCCTTCATCAGGCAGCTGATGGCATCGACAAAGGCGTGCCTGTCCGTGTCCGAGTAGTTCCTCCACTCGAAGCGGATGTTGGGGTTGGGGCACGACGCCGAGGCGGCCTGGACTGTGTTGACCTTGGAGAAGGAGTCCGTCTCCGTGGTGTCGGCATCTCCCTTGTTCTTGGTGGGCGCGATGTTGAGAGCGTTGGAGATGACGTCGGGCACGCCCGAGAAGTCCTGTGCGATCTCGCCGACGATTTGGGAGAGAGATCCATTGTGCGACTTGACGATACCAGACTTGGCATCCTCGAGGGACAGGGTCTCGAACCAACCGAACTGGTCCAGATCAAGAGGAGTGACGTCGAGGCCGCGCTTGGGGCTGGTGTTGGGCAGCGTGAGCGCCGAGGCGACGGCACCGCACAGGGCGTGCGATGACACTGATGAGAACTTCATGATCCACGTTCTTCTCTGAGGTCTCTTCCCACTTGATAATTATTCCGGAAGGGGTCGTCTGATGGGGTATGTAAGGCGAGGACGACGATCTTCTTTTGTATAGAAAGGCGTTCCCAGATCTGCTATTATAAGATCGCCAAGCAAACGTGCAGCGAGAGCGACAGGACACACAAGGCAAGGGTGGTGCAAACGAGCGGCAGGCGAAAGTTGATAAAGATCGCCACGGCGAAGACTGAACTTGCGTTGAAGAAAACAAACAGGCAATCAGGAAAGGCACATGCTGGCGGGTATTTTTCTATTATAAGGAGACCAGCTCCTGCGGCTTAGCTTACCGATCGGGGGTTCACGAAGATGGGACCACTGCTCTTGGCTGGCTGACCTTGCCCAGACCGGGCTTGCCCAGTGTGCCAGGGACCCAGGGGGGTTCGAGCAACGGTGGAGAGCCGGGGGTGGTGGAGGAGCAGGAGTCTATCGTACACTAGGAGGAGGAGAAGGAGGCGTTGAGACTGGTCAATACTAGCCCGACGCTCTGGTCCACATGAAGTGGGAAGATTGTCAATCTATCCTACGGAACATGGCTTGGCGCTTGAGTTGGGCCATGCAGGCGCCATGCATCATCCGTGACAGGTGATGCGCGCAGAAGAAGAGCGTGGTGGGTGGGTAAGAGAGAGCAGGAGGATGGAGTAGAGATTCGAGTCGTCATTTGGCTGTACGAAGTATTCCGTACCCGAGGTAGGCAATGGCCGTGTCTGTCTCTACAATACACTACGGCTATCACGGGGGATAGGGGGGTGGCAGTACGAAGTAAGTGATGAGTGCTGATATGAACGGTACGGAGTTCCTGGTACGGTAGAGGTAGTAGAGATTAGGACGAATTGAGCAATAAGTCAGAGCTGCTGGCTGTAGCTGACAAAAGCACAAAAGGCCCTCAGCCAGAAAGCCCCCGAGGTTCGCGAGCGTGCGTGAGGAGTTGATGGGGGAACAAGGATAGGCGGTGCCTGGCTAAACCACATGCAGATTTGATCGACGCTGTCTTCATCTTTTAGGAAATCCTGGTCTGCTTAGTCTAGGAAGTAAGGTTACATGGGAAGTGGCCAATCATGAGTCGCCAAGCGAGCAGAGAGATGCGATACTAATGCCCGAATGAGGCTGGTGGCTTGAAGAATGGATCTGTGAGGTGCAGGAGAGAGACGTGGAGATGCTGAGAGGGTGGTGCTGCTAGCGATGGAAATGTGCTGGACAGGGGGCGGTTGTGTATGTAGAATACGAACTGCCAAATACGAAAAGATGCTTGGGCAATTTAGCGATACTGGTTATTGTCTTGTTCTTCGTTCATTTCTATTCTATTTCCGTCGCCTAATTACCTGGGCAACGATATAACCAGGTTGGCGGATCAGAGATGGTTCAGATGGATGAATGCAGCGTTTGGTACATTCCTTGCGAGGCCATAACCCATAACGTGCAGTAAGCAGAAGAATGCCCATTGTACGGAGAGAGCGCGAACATGTTAGTGTGCTTCAGCGGAAGGACTGAGCATCCCTGCGATTAATGCCTCTGGGCTATTAGCTCCGGCTCCCGAGTAAGAACTCTTTTCGTCCTTCTTTTCTTATTGTATTTCCTCTGCTTGTCTCTTCGGCCCTCTTTATTTTTAAAGTTGATCAACTGGCTGAGACCCAATTACTGCAATCCATTTATCCAAGCAAGACGGTCCGTACCTGCGTGGCCTCTTGCCCGTGGTGATTAAGGTTGAAGCGACTTGACATTCTGCCCCTGCAGCTACGTTTTGGTTCCGCGCAGAGACATGTCAGGGACTGCCAGAAGCAGAAGAAGAAAAAAGACGATAAGACGCCGGTCGAGAGTTTAGAGTAATGGAGCCAACGCGGACAAGCTTAAGCAGCGTCGCAGCGACGGTGGTTCCACCGGCCCAAATAGAATTTTGTTTCTCCTCTGTAAATGGGGCTGAGGACGGGGGAGAGAACCACTTTACAGGCGTGGTTCCTGAGAGTCCTGACAAGGAAAAGCCGCGCAGGACGGGATACAGTAGCAGAGTCTCGTCATAGATGATAAGCCGCGAGTAACGACAGGTCACCAATTCAGGTTTTATTTAGACTTTTTCTCGTTACCCACATGTCCAACACGCGCGCAAGTCAGGAACTTGCATTACTGTCACGCTACATTCCCATTCCCAACTTGGAGGTGCGTGGGAAGCGACGGATGGTGCGCGCTTCCGGTTATGCTCGTCGTACATTGGCGCCGCTGTAACCTGATTGAGAGGAGAGAAAACTTTCGACATCTTCTTGGCTTCGGTTAAACGGCCGTTCAGCCCTTTCGCTCGCGCGTCTGTTTTTTTTCTCTCCTCGTCCTGCTATTCGAGTCAGCGCGAACGACAGGATGAGAGACCGGTAACAAAATCCTGTTCACGCATATGCCAGAACAGGAATAGCATGTGCGAATCCCCAAGGGGCTCGGGAGACGGAGTTTAAGGGTGTGTCCACTGTCGGCATGCTGCGGACAGTTGCTGCTGCTGCCGCTGACTTCTTCTGCCTTTGTTGCTTATCATAGCAGGTCCCCGTATTTCGAGATTTGACCTGTGCTTCAAGGGATCCTCTTATGCATCTACTCTCCCGTATTTTCAATGGATACTCATCTCAAATCTCGCATTTCTTAGAAAGACGAAAGCAATTCATCGCAAACAGAGATTTCTCTCGATTCCCACTCTTATGCCGAGATAGCAAAGAGCAGCAGGCAAGCAAGGTGTTGTTATGGAGTCGCCGCTCATGCTGAACCGAGAGACACGCATTCATCTCGAAACGAGCCCAAAGCGAGGCTGCATGCGTGCTGCTGTGCATTGACGATGGAGGACTTGATTTGTTTCCCCTACACACCGATAGTCGAGTTCGTATCTGACCGTTGACGGGTCCGAGCTGCGCGAACTCTAAAAAAGCGATTTTTTGTTTCTAGACCTGCTGCTATTCCCTCTCCTCCTCCCACCTGTCCACAAAAGTGAGATCGGCCCAGCGGCGCGGGTGGCGTTTTCTAGTGGGCACTTCATTCGGCCGGGCAGGCAGAGACACACGAATCTCTTCCCGTCCTTTCCTTCTGCCAGTCGCGACACGGCAGTCTTTCGTCGGTCAACCCAATCTGCGAAATCGGTGATAAGGCAAGACTTTGTCTCTTCGAATCCAATCATACGACCACGAGGTTTTCGGCTTTTGCGCGCTTTTTCTCGTCGCTTCTTTCTTTTCCGGTCGCTCTCTCTATTCCCGTCCCGCTGTCTGTGGAGTAGTATTGTACTCAGATTCGTCGTCTGCTTCGTCGTTCGTTCTTTTGTCCCCCCGGCCAGTCCACATGGTCGCCCAGCGCGTGGCGCCCGGGAGTTGCGAACCGTTTTTTTCTTACTACTTGTTTAATAAAATTACGCGGAGTCGATGGTGAAATCATTAGCCTGTCAGACGAATAGCTTCCTGCCCTCTGGTGTCCGTCAGCCACAGCGCCGTCCGATCATCCGTGCCCACTCCGTAGACCGTAGAACATCTTGCCTTGTCTTGGCGTTCGGCGCTCGTCAGCAGTAGAATGCGTAGTTAGTCTTGCCCCGGGAGAAGAGTAGACCATCGTTCGATCTATATGGTGTAGCAGTGGAAGGACAATCCGTCATCCCAACATCTCACACCGCTTTTGACGGGCTCCCGCTTCGGGATTAATTCGAGTCGCGATCTTCTGTGTAACACTTCTTTCTGGTAGTCCACACCCCGAACATCTGAAGTCGCCCGTCACTTCAGGTAATAATGACAAGTCTAGACATGATTTAGACAAGACTTTGCGAACATGTGCTCGATTCTGTCATGTTCTTCCCCAAATTGAACGTGCCCATCAAATGGCTTGTCACTTGGGCAAAATGACGTTTGGCGCGAGGGCATGCAATATCGACTGAGACTACTGATTAAACTTAATACCAACGCTCAAGTCAATCAAACGCTGATAGAATGCCACGCACCCATCTGATAAGACCCAGAAGCATATGCAATGACAAATGACATTAAATAGACGGCATGTATCGAATAGATGGGGGATGAGGCCAGAGACATGATTTGCGCATGTGGAAAGCAATTTACATATGAATGCATGCTCGTGCTGCGCCGAGATACGCCGTGGATGCCACCTCCTCCATCTCTGCCTGCCCAATTTTCCACATTGTTCCTAAGTCCGAGACTCGATGGCCGCCTTGATTGCTGCAGGGAAAGAAGAAAAACATGTCAATATCGATCATAGGGCGCGAGAGACTAATCAGACACTCACCGTCACAGGTCACCTTGGCATCGCCAAACAACATCTTGGTTCCCGGCATGTAGAACATGGGATTCGGCACGTCGGCTGGAATGATTTTATCGTCAGTTGAAACATCAAAACGAGGAAATCAGTTCGGCCGCAAAATTCTTTTCTTACCGTAGCCAGAGGCCATGCCCCGCTTCATGACAATGACTTGTTTCGCCTTCCAAGCGTGAAGCACTGGCATACCCGCGATCGGGCTGCCGGGCTCCAGCGCGATGGGATTGACCGTGTCGTTAGCCCCGATGACCAGGACCAGGTCCGTGTCGGGGAAGTCGTCGTTGATCTCGTCCATCTCCAGCACGATGTCGTACGGGACGCTGGCCTCGGCCAGCAGCACGTTGCACTGCCCGGGCATGCGGCCGGCGACGGGGTGGATCGCGAACCGGACGTTGATGCTCTTGGACCGCAGCGTGCTGACGATCTCGCTGAGGGCGTACTGCGCCTTGGCGACCGCCATGCCGTAGCCGACGACGATGATGACGTTTTCCGAGTTCGTCAGGGCCTCGGCCGTGTCGTCGACGCTCGTCTGTGTGATGACGCCTTCCACCTTGTACTCGGTTTCCGCGGCGGGTGCCGAAATGCCGCCGAAGAGAACGTTGGTCAGGGATCGGTTCATGGCGACGCACATGATGTACGAGAGAATCGAACCGGACACGCCTATGAGAGCGCCAATCGTGGTAAGTAGGGGATTCTCCAGCATGAACCCCTCAGCTACGAGCGCAAAGCCACTGTACGCGTTCAAGACTGTGATCACGACCGGCATATCTGCGCCTCCTATTCCAGCCGTTGTCGTGAAGCCTTTGGCAAAAGACAATATGGTGTTCGCGCCGAGTGCCATAGCAGCAATCATTGGGGACCCGGGTGCCATGGTAACGAATGCGCCCATGGTTGCAAAGTTGCCAGCCAACATGCCAGAATTGATGATGTGGCGGCCAGGGAGGCGTAGTGGTTTTGACGACATCTTTCCAGCGAGCTTCATGAAAGCGACGATAGAGCCGGTAAAGGTGATACCGCCGATAAGTACACCGAGGTATGCCGTGACAAGGTGAAGAGTCGTTACATGAGACAGATCGCCCATGACACTTCCAATGCTCGTGAGCACGGCAGCCAAACCGACTACGGAATGAAGAGCGGCCACAGTCTGGGGTAGATCAGTCGGTATGATGCGGCGGCCGATCACGAATCCGACGATGGAGCCAATTGTGGCGAGTACGCCAAACTGTGTCAGCACTTCTGGTGAAAAGCCGACAGCAAGAAGTGAAGCCAGAATACCGGATCCAACACCAAGTATACCCAAAATGTTGCCCATGCGTGCTGTCGCTTGCGAAGCTAGACCCGAGATGGAACTGATACACAAGACCGAGCTCACGAGGTATCCGGCTTGTACAAGACCTGCGGCGCCCGTAGAAGCAGCAGCGAGGAAGCCTCCTCCGAACAAGGCGGCCGGCACAGCATAGAGCCAGGGGTATTCGGGAGGATCGGTAGGACCTGCATTCTGTGAGCCAACTTGTATGTACAAGACGGAACAGATTTCTTACGCTTAAACATGTCCAACATTCGTTTGGTGAGAACAAATCCACCAGAGACATTGACAAAGGCCAACAACACTGATGCCGCACCAAGTGCTTGAGGAAATGTTTCGGGTAGATACCCTCCTCCCATGACGAAGAAGCCACCAATGCCAACCATGCCTTGTGCTCGTCAGTTTTTCTGCATGACGAAAAGGAGGACAGTCAACATACCGGATATGGCATTAGTGACGCTCATGAGCGGCGAGTGAAGAGCAGGTTGCACTCCCCATACCACACGGTAGCCAATCAACGAGGCCAGAGCAAAGGTGAATGCATTCCCCATGAAGAGTGGTCCGGTCATCTTGCCAAGGGCTAAAGCCGTCCCCATTCCCGCAGTGACAGCCATGACCTCTCTGGTAGTCTTTTGGAAAGGAGTGACAGCAACCACCTCTTCAACGACAGTCGTTGGCTTTGCCACTGGTGCTGGCGGAGGAGCAGGCCGGGGAGCTGTGGGAATAGCTTCGCCATTCATTGTCACGATGGCACCTCGTACGACTTCGTCTGAGAAATCGACGCCATATGACTTTTCTTTTGGTGCCATGGACAGAAGGAACTTCACAATATTGTTGGAATAGAGCGTCGATGACTGGGTGGGCAGGCGAGAGGGTAGATCAGTGTAGCCTGGAAATTGTTATTCATGTGACGTCGTTTCATAGGTGGCTTTTTCACTTACCGATAATCTTGACACCATTGTGTGTGACCAATTTTCCAGGTTCAGTCTTTTCGCAATTACCGCCAGCTTCGGCAGCCAGATCGACGACGATGGAACCAGGTCTCATGATTTCGACCATGGACTTGGTAATTAGCTTCGGAGCAGGTTTGCCAGGGATGAGAGCAGTCGTGATAATGATGTCAACATCTCGTGCCTGTTCGGTAAATAGCTTCATCTCGGCTGCGATAAATTCGGGCGACATCTCTTTGGCGTAGCCTCCAGCCCCAGAACCGTCTTCCTCGAGTTCAACCTCGATGAATTCGGCACCTAGGGACTGCACCTGTTCTCTCGCTGCAGATCGTGTGTCGAAACCACGGACGATAGCTCCCATTCTTCGTGCCGTGGCAATGGCACTCAGACCAGCAACACCGGCACCAATGACGAGAACCTTGCAGGGGGGAATCTTGCCGGCTGCGGTGACCTGACCGGTCAGGAAGCGACCGAAATTGTTGGACGCCTCCAGAACGGCTTTGTATCCAGCAATATTGGCCATGGAGCTCAATGCATCAAAGACCTGCGCGCGAGAGATGCGCGGAATCATGTCCATTGCAAATGAAGTCACATTACGAGAGGCCAGGCGCTGGACAATATCCTTATTCTGTGCGGGCTGCAAGAAGGAGATAATGGTCGCACCCTCCTTGATGCGATCGATCTCGGCAGTGTTTGGTCCTCGAACCTTTAGAATGATATCGGCAGCGGCCCAGATGCCGCCAGATTCGACAAGCGTGGCACCTGCATTTTCATAGGCCTCGTCAGGAAAGTCAGCCTGCGTACCGGCGCCGCGCTCGACCAAGACGTTGGCAAAGCCCTTTTTCTTCAAGACGGTCACATTCTGGGGCGTCAAGGCCACGCGGCGCTCATTGGTAAAAGTCTCACGCGGGACGCCGACGGTGAGGCCGGCATACGGGGTCGAGGGCGGCTCCACGACCGTCGAGTAGGCGGTCGTGGGGATGACAATGCGAGATGATGCCGATGCTGCAGGCTGACCGCGTTCATGCTTGACGGCTGCCGGTAGCACAACCGGCTTCCTGACAACGGTGCTGTGCCATTGCTTCTTGTTCTGGCATGAGATGGAGAGGCCTGCGATTGGCTGCGTGGCTAGGAGGCGTGCTTTAGTACGAGTTCTATATACATGATGCTGACTGGCTATAGGGCACACTGGGAACGACAATAGACCGGGTGTGAGTGAAGAATGTGTGTGTGGTAGAAGGAGTCGAGCAAGGTGAAGCTCGGTACTACTGGCCACCTATTACCATGTAGGCCTGGGGGAATTGGAGCATCGACGAACCTAAAATGCGCGATGCTGCAGCTCTCAGCGCGAGCTGTTCCGTCGCGCGTGAACTGACGCCGCTGGCGACCAAGGCTGGCCGCAGGACCGGAGGGCATATCATGACTGCTGCTGCTGCTACTAAAGAGAAGAGGAAGAGAAAGCCTTGACTGCCTGCTGAACAGGGCCGACCGAAGCAATCACCCGTCCGTCATCCGAGTGAATCTTTCGACTGCCCTCGAAACAACAGATGGAAGTAGATTGTGAATGTAAATTAGCTCATGGGGGAGAAAGCTAGCGAGAGAAACAAAAACAAAAACCGAGCAGCAAGAGGAAAAACGCCACGCGGGGAATAGTACCAAGCTGGCACGTCGAAGAGCCGAAAGAAGCGGGCTGGGGTGAAATGGATGGACCCTGAATTCTACCTGCCCTCTGCCAACCAACACTCTATTCTCTTGACCCGTGCAACTCATAAACCTCGTCAACCCGCGCCGAAGAACCAGCCGAGTCAACCAGAGTCGACCTGTCATCGCACCAGCAAGCGCCTCTCTCCTCTTGGTGAACCCCCTCTCTCGCTCTCGCTCTCTTCCCCGCTCCTCCCCCAAACGGTCGTCCACATATATACAGGCAGCTCGAGGTGTAGCAGAATAGGATGTTCATGGATCGAGTGACGAATGGGATGACGCCCAGGATCGCACAGAACAAGGTTGTGATTGGATCGGGGAGAAAACGACCGAAGGTTGGAGACACATAACACTGCTAACTGTAACCGGTGCCCGCGTTGCAACGTCTCTCTTGTCGCGTACAAGCTCGCGTGCTCTCTCCCCTCGCCCTTATTTTGATTGTTTTCTCCTCTCCTCTTGGGCGACTTCAGCTCCTCAATGGCACCACATGGGCGCTTCGAGTGGTCTGATGAACAGTCCGACCACCCCGTTCGGACGACCCCTACATGCGCAAGCATGGAAGCAATCATTGTGGGGTAAACGACCATGAACCCAGCGGCCCGCGTTCGATTCCAGTTCTCTTGCAGTGGAAAGTGCGGGGAAGTGGGGACCCGTAGCGGGCACTAATGGGCCTGTAGATTGGGCCTGTATCCAAGATCCGAGAGGACCATCTTTCATTATTGACAATGCCTTTATTTGGCACCAAGTCTGCAATGGGATTCATGACGAGAAGAGAAGAATAACACGAGATTTATGGAGTCACAGGTTACAGGCAGATGCTATACATCTCTTGTCTTGCTACAACATACCACAGCGGTAGATATCTACCTGCCATTAAAATATACCATGTATATCACCATTAATGTTCGGATGAATGAATGACATATGATTCTTCGTCGCCCCCTCTTCCCCGGAAAGGCTCATGTTTCATCCCATCTTCTAGCACGCAACTCATATACCCCTCTCTGCACCGTCGGATCTTCTCAATTGACATGTTCCAGCATCCCTTGACGTTTGGCTACCTGATCGTAAGCAGCGTAGCACCACTGCCTACTCTCTTCCTCCGTGTTTGTGTCTCGAGCGGGTGACAAGCAAGGTTGCCGTCGGTCTCTGGCTACACACAAGAGCATTTCAATCCGACAGCAAAAGCTAAACCTACAATCGGTACTGCTGCAGATCTGTACAGGCTCTGGGCCCCATGCTTCAATGCGAAACACGCATATGCCCTCACGCCTATCATGCCATCACATGAAATTGGACCTCGCCAAAAAGACATACCACGATTCCAGCCATAGGCCATGCGTATTGCTTTGAAAACAAATTGTACCATTTTATGGCATCTATGATGACTACAGGACTTCTGTAATGATTCGACAGGCTTGAACTGGAAACCAATATGTCGAGGAGCGACCAAATCGCCCGATCAATAAAGATGAAAAGTAGGTCCACCGTCCAATACTAAAACTCAAATACACCGGTAGATGCATTTTGCCAAACTCCCCATCCCTAAGCCCTCGGTCTCACCGACGAGAGCCCATGCTGGCTGCCCCAAGCAGCCTGCTCCGTCGACACCTTTTGTCTCGCGGGGCCCTTGCCAATGTTCCTGGTCATAACGCCGACGACCACAAAGGCGACGGACACGAGCAGCTCCTCTATAAACCCCAGGCCGACCTTGACCCCCATGCTGCCGGCGACGGGGCTGAGGGTCTGGTTCTGCGTGGCGAAGTAGACGAGACTGACGATGATCCGGATGCCAATAAACGGCACCGAGAAGAGCACGGCGTACACCAGCCGGCTGCCCTGCCTGTGGTCGTCGTGGCCGGCGCGCGGCCGCGCGAGAAACGACGCCCCCGCCACCAGCGCGATCTGCACCCAGCTGAGCAGCAGCAGGACCATGCCGACCGTGACGAGCGTCTTGTCCTTGGCGCGGTCGTCGGCGGCGGCGCCGGGCTTGCTCATGGCCGAGGCGCCCGAGGCCACCAGGGCCACGGCCGTCGTGATGAGGATGTGCAGCGCGAGGACCCAGATGAGCTCCGTCTTCTTGTTGCGGCTCTCGAACATGTAGGATCGGCTAGGTAGGACGGGCAGGTCAGTATATCGGACTCTTGCGGGTGCGATGGGAACGTGGTAACTTACGCCTCGTGGAGCAGACCCAGCATCGAGAGGAGCAGCGGCGAGAGGCCGATGCTGGCGACGAGCGATGCCGTGCTGCTGTCGGAGTTGCCGAGCTGCAGCGCGCTGGAGATGATGCGGAGCGAGAGGAAGATGAAGAAGTAGCCCCATCCCAGGACGGCGGCATGTCGAAAGCCGTGCTTGAAGATGTTGTAGATGGCGGGCACGGCTAAAAGACTATCGATGGCCAAGATGGCGGCCGGCAAGGAGTGGTCGGTGGACATGATCGAGGGTCGAGGTGGTTGCGTCCCGATGAAGCTATGTGATAGTTCAGTGGATTTGTAAGTCCCGAAAGGTTGAAGATGTAGTATACAGAGGTTGTGAATGATGAGTAAACTATTCAGAAGTCTTGGAGATGCAACAGCCAAGACTTTATAATCATGTCTGCATCTGCCTTTCCCAAGTAGCCATAAGACTGCTTCCCACAAAGCCCTGCTATCGCGCGTATTCGAACATGGGATGACTTCAGGGAGACATTGGCAACTACCGGCGCCTCGACTATAATTGTCAGCTTAGCAAATGGGGCTGTGCTAATATCTTTTCCACAAAGGCTGGGGACTCACGGAGTAATATGATAGACATGACGATCAAAGGGCTGGCGACTGATTGAAGATGAAGTAAGCGAGACGATGAGCGGCCCGCTTTGATATGCAGGCCGCGTTGACGCTCCCATACATTGTGTTAAAATATTACCTTTAATTCACGACTTCGCAGCCAAAAACACCTGGAAACATCCTGAAAAATCTCTTCATTAGGTTAGTCAGGTTATGGCTTGTAAGCCGAGAGATCAAGGGGCTGTGTGAGGCCTCCAAAATATGGTATATTCCCTTCATGGCATGCGACAATGTGTGCAAGTTGGCTGCAGGTGGGAATACGTGTATGAAAATCATGTAAGATCAACCCTTGCAATACGCGTATTGGATTCGATGCCGCTAAAAATTCCTTGCTCTGTGACTTTTTAGCGTTCCCGTGCCGCTAGGCAGCCATTTAGACTTCTATACAGGGGTACAGTTGTCTATTCAGTGGAAATCCCGTTTTTCTTCTCTCACTGCTTTAATTTTCAACATACGCGTATGGCGGCCGCTAGTCTCCAGGTATATATGCAGGTATATCTGTCAACCGAACGCAAGTGCATCTCAAGGGCTTGTACAACGTTCTTCTTCCAGAAATGTTCTGAATTTCAGATGCTGTTGACGATCATATTCGCAACCGACGATAGTGGATAGCATTAGGCATGTATGACTGTACTCCGACAGGCTGTGCAAGATAGCATGCAGTGGACCAACTTTCCTCAGATAGTGAGCATTGTCTTGAATATCCTCTTTTATATTACACGGCTTGCATACAACATCATACGGGAACGCGAGTTTTGAGGGGTGCCATAATTATATTACTATTGCACGAGGAAGAGAAGCGTCTCTGTGCCTGCAATCCTCCCTTTTCCGGTGAGTTGAAACCGCACAACCAACGTCTCCGCAGGCCATGGACATCGGTTCATGTTGCCGCGAAATATCTCAGCCCGAAGCCCTCATGAGATGACCATCTCTGCTGGGCAGCGTTGCTTAGAAACCCTGCTTCTGGACGATCTTCTGCGCGTTGGCGATGGTCTGGGCCGCGTTGGGGTCCTCAAAGCCGCAGCCAGTCTTTCCCTGTTTGTCGAAATTCAAAGGTTAGCCTCTCGCTCTTATGTTCGTGATTCCATGCCGGTGCTACTCACGTTTTGGAACTCGGCGCCGTTGCCCGAGCAGATACCGACAGCGTTGCCCTGAGCGTCGGTGGCACCGCCGGCGCAGCAGCCCTCGGCGCAGTCGTCATCGGCAACGCAGCCTCCGGTGGTGAACTGCTGGCCCTGGCCGTTGCCGACGTCGCGAGCACCCGCGTCGTTGGGGGTGAGGGCGATGGCGCCGATGGCGAAAGCGAGAGTGGCGATGATGCTGATGCGAACCATTTTGTCTGATTTGTTGTTTTGTTTTTGGAAAACGAATGTCCTGATCCGTCAAGAATGAATGTTATTAGATTTTAGAGAGAACGAGAGGCGCCGGGCCGGAAGAATTGAATTGCAGCTGATTGGATTGAATGAGTGGTTGAGTGACGAGAGAGAAAAGCTCCTGTTAGATGGGTAGAATCCCATGATATATAATATTCTCTTCCTTCTTGGCGTTGCGTATGGACGTCTGATCTAGTCTGATGAATTTCGCATGTTCGGCTGAGCTGGCCGACGATCATTCCCAGCTTGGCCCTGTCGCTTGAACCAGCCCCGCGGGAGCTGAAACCCCAGATCAGACGGAGACGGCTCAGCCAAATCATGGAACGTCGCGGATCCCACACACGGCGGAACCAAATCAGACTGCAAAACGGTCCGGACGCGACCCAAAGACGAGATCTTACCTAACACTTGGCCATCGTCCAAACTCCCGTTGACGGAAATCTGCCAAAAATGTGCCGCAGGCCCCCGTGACGCCGATCGACGGTCTCTGTGCCGGCTGATACTTCTGTGGAGAAGTGTCAATTGGCCTTGGTCCGTGGCAGTCTCATCCAATTGGCCCACTATGCGCATTGTAGCACTCGTCGTCCTGGTCATGTTCATGCCGCCTCTTCTTGTCCCACAAAACACAGTACGAGTGCATGGGACCGTTCGATCCAGCGACGATGCGGAGCGGCCGACTTCCGGGCAGGAGTCTTCCGAAGTATATGGTTCATCGTAAGCTTATTTGGCTGGGCCAGAATTCTTGCAAGTGTGGGCTTAGCGAGCAGGTACCACTGTGTATCAAGTGTTATGATTATCCGCTCCTTCAAGGCTAGACGTGCCATATGGTGACATTAGGTCTATTGGAAAGAAGTTGAAGAGGTCCGTAGTAACAACATCGTTTTGAAAGTACGGGAAAGGATCAGTGTAGGACATGCTCTGTTCATCCAAGCCTGCCGAGCTGTCGAAGGTCCCTGGATTCGGTACAAAAGGTAAGCCGCTAAAGTGGATAAACTGCTGGGATGAATTCGGCGGGTTTGCGTGCAGCGACGGGAATTGGGTATTCAGCTGCGGCAACATTTGGCTATTGGCGATCGCAACTTGATTCGTAGATGCGCTCGGGGCCAGGGATGTCAGTTCGGCTGCAGGGTTGGCCGGGTTGGTTATGTTGGCTATGGTACTCTCGACCAGACGCAGTATCTGCTGGATCGAGTTTTGTGTCACCGTGACTGGCTCGTCCTGAACCATGGTACTCAGACAATGCAGAGCCATGTGTATGTAGTCGACATTGTACGTGTGCTTCGCGGGGTGTCGAAGCATGTCATACATGAGAACTACGCAGGTCGCATCCAGGAAGAAGGCATTATACCTGAGGGTCTTGAGGTCGATGGTTTTAGTAGGTGTTCTTTAAGGCATTGAAGTTAAACATACCTTGCATAGATTGTCTTTCCGGTACAAAGATTCTGCATAGACGATGGAGTCCTGGGCTGCATCTATGGCGTACCTGCAGGCCTGCCGAAGCCACATCACATCTGGCTCCTTCTTGTCGCCAGCGGTAGGCTTCAATGCGGACTCGGCGATCAGAAATGGCCGATAGGTAAGCATGATTACATGGTAGTATACTGTTGGGTGTCAAATGCTGAAACATACAAGCAACGGCCGATCAGATCACTTACCAAAATGCAGCCGTAGCGATGCTATCGTCCCTCTTTTGGCGTGCTTGTTGGACATTCCGGCAGATCCTATGCCGTTCTGTTCTGCGAATTCCCGAAGACGTGAACCAATCTTCTCAGCAGTGATATAAAGCTGGCCAAGGGAGTCGTATCGCCGACCGTATATAAGTCTCGCGCCGTCTTCTGCAATTTGCGCCAATTTGCAAAGACCTACTAGCACAGGCTGTGCATCGGGAAACGAGGCCGATATGTCGGACACTTTCAAAGAGCCTTCTCTTCCGAGTGCAAGAGCTTGCCACCTAAACAGTACTTTGATCAGCGCAAAATTCACCACGGCCCAAAAGCCTGCATAACTCACCTTTCATGGAAGTATAAACACCATAAAGTCATGCGGCGCTTCTGCAGAATATCCGCCGGGACCATGGTTGTGTAGCTTTCCTTGTGCAGGCCCATTGCCAGCGCTTTCCGACAGGCCACACCAAGATTCAGATAGGCCGAATTGGGGCGACCCATGTTGATCTGATATACGGCGACGAGGATCGAAAATTGGATCATTGATAGACTCGCCATGTCGTCACATACGACAGCCTCTTGTTTCGCCCTGATGACCAGCAGCTCTGCAAGGTCAGTCTCTGAGGTCGTCAAGGCGCCGATAGCCAGGATCGCCAGCGTGACTGCCCTCTTCTGAGGCGACATGGGCGAGTCAGAGGCATCGCTGTAAAAGTGATGAAGCAAGTCATCTAGCTCCTGGTCGGTGTAGAGCGGAACAATGGACGAGGCTGCCTTGAACCCGGCAAGAAACTCGACAGCTTGCGCAACAGGGAGAGAAGACAGGAGGGAGTTGTGGGACGGCAGGGGATTGGCTCGGGTGCGCTGAGCAGTACCAAAGAAGATGGATCTCTGCACGAACAGATCCAATCCGGGGCCCCCTTCTAGCACTTCACGTTCGCCCGAAGTTTGCTGCGGGCCGGAGCATAGGATCTCGCGATGCAACTGCTGCAGAAAGGCGAACTGCGAAGAAGGCCCGTAGAAGAGCCTCGAGCTCTCGACTGAATCGGCCTCGTTGCCGTGGATGGCCGTGACGCTCTGGTAGAGCTGAGCGCGGGCCTGCTCGGTCCTTTCCTTGGGCCTGGAGACATCATCACTGGCGTCGGCAATGGAGCCGTCGGCCTGGATCTCGTCTATGCTCTGGTCGTCGCCTTGGGCATTTCTCAGGCTCTGGCGTGTTGACTTGCGGATCCTCGCGCGCTCCCGATAGGAGCAGTCGGCCGGCCTCCGCTGGCAGCGCCGACAGGGTTGCTTGCCGTCGCACCGAACCTTCTTTTTCCGACACGGCTCGCAGGCCTTGGATATCTTCTCCACGACGTCGTCCATGGTTCGTTCAACTGGGGACCCTGTTCTCTCCGTTCCGACCCGGCGATACAACAATCAGGCGCTTGGCATTTGCAATAAGTCCGGGAGCAAACACGGATTTATGGAGTAATGAGTGGAGGAGTGGCGGTGTCACAGCACCGAGGGCAGGTTTCTGTCCCTTGCGATCACCTGGTGAGGGTTATCGGGGCCAGTATCAAGTGGTCTGTCTGGATGCAGTCGCAAACAATCACTTGGTTAATTGGATGGGGATGGTTCAATGCCCGCCACATTCTCTACTGTCGATCGAGCAGCGGCTGAAAACACGGAAGTGACGGTAAGGCAGATGGTGATTCAATCAATCAAGTCGCGTTCACTTCACTTCTCCGTAAATCCGATCTGGGGCTCTTTAGTGCGGTAGCTTTTCGCCGGGGCCCCCTCGGGCCCTTCCTAGATCCTAGGGCCTTGCTTATTTTGGACTTCCCCACTGTGACGGAAGTTGATGTGCTATAAAGACCCGCCGAGCTGCTCATCGAGTCATTGGAAATCGACGAGGTGGAATAGGATGACTAAATCGGGTATATTACTGCCCGTGCTGTCGACGCAAATTTGAGGATTCTACTTACCATCTGACAGGATGATATGATGACTGAACCGGCCTTACAAGCTCCCGTTTGTTGGTGCATAACTCGGGACACCCTCACTGACGCTGGACGGGTAGATATAAAATTAAGAAATAGAACATCTGAAACACTGTTTTCGTAAATATTCGACATATTCTTGAGCTATACATTACCTCTCAGATTGATGATGCCAGGCAACGTTCTCATCACAGGAACCTCGGGTTATCTTGGAGGTTCGCTCTGCTCGCAGCTCTGTCAGCTTGGCGTGCCAGACCTCAAGATCTTCGCCCTGGTACGCTCAGCCTCTCAGCATGGCCTGGTCCGACAAATGGGTGCTGAGCCTCTGAACTTTGACGCCTACGATCAATCATCCGTGAACAAGGCAATCAACGAATATGCCATCAGTATCGTTTACTACTTGATCGATTGTGATAAATCAGATGGAGCCTTGTGTTTCATCAGAGCGCTCGCGGACTTGGAGAAAGAATCTGGCATGAAGACTCACTTCATATTCGTGAGTACACCATCCCGTGCCGTCATGACGCTTTCGCTAATCTTGGTCGAGACCACTGGCACGAAACAATTTGGCAAACACGCAGGCGCCCCAACAGACCAGCCACTGCTCGATACCGACCCGAATCTGTATGACATTCAGAAGAGTCAAGAAAGTCCCCATTCTTGGGCTCGAGGAGTAGGTCTTCGTCCAATTTGGCGAACAGTCCATCCGTTAACCAAAATCAGTCTGTTGCAGCCAATTGCGAAGTAATTGAGGAGGGTGAAAGGGCGGGCGTTTGTGTGTACTTGTTTTCTCCTTGCATGGTTTGTAAGCTCAAAGCTCTTTACTTCCCGCATGTGAAATATTGCGAATCACTAATCTTTGTGCAATTGAAGATGGGAAAGGTCAAGGATTCGGCAATCGTATTTCAATTCAGGTCGTCGACATCGTCAAAGCTGCACTAGCAGCAGGAAGGGTATATAATCCAAATCCTGGTTCTGATGAGGTAGGTCCGCTGTCACTGTTTTATCTCCGAGGCCATCTAACAACCCAAATAGCTTTGGCCAGTCTGCCACCTCGACGACACGATTAGTTTGTATGTCAAGCTGCTGTGGGCAATTACAAGAAGTAAACGACCCGCACACGGCAAGAATGGCTACTACTTGGCCTCGCCTGGACAGATCGCATGGGCCGACGTTTATTCGGCCTTCGCTCGAGCTCTTGCGAAACGTGGACTCGTCCAGGATGCAAACGTCGCGCGGCCAGACGAGCCTGCACTGGAGAAAATGGCCGCTGCCCTTGGGTGCCAGCCATCATTTGTACCAGTATGGATCGGTGGACAGTATGTGACAGTTCAAATTTGTGAGAATATTTTGATCCACATGCTAACGGTCTCTATTCTAGCTGCACATACACTGCAAAGCATGGACAGCATATGGGATGGTCACCTCAGTACTCGACAGGTCATCTTCTTGAAGTCGCCGATGACGAAGTCGAGTTCATTCTAGAACAGTTGAAGAAATAAACAGTGGTGGGATTGATGTGAAGTTCTGCACCACATTCATATCTAGGTACAAGAAGAAATTCTCATGCCTACGAAGACAAATACTTGGCAAAGAACTCGGCAATTTGGCCATATCCTCGCTCGTACTCTGCCCGGTTCTGATCATCATCCAGTTTCGCCCTCGCACCCATCCACCCGTGGAACATGGAAGTATACGTCTCGACCACGCCCGTCTTGCCAGGCTTGGACAATATCTCCTTATATTGCGCGACCAGGTCTGCAGGCTCACCGGGCGAGGCCAGACAGATATATGGCACGTTCAGCGCTTCCGCATCTTGTGCTTCGAGCCGTCTGTGATTATCACCATTTTAGCCAAATACGGACATGATATGTACTCACCAGAGTCTGATGATAAGAAAAATCAACTCACGATGGATGTGCCGTCCCGCTAACAGCAAACCTCCTCCCCTTCCCTTCGTTCCCCTGGCCAGAGACCAACACCCCGACCTTTCCACCCCAGCACAGCCCGACCACGCCCCAGCCCTCGTCGTCTACGCCGCTCCACCGCTCGCCGGCCTCCCTTCTCACCTCGAGCAGCCTGTCCACGGCGCGCGGGATGTCGGCCCGCTCGGCCCGGAACTGCGCGAAGGCGGCCTTCTTGGCCTCGGTGTCGGCGGGCATCCACGCCGGCTGGGCGTAGACGCCGCCGAAGAAGTCCGGGACGAGCACGACGGCGTCATCCCCGAGCGCCGCGGCGAGCCGGTCCGCGCCCTGCAGCGTCTGCGGCGCGGGGCCGAAGACGTCGTAGATGAGGACGACGCCGCGCCGCGCGTCCGCCGGGCCAGAGATGTACGTTTTCAGACCCGCGACCGTGTCCCAGCCGCCCTTGGCCTGGTAGTCCGAGCGGGCGGGCGGGAGCTCGGCGCAGGCGTCTCTCGTCGCGGTGGTAGACATGGTGTTGTAGGTTTTCGAGGATACAGTATGCTCAAAGAAATGTGGTCAAATTTGAAAGACTGTTTTCTCGTATTGAATGGCTATCTAAAATATGTGTGGAAGGCTTTATATCAAAATCCGCATTTTGATAAGCCGACTATAGCAGGATGCCGGGTATGCAGATCTCCGCTTCAGGATTGCTAGAACAGTGCACGCCATCGCTTTCGGGGCCGTCCATTGGATCGCTTGGCCGCTCTCGGCTCCGAAGAACACGGTGCTAAATCCGACCAAAACCACGAGAGGGAATGGTATGAACAAATTGCTGCAAAGACCATATTGGACTCATGGATTCTACAGTAATAATGAGGATGGACACACCGGGTCTGTAGTTATAATTACACGTCTCACGTGCTGAGATTCTTCACTTCCGGTAGTTTACCGATTACATCTTCAAAGAGCTTTGGCAAGAACTCATCCGCGCCACCCTGGAAGAAGAAGTCGTTCTCGTCGAGCCCCGCGGCCGATCCGGGATCCGGATTGACGACGGCCACGACAGCGCCCCGCCTCTTTGCCTTCTTGGTATAGCCGGCCGCCGGGTACACGGCGGCGGCGGTGCCGATGACCAGCATGACGTCGACCTTGTCCCGCGACATCCAGTTGTCGACCCCGTAGAGCATGCCGTCGGGGAGGGCCTCGCCGAACCAGACGACGCCCGGCCGGAGGAGCACGTCCTTGCCCCGCCGCTTGCAGTCCGGGCAATGGGGGAGGTCTTCCCGCTTGATGTCGGGCGTCGGCACGGCCGGGTTCAGCAGCGGCGCGATCTCGCCGGGCGCCGCGTCGACGGCGGCGGCCGCGAGGGCCGGGCACAGCGGGTCGCGCGTCACGTTGTGCTCGATATAGCCGCACTCGTCGAAGCACTTGACGTCGAGCAGGTTGCCGTGGAGCATGCGGATGCCGGCGCGGATCGAGAGGCCGTCGACGTTTTGTGTCAGGCAGAGAAAGTTCTCGTTCTTCTTGGCCAGCTCGACGAGCGCGTAGTGGCCGGCGTTCGGCTGTGCTTTCAGCGCCATGTGCCGCCTCCATGCGTAGAACAGCCATACCAGCGCCGGGTCGTCCTCGAAGGCGTCTGGCGTCGCCAAATCCGTAGAGTTGAATTCACGCCAAAGGCCGCCTGCTCCTCGGAATGTTGGTAGTCCAGACGCGACGGACAGTCCAGCGCCGCAGAGGGCCATGACCCGATTCGAGCCCTGTAACAGCTTTTTGAATTCCTCCACATCGGACTTCATTTGGACGTCTGCCTGTTTCCAGAACGACCTGAGTAATGGAGTAAGCAGGTTGTTTTAGATAAGTAGTGATAATCGAGGCTTTGATAAAAAGTAAAATAATATCTCAAAATGTACTGATTTACAAAGCCAACAAGAGTGGAAACTGACCTGCTAAGAACGAGCTGTGCTCTCCTGGCTTTGATCGCTGTTAAACTTGTCCAGGGACTCACCGGTGCCTGTGCAAATAGAGTTCTGCGAGTGTTGAATGACCCAAGAATGAGCGACGACCTCATACTCCGACTCTTTTGGTTCTCTTATAATGCTATGCAAGTGGTTTGAGATAACCTCCGCCTGTTACCCAAGGCAGAAACAGCTCTAGGCGACAGCTAAAGAAAGATGCTGAAAGTGGGGATGATGTCACTGCGCCTCGCTGTGGAAGATCATTTGCCAGGTCGGTAACGGTTTTTGCACTTTCAGAGTCACACCGATCAACTGATGACTGGAAAAATAGGCGACTGATTCTCATGCAACAGATGCCTAATAAGTTGTGACCGATAATGCGTAGGTAGCCGGAGATTGAAAATACTCTAGCAAGGTTTGATAGAAGAGAAGCGTATTTCAGTACTGATGGCATTCCATGTTTAGGGGCTAAACTAACCTGTAAAAAGTGCTTGCCTGGCACAAGGTCGCCGGTTTGCTGCCGCTTTCAGCCCTTTTCTCACGTCTCGCCGCCTCGCGCCCTTTGCTACACAGTACAGGAGCGCCCATAATGGCGGGAAATATCATATGCGTACAAATGTACGTGTCTTGGTCCGGAGTCAGTTCTGTTGTCGTTGTTTCCCCGGTTTTAGCCCCCGTGCTAGCCCCATGCACACACTGCTGGCCCCGTGGTAGCAGTTCCAAACATGCCAAGCTCCGATTGGGATTGATTGTGGCATAATTCTAAGCTCAACAGCAACAAGATGATAGTACAGGTCCTTTGGCAGTGCAGGTCCTATGGCAGCACGTGGTACAACCCAACCCCCCAAGGTCAACCATCGCAGCAGACTTCACATGCGGCAGCAAACGCCAGAGCGTACCTCGTCTGCCATTGCGGCTCGGTCCCATTAGCTCACACGAGGAAGCCATCAAAACTAGTGTTTAAGTCGTTTTTGTTCTCATGAGGCAGCTGATTACGTCCTCGTTACACTTGCTCAATGCCTCTCCGCTGTTGAGATTGTAGAGACTTCCATCATTCGCGCTTTCGCATTGCCCGGAATGACATATCTTCCAGTCTCGCAGCTGAATAGTTGTTAGCAAGGGCAAAGTCAGACCCTAGTGGACAGAACCCACCTTCAGTGAAGGCTTCCTAGCGCGAGATCTCTGTAGACGTTAAACAATACAACAACAACAACAACAACATCTGTAGACATTCAAGACCTTCTGCACATCTTCATCGATGAGTCCACCCCAAGACGGTATTTGTGCCTTGTTTGTGTGCCATTTCTCAAAGCAGGCCTGGTCCATTTCTCTGACCTTATCTACCGCATTTTATATTGCCAGGCCTAAATCGCATAGCCGAATCACGATATTATGCTTGACGTCGTTTCTCTGAACATTGGTCGACCGTCAGCGGTTGTGAATTTGTCAACATGGACAAAAGGGAAATTTTGTCGTTGCCAGATTGTTTCACACAGACAAGAGATCATTGTGGCTGTCAGAACTTGTCGGTATAATATGCCTCGATAAACGTGATTATATATATTCTGACTTGAAAATAATAAATTAAGAGAAATACGGGATTGCCACTGTCCAAGTCGCCTTGAAAGCATCGATAGGTAAATGAAACAAGCTTCGAAAAGCTTCAGCCATGATAAAAAGCCTGCATACCATATAAATCGAATAAGTGATGATCGAGCATAGTTTAGCCAGCGCTGTGAGTATAATGAAAGAATGTGAACCATCTTCTTTGGAGCCACGCCATGACGCCAATGAAACCTGAATAGCATAATATAAAGGAATAATACTTGTGGTCACCAAACTCGCAATTCTCCAAAGGATTTGTTCTGTCGACGTAGGGAATTGAACATTCCAGGCGATAAGGTGTGTTGCGCCAAAAGCCATAGCACCGAGGATCATTCCAAGATCTTCCGCGGCAAAGTCGTATACTCTTGTGCCGCAGTCGAGTACTCCAAAAGTTGCTTCAGGATTGTAAATGTCGTTTTTAATTCTTTCTGAGCGATTGCCATCGTTTTCGTATAGGAATGTACTTTTGATAAAACTGGTGCCGATCAGATGTTCAAGCTTTTCTTCGTCTCTCTTCTTTAGCTCTCGTACGGCGATAACTTCTGTAGTTAATGAGAGATCTTTCGGTTTGTGCAGCCAGAATAAAGACGTGATGAAAGTACAGATTGCGTAGCTGAGAGTGGCTATTTCTAGCTGTGCTGAAGGAAGTCCCTGAATCTTCCTGACAATGAGTTGTACGAGAAGCCATGAGACCTGAAGGAGAGTCAAGCTCTTAATGAGTGTATCCTGCTTGCTTTGGGCTTTTATCTGCTCTTCTGTAATGGCTGGCAATCGAGTGATTACTCCATGTCTGAGCATTGCGCAGAGATCCACAGCACGAACTGCCACAGGGAGTTTTCTCGACCATAGCGAGGGTACTGATCTTTTAATTTCAGCTTCAGGGTTTTTCCAAAAATTGTGCTCAGCTGAATAATATTTATCGAGTATTTGTAGGCATGATCGGTCCTCAGAGGTTTGTGCGGGGGGAGCAGAGATTGGGGTTGGCTCTGTGTTATGACGACAATCTGAGGCGGAGTGGTTGGGACCCCACTCGGGATGGGTTCTCCTCACAGGATCCAAAGGTTGGCTCATGATCATATTCCGACAGACTGTACACCATTCAGATCCGTCTATCAATATGAAGCCGCCCATGTTGGCGTAAAATCCATGAGTCAATGTCCATTCAATTCCTGCAATGTCGGCATGTTGTTTCATGATGCTGCAGTTTTTTGACCTCCAAGCAGCAACAAAATCAGCCATGGATTTGCCAACCAGGAACTCGGGCACCATAATGGTCAAGACCATCCATTTTGGCTTCCCCAACAGCCAACTTTTGATATCTTGGAGGGAGATAAATTTGCTGTCAGGAGTTGGCTGCAAAGGACCTACTTGGTGTGCAGAGTTTTGTTGTGCTGAGTTGTCCCGTAATCTTTGCCGTGACTCCTTTCTCATTGGGATGTTAAGATGTAGAACAGTCCAAGTACAAAGAAAGATAGTGGAGATAGAGCTCCAGAGAATCTGTAAAGTTGACCGTACGTTTGGTCCGGATAGATAATTGACATCCTCTTCTGGCAGCGTGCAGTATGGTGTGAAAGACTTGGGATTGGCAAATGGTAAAAAGAAGAACCAGACGAAGGATAGTGCTATGCCCGCCATCTTGAGTGATAAAGGCTTGTGCCGAATGTGCTGGAAAGAGCATGAAGATTGCGAACAGATGGGTTCTCCGGCGAAGTAAATAAGTAAAGAGCACACACAACATGCTCCGGGAACAAACAACAAGCTGGTAATCAGACACATTTGAGCCCCAAACAACTTGTCAGCTGCACAAGAAGAGGGGGAAGTCGCATAGCGTTTAAAGCGGAGAGATCTCGCTTCGCGAGTTTGTAAACAAAAATTTCGTGCATTCCTAGTACTGCCAAGTCATACCTACATGAGCTGAACTGCGATCAGCATATTGCATATAATCACCTGTAGATAGCTCAATTTGTTGGGCAGCAATGAATGAGGCGTTGGCGAAGCGAACGTAAGGCTGTAATACCTGTTCGAATAGAAAAATAAGAGCCAGGATAAACTAGGTTGTATTCCTATAGGTATACCATCCATATCCGGCCGTAAGCAAATGCAACAACCACATCTGGCTATGAGAGTCTACAGGTTACCTGCTCGCTAAAACCTCCACTTCTCGGCCTTTCGAACGCAGTGGACGCGCATGATTAGCAGCGGCTTCGTCGATGAACATATTGTTACCTATCACAATCCCGTGGTCAAATGCTACCACACCTTTATGTTGCATGTTGATCCCATGCGTCAAAGAGGTTGGAGTAGTAGGTAGGTATTCATTTGTTTACGAGTTTTACTCATGCAGAGTGCGGACAAGGTGATGCAGGACGGGCATCGCCCGGCTTCCCGTCCCACACTGCAGGAGCTGCAGCTGTCGTCACAGGCTCACAGCAAATAGGCTGGGATCTTGTTCAGATACAGGGTCGGGCTCTGTTCGTGATTTTGGCCCGACGATCGCGAACATGCTCTTTGTACAAGGCAATTTGTTGCTAATGGAAGCCTCGCAAGCCCCAGCAAAGGAATCGGCGAAAGATACAACAACGGCGACTCCCCGCTCATCACCGGCATGTGGACTAATCCAGCAATTACCAGCTTACCTAGAGCAGAGTGAACGGGATGACGAAATTGAAAGTGTCCATGGTGTTATGTATACTCGAGGCAGGAATTCCTCGCAGCGAATATAACCAATGACGAGGTCGCAATGATGAGCTGTGATGGTTGCCAGGCTATGTGCTCGAGCCCGACGAACACGTCACAACAAAGTCTTCTCTGGCAAAAAGCATCGTACGCAAATGTGTGCACAATGGACCATGGTTTAAAGGTATCCATGTGCATGCGAAAAGGACAGACACATCGAAATATTACAAGCCTGAGTTGGTACAACACATATAAGAAATTATACAAGAATGGGGGGATGCAGTGGAAACAAAAGGTGTTGTCTGTAAAGCTTTCTTCGGAGGGCTATAAAATTCAAGTTTTGTTAATTGAGAGGCCCCCTGTATTTTCTAGCGGCCCGCTTCTTAATTAAGCATAGACATTAAGCATATCACGAACATCCACTTCAACAACCATAAAATTCTTGTTTGGGCTCAATCGTTGTATTTCTATTTTCTACGAATTCAAAAACGCACTTGGGATATCTAATTCAGGATGAGCATGTCATTTTCAACCAAGCTTAGTGCTTGAGGTCGCGCTTCATCTTCCTCTTGGTGGCCGAGTCGACGCCGATGGTGATGTAGCCGACGACGCCGTTCTCGGCGTTCTCGCCGTCCATGGGCACGATGGAGATGGTGGGGTCGTAGCCGTTGGCCGTCTCGCCGGCGTAGATGGAGTCGACGTCGTTGGTGGTGCGGTTGATCTCCGTGTGCGTGGCGTACGGGTCGACGGCCATGAGCTGCGCGCTCAGGTCCTCGGCCAGGAAGATCTGGCCCGTCGAGACCGTGGTCGACGACGCCACCGTGCCGTTGCCCCGGATCACGTAGTTCTCGTGCACCTGCACGTGGATGTGGATCGTCCGCTCCACGTAGAAGCCCGGCACGATGCTGGTGAACTCGGAGATACCCTCGGTGTCGGTGGGCCACTGCAGACACGGTTAGTACATTGTGACCGTATTTTTCCTTTCAGGGTTTCACTTACGATTCCGCGCAGGAAGGTGGTGTCATCAGTGTGAAGGTCCAGATCGGGACCAATGGTCACGTTCAGCTGCTCAAGCAGCTCCTCGAACGGGGTGTTGGGGTCGAGGCCGGTGAAGGAGCTGTACGATCCCGTGGCGTTGCAGTGCCAGATGTCGACGAGCACGTTCTCGAGGGGCTCGCAGGTCTCGACGTCGAGGACGCCAATGTCGAGGATCATGGGGATACCCTCCTGGCCCTCGCGGATGTCCTGGCGCAGGGTCTGGGAGCGGGGCCAGACGTACGGGCCGGCGGTGACCTCCTCGGTCAGGATGCACGTGTCGTTCTGGAGCACGTCGTAGTAGGGAGCCTCGGTGGTGATGGACCAGGTCGTGTTGCCCGACGACGCGCGCTTCATGTTGGCGGCGTTGCGCTTTTCCCAGCGCTTCTTGTTCAGGGCGGCGACCTGGGACTCGCAGCGCTTGGAGAGGCCGCCGCGGCGGGTCATCTCGTGAGCGGGCATCTCATGGGGGTGAGCCACGACTCCGGAGAGAAGGGCAGCACCGGCGGCGAGGACACTGAGGGCGTGCATGGTCGCGAAACGATAGACTGTGAACTCGGAAACGGAGAGCACTCAAGAGGAAGACAGCGAGAGGAATGGGTCAACGAGTGTATTCTAGAATCTGTGTCGATCTCGTCTGTGAACATGTACTACTTATACTCGAATGCGGCTCTTCCACTGATCGGCTTGTTTCTGCCGTGGCGTTCCATCTATATCGACGAAGGCCGCCATCGCCAATCTGTTTCTGGAACTCGTCGACAGCCTACCCTGGGGGACGCGTTTTTTTCACCGTCGCCCTGGTCGCAAATAGGCAATTGCCCTGGTCGATCATAGTATAATTCGATCCATGCCGTCCGATGCCTGACACGGGGCTGTCCAATCAGACGGTTGATGATTGACAACATGAGCTGCGTCGTCATCCATTGTGGGTAGAACTGTGGGTAGGAAACATAGGATAGAGAAACATGGGGCAAGTGACGGACTATGACCTCCCAGTTCCCTCCCGCTGCTCCTCCCACATCCCGGAGCTCAAGCTTGAATATTGAGTCTTATTGACTGCCGCTGCGGGCCGCCAAGACCGTATCGGCGCTCTAAGCATGGGAATAAGGATGTCTCTAAGCCCCGTTCTCCAGGGCCTAGCCACCAACGGCTTGGGCGAGCCGGCAGTCAATTGCGCGTCCATATGGGGACTGCAATCTACCAGCCCAAGCAGTGCTGTAGTACTGGCACGGGGGTTGATCGTTTTGTCAGTATCGCCCCCTAACGATTCACTACGGTATGCATCTGGTTTCCCTAGCAGGGCAAATGCCCATATCGTTGACGCCGAACCACCGTCTGAGGGTTTATAATCAAGGCAGAGGTACGCTTGGCATTGTGCTAGACTGGCGGCCATGCGTCAGGTCGTCGACCCGGGCTTGACTCGAGAACCAGACGACAGGGCGGGAGCGAAAAATGTTTGGTCCTTCTTTCCATGTTTCGTCCCGTCCCTAGATCCCCGCGAGGATCAAGAACTGAAAGAGAACCAAAAATGCTAAGTACGGCCAAAATGCACTGACACGGGAAACATTGGCCATGACGTCGGTATTCTTCCGCGGCGAACGACCGGAATTAAGCTTCGTAACAAAGGACCAGCGTCCATGTCGCTCTTCTTCTTCGGGGAGGCAGGACAAGCTGCGAATACGTAACTGCTAGACCGATGGAACCCAATCAGCGATCACAATTGTCGATGGAGCTGTGGAAACAAGTCCCCATGAGCTTTCTTTTCTCGGCATCGTTGGACCGGGATTCTATAGCACATCACGGCCGAGACCCAACGTCGCCCGTGGTCTTCTCCGCCTCCTGCTCCCTTGGCCGACTCCTTTCTCTCAGTCCGAACCCTGGATGACCGACGGTGAGACTAAACACGGCGGCAATGACCATCCTTTGCACGCAGCAATCTTCGTCAGCAGGCATTTTCGTCAAACACATACTCGTACACAGTCGAACGAACACGAGAAAACTTACACGCCCTCCAGGCCGATGAACAGTCCCTCGTCGCGAATGAGCCGGCCGCTGTATCCGTCCTTGAGTTCCACGAGACGGTAGGCGCAGCGAACTAGGATGAGTATGACGGCCAGGGCGAGGAAGCCAAAGAACAACTTCGACCGCACGCCCAGCTTGGCGCCGGCTTGGTTGCAGTACAGATCTGAACGGTAATACCGGATCAGGTAGTCCGCAAATAGGGCACAGAAAATCACCATGGCGGCGACTTGCACTGCGAGATCCCGGTGTCAGCGGGATATCGAACGGGTGAGACTGTATACTTACGACTGAGCCCGACCAATGCCACTACAGGAATCGCCATGTCAGCGAATTTCTTCCAAAGTTGCACACCAGAACACCGCAAGAGCCAGCGTCGCGACCAGGCTACTCACTATCAACGCCCATCTCGCTTTTCCCCGAAGTTGATGTGGACAATCCACCTCCAGCGGCCTGGAAGCATAGACATACAATATCGCAGGGTATAAAAATCCAGTATAGCAGCGCCGGCCGAACGCGAGACAGCTCTGGGCCATAGTGTTTGATCCTGAGGGTCCCGGAAAACGTCAGTATTCGCGGTCAAACATGTGCGTGCGTCTGCGTGCGATCCTCGACTCGACTCGACTCGACCGATATCCATAGAGGAGAGGCGACTTACGAAGACGCCAGCGTGATGTATATGGCGGCCGAGTAGTAGACGGGGCCGCTGGTAATACAAACTGGTAGACCATGCCGTCAGTCGCAGTTCTTTTTTCTCGTGGCAGAAGACGGTCACTTCATGTCAAGACTCACTAATCTGAATCATAAAGGCCGTAAAGTTAAATGGATTGTAGTACAGCATGATGCGCCCGGCGTAGCCCAGGACCGCGTTGACGGCGCCGACGATCATAAAGGCCATGAACGAGTGCGTCTTCCAGCGGAAGCCCAGGAGCGTGTGCGCGAGGGCCGAGACGACGTAGAGCGCCAGCAGGGTGAAGTTGGCCGCAAGGCTCGGCCGGTAGCCGTACACGCTCAGCTCCACGGGGCAGATGTCCAGGGTGCAGTTCGCGCTGGGCCCGAAGACCTTGACGTACTGCAGCTCTGCGTGCGGAGAGCTCGCCATCTCGTTCGTTGTGAAGTCCGTCTATAAGAAGTCAGGAGGGGTGTTCACGGATTGGAAGGCGTTGCAAGGAGATCAGTGTTGCTTCTCGACTAAGCTAATCGTGAACGGTTTATGTCGACGGTGACGAACAATTGAGACGGACGTGAATCGAGAATAGAAAGACACGATGAAATTGTGTCGATCAGACAGCAAGAGTGCAGCTATCTAACACAGACTATGGCGGGCTACCAAATTCGCCTACATATCAGGGCCGAAGCACGCTTATAAGATATCTTCAGCCACCACTTTCGACACTGCCAAAGGTCCTCCCTCACACTTTGAGCCTCTATCGAGATTCATTGGTGATTCATTATCATGCCAAGCCAAGGTGGCTTCCCTTCGCATGCCTGTCTCGAAGTTTTAAGTCATCCTCTTTCACTATCTTCTTCGAATCATGGCTCTCGAACCTCGCATTCGGCTGCTCTCACAAGCCCTTGGGCCGGATCAGGCTTAGGCTACGAGGTTAGGCGTCTGGGTGGCGCCCGAATGGGCAGCATAAGCGAGTGCGAGTAGAACTCCACAAAACTGAGTCGAGACATTACTAGGATGCGAGGGACTGAGGTCATCCCCCATTCTGATTTGGATACTTGACAATAGAGGTGAGTGGTCAACATATATATAGGTTTCCTATCATACCAGAGACCACAATCAGCAGTCATCTTTTGGACATGGCCCAAACTGCTTTGCCACATCGTACTCGGTGACCCTCTTACCGTAACTGGATCGACACAGCACGAAATCATGAATTGAAAAGAATAGCTTAAACTTAGCGTGAATTAAATTCAGTATCAATACGGTACAGGAAAACTCCGAGGCTATGCTAGAGCCCGTATCTACCCAATGATTATATATATATACACTTTTGTTGAGCGTCAGGACGACGGTGGGCGCCTCATCCTTTACTTGAGCACATCCATGCTGTACTCGGAACTGTTGGCCCGCCTGTCTTTCCAATTGCAGGCCTCGCATCTACGCTTGCTGGCTGCCAGACCGCTCCCCACCGTGTCGTCTGCACTCCGTTTCAACCCGGTACGCAGGGCTGATCTTGGCGTCATTGCTGACTGCAAAGGCGATGGCTTTCGATTCCCCTACTCATCATCGACTAGCCTGTTCGCCTCGTATGCCTTCTTGGCAGCCTTTGCCAGGCTTTCAATGTCGCCGCTCGTTTCACACATGGACCTGAAGCTTCCGTCCGACTTCTTCAGAAGCTCCCACGGGTGACCAAACTCCACGAGCGAGCCATGGTCCAGCACTAGAACCTTGTCGTAGTCGACAATTGTGGCGAGTCTGTGGGCAATGGTGATGGTGGTACCCTTGAGCTCACGAATCGTGCCTTGAATCTTGGAGTCGGTGCTGTAATCAATGGAGGCTGTTGCTTCATCCATGATCAGTACCTTGGGCTGTTTCAGCATGGCACGAGCCAGACAGAGTAGTTGCCGCTGGCCTTGCGAAAGATTCGATCCGGATTCGGCTACAGTCGAGGACAGGTCAAGGAAGATGTTCTTGTTGGTTGCTGTTGGGGTCGAGGTGTCGCTCTGTCGGTCATCCTCATCGTCTGAGTTGGGCGGCAGCGTTCGCCGGGTCGCAGTCAGTGTGACGGGCGTGGCAGGGTCTTCATCTGGTGCGATAAGCTGGACTCGTCGGAGGGCTGTGAAGATCTCTTCGTCCGTGTACAGATCGAATGGATCAAGATTGGTGCGGATAGTGCCAGTAAAGAGAGTGGGGTCCTGAGGAACGATTGTGATAGCCTCACGGAGATCCTTGAGACCAAGTTGGCCAACATCAATGTCGTCGATGAGGATCTTGCCCTTCTCAGCCTCCAGCGCTCGGAAGAGAGCAAGCGCCAGGGAACTCTTGCCCGCGCCTGTACGGCCGACAATGCCAACCTTTTCAAATGGTTGGATCTTGAAAGTCAAATCGCGCAGAACGGGATCGAGGTCTTCCCTGTATCTGGTCGTGTAACCAACAAACTCCACAGATCCTTGTGCTGGCCAATTCTGAGGCGGGCGGTTCTTCTCGTTGATGGGCTCAGCTTCTTGTTCGACGTCGAGGTATTCCTTAACACGCTCCACCGAGTTCATGTTCTGCTCGTTCATGGCGTACAGACGAATGAGCCAGAGGATGTTGTCCGAGAAGCTAATGGCATAACTGAGAGAGATACCAGCGGAACCAGCATCCAGTTTTCCAATGCTTGTGATGACGAAGACACCAGCGAAGAAAGCGACCATGTTACCAAGACAATCCGTTCGGAATGCGAGCCATCTGTTAGCGGCCCACAGATAGATGAACGGACGTGCCTGTGTGTTGATCTTGGTCAAGTTCTCGCGGATGAAGCGGCGCTCGTCACCGTAAGCACGGATCGTAGTGACACCAGACAGTGTTTCGCCAAACTGCTGGAACAGAGGGCTGCGATACACGGAATCCAATCGCTTCAGGTCTCTGGAAGCGCGCAGGTAAAATACTGCGACACCAATATACAAAACCGTGATGAAGAGAGCGGCAATCAAGAATCCAGGAGTGATGCAACCAATGAGAACGACAGTGACGACGATGGCTAAAGCGCAACTCATGACTCCAATGGCCACTGGTGCAACTTCCTGATCAATGGCTTCCAAGTCCTTGCTGAAACGGTTCATCAATTGACCGAGTGGGGTGACATCGAAGAACTTGAACTTCGCACGCGAGACGGCCGCCATGAGTTTGTTGTGAATCTTGTAAGACGCTGTGAGCGAACCAAAGAATAGCCAAAGATCCCTGAATAGGGCAAACAGAGCACCAATGATACCAATCAATGCAAGCATAAACAGGTAGTAGTTGACGTTGACCTCGGGCGGGGCGCTGGCAGCAGAGTACTCTGCTGGGCTGAAGAAACGCTGGTCTTTGATGTAGCTCGTCATCGATGCGAAGTTCTTGGGGGCAAAAGAGGAACTGAGTGGCGTGATGGATGAGGTACCGAACTGGAAGCTCGAGACGGCCTGCTCCTCAGTCGTGTATTGGTTGGCCCACTCCTTGATCCAAAGGTTCGAGGCAACACTCGATAGCTGCTGGCCCGTGAAGACAAAGATTGTGAGGACCCAGAACCACCACTTGCCCATAGCATTCAGGTACAACTTCAGGACGGACCACTTGACAGCGCCGGTTGCTTTAGTTTCTTCCATGGCGTCGACCTTTTTCTTTTCCTTCTTGTCTTTGGCAGCACCTGTGAGGGTGTCACTGCCGCCGTTGTCAACCAGCGTCTCATCGCTTTCTTCACCAACACTAGAGGGAACACGAGATGGTACCGTTGAGACGTGAATAACAGACCCAGGCCGGGACTTGTTCTGTAGCTCCTCGCCCAGGTGGCCGGTTGCGATAACCTCGGTTGAAGTACCTTGGGCTGACACACGACCGTTGTCCAAAACAACAACGTACTCGGAGGATGGGGCACAGAGGGTAACGTTGTGGGTGACGAGGATACAAGTTCTGTCTCTCATCAAAGGACCTTGGATGCAGTTCTCGAAAATCCATTGGGCAGTGTGAGAGTCGACAGCACTGAGACAATCGTCGAGCAGAAGATGTCTCGAGTTGGAATAGACGGCACGGGCAAGAGAAATTCGCTGCTTTTGGCCACCAGATAACGTGATGCCCTTTTCTCCAACCAGTGTCTCGTCTCCATTGTCCAGGATCTCCAGGTCGCGCTCGAGAGCACATGCCACGATAACATTTCTGTATCGCCGAGCATCGTAGGGCGCAGAGAACAGAATGTTTTCCTTGATGTTTGCATTAACCAACCAAGCGCTCTGTGCGACGTATGCGCAAGTCTCGGCAAGACCAGTTTCAGGGTCGACCCGAACATCCTCACGACTTCGGCCGCCAGGGAGATAAACATCACCCTTCATGAGAGTCATCTCGCCAAGCAGAGCCATCAGTAATGAAGTCTTGCCAGAACCTGTGGGTCCAGCGATGATGTTGAGTTTGCCAATCTTGAAGTCGCAGTCGAGATCCATCAGACGGAAAGCCATAGAACCATCGTCGGCAACAGTATCCTTGCTTCCCCAGATAAACGTCGCATTTCGGAAGCCAATGACATGATTCCCTTTATCGTCGATATTATCCGGTCCGAGCTGCTTGTACTTGTCGGTCTCATCTTCCTTGAGGAACTCTTCAACACGTTCGATGGAGACCTTGGCTTCTTGAACGTGCGCAATCATGTCTCCGAGCTGGTCCAGAGGAACTCGAAGCAGCATGAACAAGGAGATGGCAGTGAATGCAACAGATGGGTACAGCGGCTTCTGCTCAATCTTGGTATAGACCAAGAAGGAAAAGAACGTAATGAGAACAGGCACCGTGTTCCAGATAGCAACAGCAGTGGCCCATACCATATACCGGTTGCGGAGGGCTTTGAGCTCGGCGCGTCTCTTCTCGTCGACAATCTGGCTGAAACGGTACTCCCAGGCAAAGTATTTGATGATGCGGATGTTCTGAAGGACTTCATTCGTCGTTGCGATACGCTTGTCAGTAGCAGCCATGATCTTCTTTTGCGTGTAGCTGAAGCCTCTCGCCAGTAGGATGTTGACAGGGAGGAGAATGACCATGACGACCAAGCCGGGAATGGCGCTTAGACCCATAATCTGCCACAAGAGTACAATGGCGACGACAAGCTGCGCGGGGGCCAGCGCGGCCAAGAAGTGCAGGTACGATGTGACCTCGCCAATCTTGAAGCTGTCGACTGACATCAAGTTGATGATTGTGCCGAGATTGGCTTGCTCATCAGCGGCCTTGGCAGGAGCAGCCTCATCGGTCTTGTTTGAAATCGCATTAGCTGCCTTCTGGGCGTCCTTCTTCCTGAGACTCATCCATCTCTTCATCTTGTCGACCTTGGACTCTGCAGCTCCATTCTGCTGGGGTTTTGCGAGGACGGCGTCAGCTCCAGTCGCAGCCTTTCGGCGGAGGGCCTTTGCGTAGATTTCGCCAATCACAATGGCGCGCATTCGTATGCACATCTTTCGGCCAATCCACAACGCTTGGTTGTCTGCCACGGAGCGGATGATATCTGATACTGGAAGGAGAATAACGTATAGCCAGAGAACACTCATCGGGGCATCGGTTGGGTGCTCGACGAATTCCAAGATGGCTTTCAGCAGCAGAGTTGGGGCAAAGGTCAAAATACCGGCGAGGATAGCCCAGAGGCACTGAAGGATGAGAGGACCCTTGAAGAATTTGCCCAAGTGCCAGGCCAGGTTCGTGGTCTTCTTGAGGTGTCGGTACTCCGTGAGCACACTGGCTGCCTTGTCCTTTGGTAGCAGGTTCCAAACCATGCCGATCTCGTACGTCTCCTTGTAGCCCTTCCAGAGGATATTATCCACCCACCCAAAGGTCATCAGGGAGAACAGCGAAGCCAATGGTTCGCGAGATGGCTCAATGTCGCCTTCCCATTCCAGCAGAACGGTCTTGTTTCCCTTCCTAGTGGTCATGGCCATGCCAAACAACAAACTGGTAAGGGCGAATTCGACAATCGTGAGGATCTGTGCCAGTTTCGAGGTGGGATGAACGAGGACAGAGCGGAAAGGCACGAGAGTGAAAAGCCACTGGAGGGCATAGATGGCTGCCGTGTGGTCCCAAATGTGTGGCACCCTCCATTTCGTGTTTCCAAGGAAAAGCCGCAGAGTCGCAAGAATGAGGACATAAGTCCAAATAAGGATACCCACGACCGCGGCCAGCAGGCCACGGCCACCAGTGTTGCGCGCGACAAGAGATACGATGTTGACAACGACCAAGCCCGCAATTGCGAGCTCTTCAACGAGAACCAAGAGCTGCTGTCCAGGAGGGCTGTCGGCTTGGACAATAGAGCCCTTAGTAGTGGTCTTCACCAGAGCCAGTCGGCCGCCATTGTTCTGGGCGATGGAAAGATCTTCGTCGCTATCGGCAATCGAGTCCTCGTCCTCGGGCGGAATTTCGGTGTGGTCAAGATGCTGCTCAAGAGCGTCGTATTTGCTCTCGTGTTTCCTCCTAATTTTGCGCAAAACATTCTGTAGTATAAGATGCACCAATGATACACCTATTATGACTGTAGGGAAGAGGATCTTGAGGTAGCTGTGCAACAGAAAAAGACTCGGTCAGCAATGCGATTCGTTCGTGGTGGTCTTGTGCCCGTGTAACATCGGCCGGCTACGCGTCGATCAAGCCGAGGGCTATGACGTGCTACCACGGGCAGCGCAAGCTCAGAGGGGGGTTCAACAAGGTGTGGGACTTACTCGAGCTGGAAACAGAGGGTGAAGTCGTCCACATGCCATATAGGCCATCCACACGACCCTATATCCGGTGCCATTGTCGTGAAGATGCTCCCATGCGAGGCGGAGTGGCCGTGACGGAGGATTGAAGAAGGGCGCAACCAGACAAAGAGGGACGGAAGCGGTGGCGGCGGGCAGGGTTAAGACAGGCGAGCAGCGGTCTCGGCTCTGGCTGGTGGGCGCTATCCGATGACGAGCAGACCGAGATTGATAAGCGCTGTCCAAGCTGCTTGGCGTCTACCCCAGCCGATTGTTGCAGTCGCAGTCGAGGAGGGCGAGTTCGTATGTGGTCGCAAGCTTTCACAGGACTCGATCAGTTCATCGCAACGCAGAACTGCCGTGAGGGAACAATGGGTAGGGACACAAAGAGGGAAAGGGAGGGAAGAAAAAAAAAAGTCAAATCTTCGCCAAAAGTCCGGACGACAGCTCCCAGATCAATGGTGTCAGTCGGGTGTGTGGAGAGATAACAGTCCACTCACTAGGTACAAGTCATAGCTCTTGTCGCTCTCCCCATGCAGTGGACTCATGCACAGAATGCGGCTAGGCTCGTCGCTATGCACCGGGCGGGGGCAGCTAAAGAGTGTGCTAGGATGGGATCTGATTAGTGCTTTCCTGTTTATATTGTAGAAATCTTCCTCAGGGCTTCCATTTTGTAGAAGCTAACTGCCATTACAATCTAATTCTTTCTGGAGGCGCCGAGCCAGTTCTCATTTCATATTGGGTGTCATCTAGTTAGCCTTGTCTTTCAGGCAGATATAGATATACTCGGAGCCTGTGTACTTCGTGACTGGGTAGTTACATGAGTAGAAACCGGAAGCACATGGAAGAAACTTGAGAAGAGTAGAAGTATATATCCCTTGCATAGGATACTGAGATGGGCGTCACTAGCAGCTTCTCTTTTACACGATTCGTTCGCTCTCGTCTTGTCAAGCGAGAGTCTTTGTGCTGAATTCAGATGAGACTTGGTGTTATACATCAGGCATCAGACAGTCGAAATCAATCTGGTTTTGAGTTTCACGCTGTATCCACTGCCATCGTAGGGTTCAGTCTGTTGAAGCAGCTGCCGGCACGAGATCGACAAGATCGGGCAGTTCATCTTCATAGTGGGAGTTGGGTAGCGCGGAACGAGCATGAGCCTCGTCTGCCTTGATCCTCTTTGGTCGTCTGTCAGGTCAAGAAAAGTGCCGTGTGTCTACAACGGCTAATTTAAGAATCTCATGATGTTTACGCAGTCTCCCGTGGCCCCAGACTCGGCCAAGGGAAAGCAGACAGCGTTGACCCTGCGAGGTCTGGGGGGTTACAGTGGTGTAGTACTTGTGTCAACTGACATCATGTCGTCGATTTTGCAGTGGGTGGTGGCTTCGCAAGCGCAATCTGCTTGTCTGCCCTCCTTGCCCCCCGACCCCACCACAGAATCAGATCCTACAACGGTCGACCTTGCGCCGCGGGGTTGGTGCGACTCCCCTAGCGTGTGGGCTTTCTTGGCTGCTGGTCGCCAGGATGTCAGTGTGTCGAGGCTTCAGTCGACCATGAGAGTTTAGTTTAATTGATCTCTCGTGTAACCTAACATGCTCGCCATGTCTGGTGCATTTGTAGTCGTTACCGGTGAATCGAGTGCCGAAAGAAACGCATGGCCAAAGCTGCTTCTCTGTTTGAATCCAACGAGAGGTGAGATGGACCGCTGCCAGAGCGTGATTGACGGGCGCTTTGTTGTTCTTTTTTGGCCTGCACATTCCCACTCACTCCCACTCACTCGCCTCTTCGTTGTCCATGTCCACACTTTTTTTCTGTTGTTCTTTTTCGTCGCCTAACTGAAAACGTCTCTCCGCCTGGATTCCGAGGTGCTCACCAACGTGCTACTATCGTTAGTCGGCAGCCCGCTCTCTGCGCTGGCTGCCACGGAATGTCTCTTCCCATGACCGTCGCCTACAAGACTGCAGTAACCGGGTGCATGGGAGCAGGCTTCCGAGTCCCGGCGTCCACTACTTTCAGTTTAGCACCTGTCTACAGGGAAGGTATCCAGGAAGTCCGGGCCTCTTCCGATCCAATAGTATCCCGATAGACGACCTGCCTCATTCATCGGAGCCTCAACTGACAGGAATATTTTCCTACGAGGGTGGTTGTATTCCGTGCTGACTGCGTGAGATAGATATGCCTAGATAGACGAGGGCCTAGCAACGGCATTGCGCAATCTGCGAGATCGGCCAATGGAAAGGCCTTGCAGACAGGTGCCCAATTGAATGCCTCAGCTGCTCTCCGTCCTGCACAACGCACACGCAAGAGATCGTATAGCTTTAGCTGCATTGCCATGCCGCCGCCGCATATGTAGGTAGGCATGTTGGACGAGCGTATCAAGCACACCGAATGTCTGCTTACTTTGCGGAATACGCATCATTTCGGTTATATGTCTATATCTGCATACCATCTATCCATCATACCACCACTCTCCAAATGCTTCCAGACCGGTAACGCTGCACATTGATAGTGTCGTGTTACCAAAACTACATCTCCATTCTCGTCACCGCCATGGGCTCCATAAAAAGCTCGCTGTACGGAGGCGTCCAGGGTTTGCGTTGTTCGTTCAGTTGTCCCTCTGGGTATGTGCACGCTAGCAGTTATCTTGCGGGGTCAACATCGTCGAGACCTCAGGGCTGCAGACGAATTGGGCCTGACCATTGGTTCGTCGCATCTCGGAGCTCCCAGATGAACACATGGCGGAGATCCAACGTCTCTCTGCATGGAAGCGCTCCGAACACCACGACGACATCCACAGAAGCATTTCCTCATGTAGTGTCTTGTTGTGAGGCTTGCTCCCTTTTTTGTGCCATACCCCTGTTCACACTGCGTGCATCCAAAGTTCATACAGCAGCATACTCGTACACAGTAACACGCATAGTTTGTAGACTGCTTCCTCTCTCCTGCACTGCATTCCTTACTCGGGCTACTTATGCAAACGTTTTGACATTTACTGCCAACTTTCCCCCAGCCATCCCTTCACTGATGGTCTTAACAAATCCAATGCCCGTCCAACCTATTCTCTTCTTGTTGTTTCATAAAAATATACAAACAATGCTCACAAGCCAGGTAGGAGCGATGGGGCGTGGTTCTGAGTTGGGTGGAGCCGATCGCTTTCCTCCCCTTGATGGCTCCCAGGGGCCAAACGACTTGGCCTCTGAACACAAAGTAAATAAGAACCAGTTGCTGCTCTTCAGCCTCATTTTTGCCCATCATATTGATTCATCTGTTTACTTTCTGCGGAGAAAAACAGTATATCAAATCTGCCTATTACAACCCAGGAGACGCGACGCGGCTGCCCAAGCGCCAGGGTGACGAATGCACCATCAGCCCTAACAAACCACAGCACTCAAGCCTGGGATGATGATGATCAGAGTGCTAAGGTTAGACCATTACCAAAAGACACAACTGGAACCCAAGTTGCCAAGTCTGGCTACGAAATACTGGTGTCTCTTGTCTCGGATCGCCCGAGCACTGCCAAGTTGCAGACAGAAAGAAGAAGGAAGAGTGCGCAACGTGCGAATATACTGATCTATGCAGACCCGAGCATCGTTTCGTCCGAGGTCCTCCATCTACCGCCCAACATATACAGTGATGGCTGATACTATACTGTGGCCTTCGGGCATCCTGGGCACCACTTCGGCAGCAGTGGACTGATCATCTCGGCGATAAGTCCAAGACAGTTTCACCCGTGCGTTTGTCTACGTCTGCGAAAGTGACGATCGCACTGATCGGAGCCGGGTGTAATGCTGGTTCGTCATTTCGGAGCCGATGCGCAACCACGGTTTTACCACCGTCATTCAACGACGCCGAGATATTGCAGGATTCAAGCTTGCCTGCCCCTTCCAATACAATGCAAAAGAGCAGCGGTTTCTTCATTGGGCGACATGGTCTCGGAAGCCTCTCATGGGTGCGATCTGATCGGGAACGAGAGCAGACGTTTGACTTGAACGGAACCTGGTTCCAGAGGCGACAGGAAGACCATCCTGGAGTCTGACGACTCTTTATGATGCAATTCACGTCTGGATTGGACGTGTGGTAGCGAAGGATTTCCCATGATTTGCAGACCCTAAGGGGGCTGATATGGCGCTGAATGCTGACAGCAGACTATAGTCTCGTACACCTAACCCAATCTGGTGTCGATGCCCCCATTGCGAGACAGCCAAATGGCAGATGGGTGGCTTATGTCTTCCGATCACCAGAACTAAAGAAGCCGGCGTCAAAAGCTGGACACATATGTCAGCCATACTAATGATTCAAATCGTCCTATATTTAACATGTCTTTCGGGGAGTGTCCTCCAGATCTTGTGCCCACAAACTCTCTGTGCTGTTTTATGAGATCTGCAAAGTTTATTAAGCTACTTGGGTATACAGCTTGCCTTTATATTGATTCAAATCGAGGAGCGATGATCATTCCTATTGGTGGTATTTGACTTCAAAGATACTTACTGTACTTGGGAACAAAATCGAAAACCAAATCTTAGCCAGAATGTCGGCAGCAGAGAGAGTCGCCGTGATAGGCGCCGGAGCCTTGGGTCTCATGGCCACGAAGCAGTTGGCCGAGGACGGCTTCGACGTGACAGGCTTCGAAGCGCGACCCTACCTCGGCGGCCTGTGGAAGGACACGGACGACAACTCCATCTCGGTCCACCCCACGACCATCTTCAACACGTCCAAGTTCCGCGCGGCCACGTCCGACTTCCCCTTTCCGGAGGAAGCGGGCGTCTACCCCACAGCCTCGCAGATCCATGCCTACCTGAACGATTATGCGGACCATTTCGACATCAAGCGGAAGATCCGGGTGGGCCACAGGGTCCGTCACATTGTGCGGAGGGACGCCGAGGGGGACTGGGAGATCAAGGTCAAGGACATCAAGTCTGGGCAGGAGACGACGAACTACTTTGACAGAGTCTGCGTCGCCACGGGCTCCTTTATCACGCCGCGCTGGCCCAAACTGGAGGGCATTGAGAAGTTCGCCGGCAGCGTGCAGCACAGCATCGACTTCCACGGGGACGCGGCTTTCAAGGATCAGAATGTCTTGGTCCTTGGCATCCATGCCACCGCGCAAGATGTCACCAATATTCTCTCCAAGTCAGCGAGGCAGGTATATCTTAGTCACAGGCACGGCTTGACCCTATTGCCGCGCTACAATGATGCGGGCACGCCGTTTGATGTAGCCATGGGGCTGCCGGCGATGATATTCATGTCATTCATGGAGAGCGCTGTGCCGCGCTTCTGGGCGTGGGTATTGGACAAGATGGTGGGCTCCATCTCGAAGAAGTCGTTTCCAGATATTCCCGAGCATTGGGGCCTCTCGCCTGCCCCTTCAATGGCCGTCGCTACGCCACTGATGGCAGATACTCTCTATCCCTTCCTCAAGTCCGGGTTCGCCAAGCCCGTGCCTGCTGTCAAGGAGATTACGGGACCCAAGACGGTCGTCTTGACCAATGGCCAGGTCTTGGAGGACATTGACAGTATCATATACTGCACCGGCTATCATTTCAACATGCCCGAGGATCTCATTCCTCGTGCTACAGACGGCGCATCTGGCGACGCGTCTTCGGGCAGGCTCGCCTACGATCCGTACCCCAACGGCCTCGGGCACAACCCGTATCTTTACATGAACATATTCCCCATGGACCCGGACCCCAAAGTCCGGACATCGCTGGCCTTCCTCGGGCACGCTGGCACCTTCTTCCCAGGTTTCGTGCAGTTCGAGCTGCAGGCCATGGCGATATCCCAGGTGTGGCAGGGACGCAGCTCTCTGCCCCCGCGGCCTCAGATGCTCGCGTGGTACGAGAAGCACACGTCGTGGCGCCAGATGATGGTGCGGAGACACAACCTGCCCGAGACGGGCCACACGTTCTACCCGGCCATGATCCCGCTCGCGCAACTGATCCCTTGGCTGGACCGGATGGCCGGAAGCGGCATCTTTGACACGTTCGGCGGCTGGTTCGGCGGCCTGTTCAACCCGAGGGCGTGGGCACTGTGGTGGCAGGACCGCGAGCTGTACGACCTGTGCACGAAAAAGTATCTCAGCCCGACGATCTGGCGAGCCATTGACATGGGGAAGAGAAAGGCTCTGCAAAGCGATGCTGTCAAGGAGACGCTGAGGAGCCAGAATCTGAGTCTTGAACGGGCGATCAAAGCGAAGCAGGATGAGATGGCGCTGAAAGAAAAGACGAAGAAGAAGGCTTGAGAGTTCACAGCCAAGATTTTTGTAACTTTATATAAGATAATATATATGCGTAGTCTCGGACGAAAAAATGATTCTCTTGCATTTTAATTCTCGGATTGCATAGTCTGTTTTCTTTGGTGATCTCAATTGTTTAAAATGAATAACACTGGTTCTATACGTGGCCACCATGTTCGATAAGTGTTTATACAGCAGATACGCAACAAGCCGAACCGTGTGATTGTATCTTTGGGAATACTCAAGCGTAAATTCCCCATTGCATCATTGATATTGTTGAGCGATATGTTAGATTAAGATATATAATATTGCTACATCAGCGCCCCATACCCACCGCTAAACACGGGCGGCGTGCCCTCGTGCTTCTTGTACTTGGTCATCAGGCCGTCCAGCTTGGGCGCCCACTCGGCGGGCAGGTTCTTCAGTATGCCCCGGATCTGGTTCTCGCCGGCCTGGCCGATGATCCAGATGTGCTCGACGGCCATGAACATGGCCATGAAGTGGGCGAGCACGACCATGGCGCGGGGGCGCCGCTCGACCAGGTACTGCGTGAACTCGGCCGGCACCCAGACCGCGAAGCCGCCGAGCCGCCGGCAGATGCTGAACTCGGGCTCGCCGCGGTCGAGGGCGCGCTGCACGCTGCAGATGAAGGCGATGGCCTTTTCGTAGACGGAGCGGGTCGCCGGGTCGGCCATCTCGGCGTCGGGGGCGGCGGAGGAGCCCGGCGGCGCCTCGAGGACCCAGTCGAGCGCGCTGTGGTCGCTCAGGATGGTCTCGAGCGGGTCGCGCAGGCCCGGCGGGGTCTGCAGGAAGGCCATGATCTTGGGGACCTCGCCGCCGTTGCCGCTCTGGGCCATGCGCCACGACGTGTTGAAGACGAAGCCGGCGCCGCTGCCCATCTGCAGGAAGTCGGTGGGGGGCTGCCACGGCTCGGACGGCAGCGTCTGGATCAGCGCCAGCGCGTGCGTCAGGATCTTGAGGCTGCAGATGCACACGACGTCGGCGTTGGCCGGGCTCAGCTCGCTCAGGTACGCCCGGTGCTCGCGCAGCATCATGGACAGGTACGTCCGCTGCAGCCGGATCAGCGTCTTGCGCTCCTCCGGGTCGCTGCTCCGCGTCCACATGTTGAGCGCCGAGTGCGCCAGGGTGCCGTACAGGACGCCGTCGCGGCCCTCGTTGAGCGCCATGTTGGGTATGTACATGGAGAACAGGTCCTGCACCACCGGGTGCTGCGGCGTCGGGAACGGTTTGGCCTGGGTCAGACTGTTATGGAGGAGCCGCAGTTCCCAGATGCGACGCTCGCGAGACTCGGGCAAGTCAGTCTCAAAGCCGTCATTGTCGGCAACGTTTGGACTTGACGATGCCGTCGTCGTCGACTCTTGGGATGGTTCATACACTGTCGAACCATCGGACAGCGGATTAATCTTTGTCGCGGGCGTTGATAATACGTTGAGCTCGGATTCCATGGATGAAAGGTTCATGGCATCATCTTGCGTGTTGCTGCTGCTGCCACCGCCAGAATTAGAGGCTGACGAAGCTGCCGCGGCTGCTGGCGGCGGTGTCTGATATACACAGTCGACCATGTGTCGTACGCAGCCGCCGCAGCTCGGCCTGGCCTCATCGCATTTGACCCGGCGCTGTTTGCATCGCACGCATCCCATGCGAGACTTCTTGTGATAAAGCCGAGGACCTCGTGCCTTTGGCTTCAGATGGTCATGACTCGACGGAGACATGGCGATGAGTATGGGTGTGTGTCAGGCCCGCCGAGGGCTCTCAAGGCGACCTTAGCTTATGAGTATATACCAGATCCTCAGAACAATAATACTTGCTGTTATATTCGATCGTCACCGGCGCCTATACATGTCAATCAATGCTGACCTGCACAGGATATATGCAAAGATGACAAAGGAAATGCAACCTGCGTCAGCCTAGGAGGGCTGACGGGTAGATTTAACGTAGCAGGATCGACGTCGAATCCTGGCTTAGGCCGCCCTCTAAAGGCCCCCCGGGTTTTGGCCAAAGAGATCGGGTGTCGGTGGTGGGGCCGCGACACGGGTGGGATCGATTGACCACTGACGAGAACCCCCTGGAGGTCTCTGTCGGGCTGTGTAAGGTCAGGGGAGTCCGCATGGCAGTGCTGGACCTTGGCGCTGCTTATATCATTTACAATCATATAAAATTCTATGTCGTCTCGTTATTTCCGGCCCGGAAAGACGGTGGAACAAACATGTCCGTCATGCCGACATATAGGGATTTCCGCTCTATAGTCGTGTCATCGGAGTTCTTGAGCTGATCGACCGCCGATAGGTTGAAATACACGGCATCCTTTGTAGATACTTCGGCCCTTCCTAACCATTATAATTGGCAATTCAAAGAGGCCTCGGTCATGGCGACGGATTCAATATCAGCCAATCATTCCAAATTTAATGAAAGCTCCATGAAATTGGGCTGAGAGAATGGTACAAGCTCTTTTTTATTGTTTTCTTCCGTCCGTCTTTTATTCATGTCTGATACTACAAACACACAAATTCGTTCGAGATGCATTACAATGATGCAGCTCTCATTTACATCTAGTGGCTGGTATTGAACGCAAAAATTTAGAATTTCCAAGTCCTTCAACTCCCAATGTCCTCAAGCTATCCATGATGGACAAACCTGCTTGCTTCACGGATCAAGGCTGATGAAGATGGTGGCCGCCTCTAGTCTTTGCCCTCATACTTGCTTGCCAGGTTCATGTGCATGATTGCGTCTCTAGTCCAATCATCGACTTCACCTGATGCATCACCTTCGGCCGGCTCCAACATCTCGGGCCCACGGCTGTCGTTACTTGGAAGACGGATTGCTGGCGTGCCAGTCAGCGTCGAGCTGCGCCTTGTCGAATGAGCACTGTAGTCATCGTGATCGAATCGTTGGCCGCCCGAGGCACCAGCCGTGTCTAGTCGGGGTGGTTGCTGCGAAGCTCCCGAGACATGCCTCTCAGACTTTGCTGTCCCTGGCGGCAGCTGAGATAGTCTGTTCATCTGGCTGTCGAGCTCCTCCTGCTCCAATATTTGGGGCGCATGTTCCATGTTTCTCAGCGAACTCGCTCCAGGGATGCCGCTGCTTCTGAAGCTGATCATACTGGCACGATGAGCATCCATGCCTCCATCAGGCTCTAGAGAGTCCGAATCTCTGATGGCGAATTGGGCCAAAGTTCGCAGCTTCCGCGTTACCCAACCAGCAAGGATCTTTCCGCGCTGCTTCTCGCCGAGACGACTGCGTGGGAAATCGCCTTTGCTGACGAATGCCACAATGTCGATGATGATTTGATGCTCGTTCAGGATCGCGTTGACAATGACGGGAACGATCGAGGCAAGGTATGCCTTTCTGGATACCTCCACGACGCAAGCTACTAATCCGCCGGCCTGGAAAACGGCACTGTTTTTCGTTAGTTTTCGTCTTCCAAGATCATAATCCAGGGTTCGAAACTTACCAACCGCCGGGCACAATGTTTCTGTGGCAGGCCTCTACAGATGCTTCGATATCCATAGGGAAATGACTCAGTCCGTTGATTTCGAAAGTCTCGCCAATGTTGCCAAGGACGAACAGAACTTGCATGTCTACTTGTGCGCCGCCAGGCCCGATAGGTCTGCTGACACTGTGCAGGAATCCCAAATCACCTGTACGGACATAACTGATGTTGGGGTCCCCGTCAAGAGTGCGGCCGTCGAATCGCTCCGAGTCAAACGCATCTCTAGATCCGTAAAAGGACTTGACACATGCTTCCGAGTCGACCCAAATCTCTCCATATTCTCCATCGTGGCAGAGCAGGCGACTTTCCGGATTGACAATAGCGATCTGTGTCGACACTGGCACCATGCCCGAATCTTGCATCAGAAGCGCCTTGGGGTCCGTCTCGGGGTCGACCGGGATTATGAGTCCCCTGCGCAGGGCTCTTTGATCCAGCCAGAGCTCAATGGGTTCTATACACATGTATGATCTGCTTGCGACCATGGGGTTGAGCACGTGGGAGTACACGGTGTTGATGGCTGTCCGGTCCAGGCCAGTAGCCGCAAAGTGGAGGCGTGTGCGTTGGAACACGTCCACCCGTGGCCTTCCCTCGGCTGTAATCATCATATTCTTCAACTCGTGCATGGCGAAGCCCTTGCCCGGCATGACGTTCATGGCGTGGTCAAGCATTTGTGGCGTCGCGTAGGTGTCCTTGATCTTGTATCTGCTGAGCGTCAAGAACAGAGACATGGGGTTCTGTGCGAACTCGACTGGAGAGAGGAGATAAGTAGGCGTGCCAATGTACACACCCATGAGGCACGAGTGTATAAAGCCAAGGCCAGTTGTGCTTCGGACGCAACCCAGGACCGGTCTGGAACTTGTCATTTGACAAGTCTCCTTTTGAATCTTGCACATGCCGAGAATCGTGTCGTGGCCAAGCTGTACCGCAATCCGGCGCTGATCGGGCGTCCAGTACGTCCAGACAATAGCAGGATAACCGTGCTGCACCCAGGCAGGATCCATGGTGATGCCCAGATCGCGCAAACCACTGTTCTGCTTTGGAGGTTTTGACGTGTTGTATACATTAGGAACGCCGATCTTGAGAACTTGCGCGGATTGCTTGATGTGCTGAGAAACTGGTTTCAGCTTCAAAAGGTGGTCGACTTCCTGGTTAACCAGAACAGTCTTGACTTGGAAATCGGCAATAAGATGCAGGAAAGCAGGAACGTCTTCGTTGAGACGGCGCTCGTCCATGGGGGCGGCAGGAATCACCACGGCGCCAAGGTTGAGGCAAGCGTGTACTGCAAAGACAAAGTCTTCCGAGTGCGTATACATGAGTATGACATGATCTCGGGGTCGTATCTTGGCCTTGTTGCGCAGATACATGGCCACGGCAGCGACTTTGGTATCGAACTTCTTCCAAGTCACGCCTTTTCCTTCCTTGCCTCTGCCATCAATTGTGCAGTACGCAAGCTCCTCGGGCTGACGAGCTACGCGCCATTGGATGAGATCGGTGATCGAGGAGAAATTGTTGAGCGGCGTGGACGTGCGATCGTCAATGACCACTTCACGCCGGTCAATGCCGGAATACTGCTTGTCAGTAGGGCCAAGGATTTCCCCTCTCGATTCTGATGCGATATACGACCATATACCACCCATGGGATCCACGCCGACGGGCAAGTTCAAGACGGCGTGTTCAACGCCAAACTTGACATGGACACATGGCAGGTTGCCAAGGTCGAATTCCCTTCGACAGAGCATGTTGCCAATCTCTTTTCTGCCGTTCTTGAGCACTCGTGGCAACGTATTTGGAGCTGTAATCATCACACAATACACCCGGAAGTGGTGCTCCTGCATGAGGACCTCCATGCATCTTTCACACAGGGAGTCCAGTAACGCGGTGTCGAGCTGCCTAGGCGGAGCACCTGACGTTGTTGGTGCTGTGGAAGCTGCTGCCGACTCGAGCACGAGCACTGGAAGGTGTTCATCATTGACAAACACATCAAAGGCAGAACAGTCAAAGACCTGCTTGGTCAGACTCTTCAGGATGCTGACCACGATGTGTTGAACGAAGAAGTATCGGTGCTCGGCAATTTCGTGGCCATGCTCGACCCATTCGACCTTTTGCCTGATTCGGTCCTCATATAGGCCCAGTACGAATACTTTGCCCTCGATGATGGTTCCAAGCAAGCCTGTCCGAAGGAACTCTGGCTCCACCGGGGTCGGCGTAGGATCACCCGGCTCAAACTTGTATGGCCGGGCGTGGAAGATCTGCTCCGTGTGCTTGGGCAATGCCCAGAACCCTCCGGACAGCGATGGGGAGTCGACCCAGATTTCTCCGATCGCATGTGGCGTTGCAAGCAAGCCCGTCTCTGGATCGACTACAGCCATAGTGGCGTCGGGTATAGGGTATCCAAAGGCACCGACACGGACAGTACCTGGCTCGGTGGATGCCTTCTTACGGGCCTCCTCACCGATTGCCACCACAATGACCTCGTTGGTCTTGAGAGCCTCTCTGTCGAGCAAGACCTCACCAAGTTCGTTCTTAGCTTCTTGTTCCTTGGTTGTCGTCGTGCCTCCACCTAGTAGACTGCCGAACCCATTTGACGGGACGATCTTCTCTTCCTCCTTTTCGGGGTCCTCCTTCTCTTCTTCAGAGGCCGACTCATCGCCGACATCGAGTTTCAAGGGACATCCCATGCGCTCCTCGCCACCTAGCCAATCGCGAACGCTGATGACCATGCCGCCGTGCTCGGGGAGACACAGCATTGGTGCAACAACTTCTCGAGCACGAGGGTTCCGCAGTGGTCGAAGCCATCGATCCGCAAGGACCTCGTGAAACTCGCCATCGACAATCAGAGTGTCTATTAGGCAGAGCTTGACGTTCTGGAAGTTGGGTTCAGTGCCCTTCTTGTAGTTTCGTGTCGTCATTGGGTCGGACTGATAGTTGAAAGCGGCGGCCCGGAGACCTGGGTAGTCAGCAATCATCAAGGTTGCCTTGTATTTGGTGATCAGGTGCGCGTAAAGTCCTGGAACATGGACAGCCTTGTTTTCCGCCCAGACTGTCGTATGACCACTGTAGACATTCAGCAGTACGCCAAGAATCATGCCGATGCCTTGCCGTGGGTCAAGGTACGATAGCAGGATTTCGCTGCTGGCGCCTCCTCCAATCAAGCGGCCGTTCTTGTCCCGGAGATCTCGACTAAAGGTATCCCCGGGGCCATGGTTGGGCACAGCGGACACTATCGCGCTCAAGCATGCCATCTGGTGCATGATCGTCCGATGACTGAGTACCACGCCCCTGAGATCGCCAGTGGGAGCTCTAGAAAACTCGATGTATGCTAGATCCGGCACAGACAGGGGCGGGACGTCTTCCTTCTTCTTTGGGTGGTATCCACCAAACTCGTTCGTCTTCCACCATTCGACTCCCTTGGGCCAAGTCAACTTTTGGGTGGTGATATCTCGCTGGAAACTCTTCAGGTTATTATCAGTCGTCAAGGCCAGGTGAGCCTGGGTCGAAGTCAGAATGAGATTCAACTTTTGGTAGTCCTGGAGATCATTGATGGGTACGGCGACCACTCCAGCAATGAAGCATCCCAGCAAGGCAATGACGAAGTCAATGATCTCAGTGTCTCGGTAAATCAGGGCCACGCGATCTCCTCTGTAGAGTGAGCTCTTGTCCCTGATGACTTGAGCGACCTTCTCGGCGCGAGAGGCCAACTTGTCCCACGTGATGGATGCGATTTCCTTTCCCTTGGCGTCAAGCACCCAGTACGCAGGCATTTTGGCAGTGGTTCTACCACGATGCCGCAATACAGCAGCGATATTGTCAAAGTTTGACATGGCCGTGTTCTTATCATGGGGGTCGTGGATTGCAAACGGGACCTCGCGCGGTTCCAAAGGATGTTGGTACTGCATTTCGGGCGGCGGTAGATCGTTGGCTGTAAGCATCGGGGGTGCCATGGCAGCGGTAGGAGAGAAGGCATCGCTCGAAGAGTATCTCTGGGCCCCACCGTTGTACTCGCCTCCGGGTCCTTGGTCGTAAGCCTGCTGGCCTGCGAAATCAGAGAAATATCCTTGCGCATCCATCATGGTACCGGTTCGACTGTCGTAGCCTGTTGGCGGCGGCTGCTGGCCGTAGCCCACCTGATGCTCGGGCTTGAAAGCATAGTCTCCCGACACCATGGTGCCAGATCGAGTGGGCGAGTCCGATCCCATATCCTGGCCATAGCTCTGCGTATGCGCGACGGGGTTCAAGAAGAGAGAATCGCGGTTGGTCATGCTCGGTCGGTACTCGGCAAGCGGGCCGCCTGGACGGAGGAGACCAGCTGGGTTTTCCTCATGGTGTCGAGAGTGACTCGCAGATGAGTCGGGTCGCCAGTCGACAGGAGAGACGGCATCTATCGGGGAATCGCGAGGGCCAAAGTCGAGAGTTGCCGCACTGATGGAGGCCTGGCGACTGTTGCGATAGCCATCGCTGGGGCCATACCGGTCGCTGTCGGGTGAGTGTATCCTCAGTCCGCCTGTCGCAATCGATGCGGCTTCTGCTGGAGGGAAGTAGTGCGAAAGCAGTTGTGTTCTGCGTTTCTGGTATCTGCATGTCTATGCGTCAGACATTTATCAGGCAATGACATGAAGTCGTCAGGGGAGTACGAATGAACAAACCCTTTCTCGGTGATGTCGCCTTCCTATATCACGATCAATGGTGAGCTTCAGGTTCTTGCAAAAGAGCTTGTGAAATTGTCCAAAACAAAGGTCCGCGTTGCCCGTCCCGGATTTCCGCAAGATGAAAGAGCGCGACGGGCAACATCCAAACCCACGAGATGCTCAATAGATGAGAAGTAAAGACTAACCTCCAGTTCTTGCTGAAGCTGGTCCAGCTGGTCCTGCAGGTCAGGATTCAACTGCGCCATTGTCGTCGGTCTGGTCTATTCTGCCGTTGGGAGGCGCCGAGGAGGAACGATCTCAGACCTCATAAGGTCGTCTGTCTTGGGGTGACGTAGGCGGGCCAAGCGAAATGGGCACTGCCGGGCGACAAGGAGGGCTCGCGACGGGAAAGGTTGGGTAGTAGGTAGTGTTGCGCAGGGGTTGTGATTCTGGCCTTGCTTGATCGGGACGGCGCAGTTTCTATTCTGGCAAACACATGAGTTCGTGGCAATGCGTAATCATATCATTAAACAAATACTGAAAAGCACAAAGCAACGGGATGCACCGTGAATCACGAGGCCATTCGGAGGAGGGGGAGGCAGGAAGTGAATGGCAAGATGATCACATAGTGGTACCAATTGGTTAGCAGTGCGTTCACCAGGTTCCTGGAAGCAGACGGCGCTCCCACTCAAACATCGATCAGGGTTTAGCCGCGCTAGACCCTTGCTGGAGTCCCTAGGCCCCTCTCTCTCCAGTGGAGGTGTACACCTCCTCAGGGATTAAATATGTTAGTTTTATACAAGCCCCAGTGTTTTGAGCGGTTGTATCTGCCCGTACAGTTTACTACGGGAAGGTACATACCTCCAAGACGCTGTCAAAATAGAAAATTTGATAAAACTGACTCCATTCACGATATCAGAACAGCGTGAAGTATAGTCTGGACGTGGTTCGAGTGTAAAAAGGCTACGCAACGGTCAGGAATCGTATTTTTCGAGATTCTGGCGAGATGCACCCGTTTGCCCCCCAAATCTGCTCGTTGCCCTCCTGAAAGATCCGATCTTCAAAATGTGTACCACTGCATACAAAACTTGGTGAAGGAATACGCGCTGATCACGAGTTTGAACACTGGGGCTGTATGCCACTAACATATTTAATCCCTGAGGAGGTGTAGGGAACCAGCATTGATTGACATTCGTCCGAGGTGGACTATCGCGCACCACAGGACCTCCGGGCGCTGGGAGACACTGGGAGACGGGCTCTCGAACAGGTGGTTGGTTCGCAATGGTGTACCAAAACCTGCTGGGCCTGCCCGAATTCAGATGCCCAGAGGCCAGACTGGATGACACCGTCCTGCAGGCCTATCCACCTCGCATTGCCCTTGGATTGGAGGAATACGAATCTTGCTCGTGTCACTTAATAGCATCTTAGCAATCCGGTTCCATCGAGATTCTGAGAGTCCAATGGCGACCACGGCTGATACGAGGCATGGCACAGCAGCCTTCCGTTTGCATACCCAATATTTATTAATCAAGCAATGATAAGCTCAATGGTTGCGCCTCCCGCCGGCCCTTGCCAAGATTGCGCACGCTGTGATTCATACACAGTATGTCGCTGGCTGGTACAGGATATATTTCGTACACAGGAACCAAACTCAAAATGACTTGGGGGTGGTCAGCTACGGACTGATGTTTCCTTTTGGCAGTACAGGATGGTGCCGGCTTATGCCCGGGGAATTGGTATGTAGCGCTCTCGCAATACCTATTTGCTCAATGTCTCCTTGCGATACAAGTCCCGTCTGATGCCTCTGCCAGGTCTGTGAGGTAATGTACTTTCGCAAGCCGGTTGAAGAGCCAGCTTTTTGATTGATCATGCGCCCAGTGAGGTTACTTGCTGGCTTCAATGGACTTTGTCACTAGATGTACCACCCTCACGCGGCATGAAATCGTCTAATTGTTATTAAAGGTCGGTACTATTCAGCCATATTATATGTATGCGCCATACCGAGCGGTACAAACCAAACGGCTGTCTCAGAAGCTTGCGGAACATGTCTGTCTGCACATGCACAGTCGTAGGTTTATCAATGGCAACGGCCCCCAACGGCGGACGGTCAGACGGTCTCGTCGCTCACCAAACAACCAGTGGACATTGACCCCACGCCCCGTTAAGCCGCCCTTTCTGATTACATAAGTAAGCCGCCGTGCACAGACCATTTCTTGTGCCACAAAATTCTGCCCGGCAAATTTCCATCAGCAACTTTTTTCTTCACTCTCCTCATCCACGCAACCAGCAGCAAATCAGCAGAAACGAAAGCATGCTTTTCCAGCACTGATGGCTTGTTTCAAGCAGCTTGGTGAACCTGATTCCCAGGCACCATTGTCGGCATTGAGAGGCCAGCGTTGTGAGCGAACTCAGGCTGCGCAGCAGAGCGCGCCTACACGGCCATGAGTCGCATCCAACGTTGAGCTTCAAGGTGACTGACTAGTCGAGTCGTGGCCAACTTGATCAGCTCCTTGCTTTCAAGCTTGTCATCATCCCCCACAGCTGCCGCGTGGACTACAAGTTCGCGCGAGCAGTTGGTCCTTCAAAAGGTATGTCGCCAACACGCTATTCAATGCCCTTACCTCATCATGATGAAGCTTCGTAAAAATATCACAGACCTGATCGGAATTATACTGTCGAGAAAGTTACATGAGCTCTACTGAATTATGAACCCTCCTCTTCACTTTGCATACAAATCTGGCTTCCATGAATTGTTTGCTAACTTTTGCTCGTTAGGAATTACTTCGCAACACGATGGCCCACGTCAAACTGCCTAGCCGGTCTCGTTGACGATGCTACCTTGTTGAACTGAACACCTTTCAACTCGGTGGCACCAGCTTCCATCCAACACCAGCGCTGTCATTTGCCTCGTCCTTTGCACCGTATCCATTGACAATGACTTTGTGACCTATCATGTAACCTTTCAACGTGACAAGAAGGGTGTTGTTCAGCTGGGAACAAGCCTATTGTATACACAACGAGATGTCGACAAAGACCTTGTAATAATCTGGCGCCCTTCTCCTCTTCTGCATAAAGGCTTCTGATCATGACAATCGTATTCTTGCTCATTGTCTCTGGCACGACAAGTGGCGGCTGTTTTTACAAAAGTAAAGAAGCCGTCCTTAAATCTATGATGTGACTAGTCTGGTTTTTCGATAGAGCGAGTTTTGGAAAGAGGTAGGCCGATAACACTTTGAAGCTGTCGAACCTCTTTTCACTCCATCTCGCTTCATCACCCGGACAGCAGCGGCCCATCATGGATTCCCAGGCCCATAACATGTACTACCTCGACGGTGCAGAGTCGAATGCTGGACTTTTCGGCGTCGACCACTCTGCTGGTTATGGGGAGGCGACCAATGTTGACCCTTCCATGAATTTTGACAACTCAATGGGAAGCGTTGGTCATCACGGGGTTCCAGAAATGCCGGTCCAGACGGCAGCAGGACTGCCGATGGAAAATATGCTGCCGAAAGAATATTGGACGCGACGGCCGTCTTTTGGAAATCATGTCAGAGCCAGACGTGTCAGCGGCGCGCCGGAACGAGAGCGTGTGTTGCCTCGCGAAGGTATGCAGCATTTACTGCCAGGCCGGATACCTAAGAAGGTAAGGAACACGAAAAAATGGAGAATGAAACAAAGAAGCAAGGCCAGAGCAGATGACGACAAGGACGTCAAGGAGGACGAGGAAGAGGACGAGGACGACAGCGAAGATCTCGAGAGATCAGAAGCAGCACGGGTTCCGATCAATCCTCAGGACTACTACGGAAAGCCCAGCCGCAGCCCCGAGCCATGGGGTTGGCGAAACGAGAAGAACGGTCATTGTACATTCCGATACAATGAGCTCGGTGAGTTTGCCTACAACTTGACATTCTCAAAATCAGACCTGCAGGCATATTTCGATGGTCAGCCTCCAAAGCGGTATGATCCGGAACGCGATCCATTCAGGTGGGTTTCTCGGAAGCTGCTGCCAGATGAGAGGATCCGAGACGGCAAGAAGCGGTCCGGCTTGACATTGTGGATAGGATGGACGCCGGCCCAGGCCAACGACCGTTATCCCAATGCAGAGTTCTCCAACGTGTGCCGCTTCCGCGACTGTCCTGTCAAGGGAGGGACGTTTCGGGGTGGCTATCCCCGGGTGGCTTTCGACGAGCGCTTGAACACCGACGGTAAGTCTCGCGACCCCTACCATGTTGCTGGATACATGCACCTGTTTTGCCTGGAGCAGCATTTCGACATTATCAAGCTCATGGAAGAGGTCGACGTCCGCCTGGACACGCGCGTGTTTGCCAAGGAAGACAACCTCGCCAGTTTCCAAACGCGCCAGGAGCCCGACGTCTTGATCCCGGCGGCTCGCGACTGGCTGTCATCGGAGTGGGCGCGCAAGGCCGAATGGGACAATTATCTCTTTCACCTGCACGAACAAAGGAAGAACTCGCCCGCGCCCCTGAAACGTCTACAAACCGTGAGGCCTCGCAGCTTTGACGACAGCTTGACAAAGAAGATGGTGGAGACGGACTCCAACAACTACAGCCAGTCTGGAGTGGTTTCGCGTCAGAAGCGCAGGGAGGCAGGTTCGGCACGTGGCGAGAAACCGCTCGACGCCTCAGAGCACCTGGGCAATATCGAGTACTTCGCTCTCGAGCGGGAGAAGCGTGGTGGCAAGAAGAAGGCCCCGAAAAAGTCCAAGAAGAAGGGGTCTAAGGAAGCCGCCAGGGAGGAAGCTGATGCCCATCGAAATAATGAAGGTTTGCTGCATCGTGTGTACGAAGTTGAGCACTTCACTAGCACCTTTGTACCAGGCAGGCAAGGACCTTCGGACTGGGACGCTCTCGGGCGGCCAGGTCTGGGATTCAAGCCTCGAGCTTCGTTTTCACAGCGTGTCATTGAGTCTCCTCCAGTCTCCAGGCGGCAGAGCAGACTTTCTCAAGACTTCAGCCTCCCGGCCCCAGTTCACACGATTCCCATGGGTAACCAACATTCCTCCGGGTTTGTCACTGATCCTCCGCTGGTCGCCATGCCGCCGCCATACGCACCATCTGGATACGCACCTTCTGGATATGGGCCTTCGGGGTATGCACACTCTGCATACGTCCCAGCTGTACAGAACTACAGCCTCACAGCCATCAATTCGATACTACCGACGGTTAACGAACAGCCCTCGGACTTCGCACAGTTCCTTTCTTCCGTGTCTATTGACCAGCCTTTGGCAGATTTGGACAATCTGCTCTCTGGTAATCAAACTTGTGGCTCATTGAACCCGACAGGCCCCGAGACTCTCATTCCGACTGTCTCATCTCATCAGCGACCGAAGCGTGCCCGCGATGAGGACGACTGGACTGATTTGCTCATTGACCAGGCCGCACTCGAAAGTCAGCCGCCCCCTCGGAAGCGAGCGCGGGCCAACAGCGACGCGTCAGAGCAGAGATTATCGCTCTCCCGACGTCGTCGCAGCAACTCGATCGAGCTCGGAAGGTCCGTGGACCGCCCGGACAGGTATGCGTGGGAGCCGCCAGCTTCGGCTCCAGCCGTGTACGTCGATCACGGCGACAGCCCGGTCGATTTTAGCAAGACATATACAACTATGTCAGTGAAGCGCAAATACGACGACGCGGATACTGATGACGAGTGGCATGCCACAGACCAGCCCCCACGCAAGAGGAGCCGTACTGACGCTTTCCGCCCGTCGCAGCTTGCCGGAAACATCAGCCCAATCGCTCTCACTCCCACATACTTTGACAATCTTGATCCGGCTCTCGACTTCACAGCAGATGGGCTTGATCTCGCTGATGACCAAGTTGTTCTTCCAGACACTCAACTGGATCCCTGGGCAGGCCTCGTTTCTGGGCCTCCTGGTGATTTGAGCGGTGCACAACCCGACAACACGGCGGATTGGTTCGATCTGCAGATGGGCATGAACAACCAAAACGGTCCACTGCCCTCCCTCGCAACCCTGGAGGAGGCGCAGCAGGCGATCCTGGACTTTGAGGATTCGATACTTGACGATTACACCAATGCTTCACTCGATTCCGATGAAGCACCGGCAGCAGAATCGTCATCACCACCCCTGCCATCGCTGCCATCTGTTCTAGACATACAGTTCGACATGGTTGCCGAGGAAAACAACAATGGCGGCGCTGATGATGCGGACATTGATGCTCTCTTTGATGCTGATTCTACCACAGGAGACGGTAACGAAAACTAACATACCATAAAAAATAAAAATTAAAAACCCACGTGGCCGGATTGGTAAGTTTGAACAGACTCCACGAATCTCAGAAACAGACGACCCGACGAATCACAGTAGGTGGGTTGGATGCTTTCTTCGAGGTAGTGTTTCAGAGGCAAGCTTCTCTCACCATTGCCGGTTTGTTTCTCTGTTTCCCCATAGTTAAAAGATCCAGAATGTAGTTATTCAAGGACTCCAAAGCCGTGTTTTTCGTGATCATGGGCCATGTACATCTCGAAGTAGTGATTACAATGTCTGACATATACACAAAGTTTGACTATAGCCAGCCGGCAGTTGGTGGACCTGCCACTGCGAAGGCCGGGCGCAATGAAATAAGAAATAAAATACATTTTAAAATGCGAGCACAGAGAGTGAAATATCCGCACAAATCAACAAATATATCGATTTGGGTCACAGGGCGGCGGAAAGCTGCATACAAGTAACGGGTACGATGCATTAGATTATGTCATATATGTCGGTAATTTCTCCATTTGGTGCAGCAGATGGCCGAAAGAGAGTAAAAGAGATGCATGTGCATGAGTAAATGCTAGTCGTTCTCGGCCGCATCATCCGTAGAAATCAATCGATCGCCTGTCGCATCGTGCGCGGCGCGGGCGTTGACGAGGGCCGGAGGGATAAGAGGCCGCTAAGCAAAGCTTCTTTGGCAGCCCTAGAGGGCCCGGGGGAACCTGGTTCGTCGCCTGGCGACAGGTCCAGCAGGTGCTAAGACCGCGGCTGGCTTGGTGGGCTGCAGGGCGGGTGTACCATGAAGCAATTTGGAGACATGTCATCAGGGTGCAGTTGAACAAGTGTCGGCGTCGTGCCTAGCGCTCTGCCACCCTTCATCTTGGGCCGTAGATCGACAGAGACTGGGGTCATGATTACATAGGACAAGTCTGAATAGTAAATTCTAGGTAATAACGAGAGCCATGGGTCGGGCGGCTGTGGTACTTGTGAACCTAAAATTGGGATAGGTAATAGTAGCGTCCAGTCCCGCCCTCAAGCCCATTTGGTACGGTACAATTTTCAAGTGCCCTTGAGATTAGGATCAGAAAAAGTTTCCTTTGTACTCTCCTTCTTCCTTTCTTATTGTGAGGGGCATCTTCGACATTCCAGCAGGTGCAGAACAGCGCCAATAATCGGGAACGAGAGGTGTTACGAGGGGACAGTACCCAGTCGAGGGCAGTAGGGCGGGCAGGAAAGGAAAGGAAACAGCCAGCTTGCTTGCTTGGTTGCTTGAGCCCCCAAAGCCCAAATCCGGAGACCTGCCGCCGGTGACTGGACGTCAGTCACGTGTGCTAGGCCAACCCGCGATTGAGCGCGCGCTGGACTCGCTCTCGACTGAGACTGACAATCCCAGACTCCATTCGACTCCCTCAAGGGAGTTTGCTCTGCGGCAAGTTGCATCACCTATTCAATACGTGGTCGCTTCGGGAGAGACGGACAAGGCCTCTTTTTCATATTATTTTCCTCTTTCCCCCCTTCTTTCGCATCCTCTCCTTTCTGCATCTGTCTCCCGGAAGAAATCACACCCTCTCCACTGCGGTTCGGCGCTCTTGGACAGGAATGGTCGACGAGGAGCCAGAAGAGGGTCCAAGACCCGCCCTGCAGGTCATTGTCCTGGTGAGTGCTTGCTGTTCCGTTCGTCTTGTTTTCCAAAGTTCCATTTCCCCAGTGCCTGTCGCATCGTTTGATACGGTCGCAACCCGGCTGTCGCCAAAGATTCCCCCCATCGAGAAACGGACTTGCTGCGGTCTCTTCGTCAGTCCCGGCGTTCTGGTCGACGGTCGCTGTCTGCGCATCCCGACGCTCTGAGTTGCCATAAATGGAAGCGGATGCTCAACTTCATTCGCTTCAGTTGGTCCTGAACTTATGGAGCCCCCAGTCGCCCCCAGTTCGAATTCCACTTTATGATCGCTGGCGAGTGACGGGGCTCCACGGCCTACTACTTGGTACCTACACTACAGCCCGTCAGTCCACTACACGGCGCGCTTGCATCTTTGTTTGGCGCATCTTTTTAGCCTGGGAAATTCTTCCGAGCGCCAGACTACAGACGCGGATCTCAGCAAGCGCATGCGGGCTGCCAGCACAAAGACAAGACAGACCAGCCACTCTCTCCATGGTATTTCGAGAGAACACGCAGCTTGGTGCGAAACCCCGAGGTCGACTGCTTCTTTGTCAAAGATGCATTGATTCACCTCGAGCCCTCGAGTCTCTGCCACATCCTTGACCTTGTCCAGGGATGCGACAGAAGTTGCGCCCTTGCGAAGGCTAGGCGGACGATGCGCACCAGAGGCGATCTGCCGCTGCAACATCTTGGCCATCTCTAGTCCATGCCGAATCTCTAGTCCATGCCGAGTCACACGCGCCGCTTGTGATGACTTCTCGTCAATTGTGTTCTTGTTCCTCGACTACCGTGACGCGACATCCCACGCAGGCTCTTGCGTCAAGTCGACTCATTCTTATGTACTCAACTGCCTATTTGCTTGCAAGTGCTGGGTGCAAGGCTTTGTCATGAGAACTTTGTCTTGATCGCCTATACTTTACGGCCCCGCTTTGTATGGTTCATGCATGCAGTATACTGATATACCGGTCTCGTAGGGCTCCGGCGGTGGTCCTCAGGAGAACAACATCACTGCACTTCTCGTGCGATCACTACATTCTGGATGGTCCCGAGGTTCCATCGTGGCCGTGGATGCAGGCATCCACTTGTCTGGTATAATCCACATCCTCGAGCAAACTCAACCACAAGGACTAGGCGTCGACATACCATTACCGCACATACTGGAGTCTGGCCCGTTTGCCGGCCTCGAGATTCATTCAAGATGGCCATCTACAAATGCTGCCGCCATCACGAGGCAGCTTATTGATACCTATCTCATCACTCATCCACATATGGATCATATCAGCGGCTTCGTCATCAATACGGCCGGACTCCCTGGGACGCGACCCAAACGCCTGGCAGGGCTTCCTTCGACAATTTCGGCGTTCAAGACGCATATCTTCAACAACGTAATCTGGCCCAACTTGTCCGACGAGAACAATGGCGCAGGCCTTGTCACCTATACGCGTCTCGTCGAAGGCGGAAGCCCAGCTCTAGGGGAAGGTGCAGGCAAGGGTTTCCTCGAGATGACCGACGGGTTGGCAGTCAAGGTCTTTGGCGTGAGCCATGGCCATTGCATGGAACGACACGTCCATAGGGGGTCTGCCTCTTCGTCTCGTATTGGAAGTGCAGATCTCTCGACCATGTCGCCACGGGGCGCACCCGGGAGTGGTGCTGCTTCGGGACCGAGCAGCTTGTTTAGGAACGCGAGTATAGCTCGGTCATCAGGCGGAGCCAGCCAGGAGCAGGAGCATATATGCGTGTACGACTCGAGCGCATACTTCATCAGAGACCATGCCAGCGGAAAGGAAGTTCTCATTTTTGGAGATGTCGAACCCGACACCATCTCGTTATCGCCCCGGAATCTGGTCGTGTGGAAAGAGGCCGCACCCAAGATAGCAAGCGGCCATCTTGCCGCCATATTCATTGAGTGTAGTTACAACGACAGCCAGACCAACGATCGTCTGTTTGGTCACCAAGCACCGCGCTTCATCATAGAGGAGCTAGATACACTAGCTGACGAGGTCGAGACGGCCCGTCTGATGCCTGCCAAGCTCGACACGACTAAGAAACGAAAACGAGACATGGAAGACGCTGTGCGTCGTGCGCGTCCAATAGCCAGGTCCGTTCCGGATGAACAGCCTGTGTCGCCAAAATCTACCAAGGTCAAACCTGTATTCTCTGGCTCGGATACCGAGTCATCACCCTCCACACCACACTTGGCGACGCCCACGGCCGAATTGAGTCTGAAGGACCTTGATCCTACCATGTCTGCATCTCTCCCTCCGAAGCCACGGAATCCCAAGCCTCTGAAAGGACTGAAGGTGGTGATCATTCACGTCAAAGACAACTTTAGCGAACTGGAGCCAGCGGGCGACACCATTTTGAGCGAGCTGCTGGAGCATGAGATGTATGCCGATTTGGGATGCGAATTTCTGATTTCAAGCAAGGGCGGGAGCTTTTTGTTTTAGTTGATGCCCAGGTATAGAGCGACATTTCGGAGTTTCATGAAAGCATGACAGGATGACGGCGTTTTCGCACAAGAGCCTACGGGCAATGATTTGATTTTTGGCTTGTCGTCGACCCGCTGATGGGGTCCCATGTACCACAAGGAGTTTCGGCATGATGTTGTGCAAATGGTGGATGATTTGCTTGGGCTTCACTTCTTGCCTATTTATATCGTGGGCGAACACAATACATCTTCGCGCCACTCGTACTGAGGATCGATACTGCTTCTTGATGCTTTATTGATGGAAATTCTTCTTTGCTGTTGGTCGAGTGATTGGAAGAAGTGGCCGCTGTAATACAAGTCGAATGACCAAATGACTCTGAAATTTGCAGCCGATTTCATGATGCCATAGACTTTCGACTACCTGCTCTAGTCCCCGAGACTTTTCCTTCCTCATCTCACGTCTATCGCAGCAACGCCAGCCCCAGTCCCCAGCATATCGGCGCAGCAGGCAGATGGTTCCACAACCCGCCGCCGATGACCTGCCAGCTCACAAACGCGTCGGCGATCGGGCTCAGGCCGAGGAGCAGCATGGTCGCGCCCAGCAGCTTGCGGTCGCCGCGGTACCAGACGGCGACGCAGATGGAGCCGATGACGACGTTGCGGGCCGCGTAGAGGCGCGTCACGCCCTCGACGAGCCGCAGCGACTCGGGCGCGGCGCGGGGGAAGCCGACCGAGGTGATGAGCTCCGTGGGCGCGAGGAGGCCCCGGATTCCGATGATGGACGGGATGGTGCCGAAGACCACGGCTGCGTTGGCGAGGAGGCTGGAGGGGGGCGAGGTCGTGGCCATTTTGGAGTATATTCGCGAATGATGGAAACAGGCAAGGCGTGGTGAGCAGAAGATGAACAAGAAGAAATGAAATAAGTCATCGGCTAGTTGCTCATATGATATGACAGCAAGGGAGGGTATCACCAACAACCACGCCGCATGGCGCTCTACCCCACGCCATGGCGCCAATCGGGTGACTTTAAGGACGTCTAGTGCTGACGGTTACACGTACAATTTCATTTCACATGGATACGGGAACTCGCGAGGCAAGGATTTCATCCGACTCTCCGCGTGCAAGTATGTATATTTCGACTCCGGCTCCGTTCCGCGGCTCGTACCGGTCTGCATGAAAACTAGTAAAACACCACTGCCGCTACCTACTATATACAAGGCAGTCTCCGTCATCCGTCTCGCTCCAAACTCGCCTAGTGCGCGTGGTTGCACTGGTGCCCAAACGCCTCCCTCTTCTTCTTGGCCTCGCTCAGGGGCCGGGGCGGGGGCAGGAACTCGCGCCCGGACAGGTCGACGTCCTTCTTGGACATCAGACCGGCGTCGCCGCGCTTGACCTTGGCGACCTTGGCCGAGTAGATGAGGTTGAGCCAGTTAGCGAGGCGGTAGCCGCCCTTGGCGATCTGCATCGAGATGGTCGGGGTGACGCTGTTGTAGTAGGTCGGGTAGAGGTCGCCCGTCTGCAGGGCGGCGACGCCGTCGGGCATGACGACGGAGCAGACGAACGCGTTGGCGTCGGTGGCCCAGGTCATGGCCGAGTCGACGGCGGCGTCGGGGTCGTCGCCGGCGATCCAGCTCGCGGCCACGCTCTTGTAGGCGCCCGAGTCGATGTCCGCGATCAGCTCGTCGGCCCAGGACTGGGCGTCGGTCAGCGCCGAGCCGCCGACCAGCTTCTCGGGGATGTACGTGTCCCAGTCCGAGTGCAGGTTGTCGCCGTCGTAGCCGTCGAAGGTGACGGTGATGGTGTTGCCGCCGACGTCGAGGGCCTCGTCGTGCAGCGGCTGCGTCACGTCGCCGAGCAGGTGGACGAGGAACTTGAGGGCCTCGGCCGTGTTGGCGGCGCTGAGGCGGCCGTCGCCGACGCGCTGCGTGTAGTTGGCGATGGCGGACACGGAGCAGCCCGTGGCCCCGCAGTCGCGGTCGTAGTCGACGTTGCAGTCCGTCGGCGGGCTGTCCTCGGCGTCGATGAAGTGGAACGGCGCCGACCACTTGCCCGCCGTCGTCGCCCGGTACTCGTCGGCCCACGACGCGATGTTGGCCAGGTACGACGTCGACGTGTCCCCGAGCAGGCCCTGCGCCCACGTCGCCACCGTGTCGTCGACGTAGTTCTGCGCGACGTAGGCGACGGTGGCGTGGCCGAGGGTGCCCCAGGCGCTGGCCGCCGGCAGAGCGGCCGACGCCAGCGCCAACGTCTTTGCGGAGGAGAGCATCTTGAGACTTGGATAGTACTGCTAGTGCTGCTACGTCTTCTTGTCTAGATGTGCTTGCTTGGCTTGCGGCTCTGTTCCAAGGGATGCAAGCGAACCTAAGCTGCCGGCTTGGCGTCTATATATAATCCCATCGCCAATGCGGAGTGCAGAAAAGATAACATATCCTTCATCTCCCGTGTTTCGTTTGCATGAACCTCACCTGGCAGTCCGGGCCATGTCGCGTTACATTGGGAGGGTACTGCCTCATGCCTCATTCCCCTTTAGGAAGGAGGGTATCGTGGGTTTCTAGTGGCCTTATTGACCCAACCCACATGGGCGCACCAAATAGACGAGTTTGGCCAATCGCGTTTCGTTTGGTGTCCCACGTTTGCTCTTGATGGGCAACTCAGACTTGATTCAGTGAGTTGGCCTGGTGCGTCGCACCTAGTATAGTCGACCGCGTTCGCGTAGTATGCCCGGCGGGATACGAAGGACTCAACTTGGCATCCAATCAGTCAATATCTCGGTGTTAGCAAAAGACCATCAATGGACACCGAGGTTGAAGATTTGAATCAAGTTTATATCCATCATCATGATTGATTCAAGTTATTCTCATTGTAACCCTCGTTCAAGTGTACGCCGAGCTCGGCTCGCTTTTACGTCAGTTATAAGCTGATCTGCTGTAAGCGCGGGGCAAAGAGCGGAATATTCGAAGTGCGACTTGCGAGGGAAAATGAGAGTGTCATTGAAATCGACGAGTAAGCCATGTCTCTCAATATTCCTTTTCCCTACTTTTTTGTTTTTTTCCCAAAGAAACCACCGTTTTCCTTCTTTATCCCAAGGTTGATACGTCAAGTCGTGGTGAAATCTCTACTATTTACACACGTCGAAAAGATAACTTATGCTATTCAGATAATCTGAAATAAACTAAGAAATTATATTCCAAGATGAATATGACTAGGTCTCATGGTTGACATTCCTGCTTCCTACGCAGTATATACTTTCGGCCATTGATCATTAGCTCACTATGTTAGAGCAACGGTTGAATGCCTCGAGCACGGCCGATTGTCGCTCTGCCGCTCGACTATAATCTGACGGCCGGCTTCGCGCCGCCGGGCCCAAGCCGTTATGCTCTGTCCATCCTGGCGAGTCAAGTCATTATGCATGTTTCGCGCTCGTCAGGTTTCAACCTGCTAGGTACCTTCTTTGTGTCAATACCGTCAGATTCCCTTTCCTACTTCGATCGCGCCATTCGTCCAGATGGATCCCTCAGGCTTCGTCCCCTGGCAGGCCATGCCCTTTGACAGCGAACTCTTCGAGATCATCGGCGCCGATGAGACGCTGACCATTGCACAGCACGAGATGGAACTCCTCCCTCCGTTCCCCCCGGACTCCATCGTCCACGACGCGGCATGCGGACTGGGCCCCGTGACCCAGAGCATACTCGCCACGTCGCCGCCCGACGGCATCCAGATCCAGGCCTCGGACTCGGCGCCGCCCATGGTCGGCATCTACAACCAGATCGCAGCGGCCAAGGGCTGGCCGTCGCGGGCCGTCGTCATGGACGCCCAGAACCTGTCGGCGGTGCCCGACGGCGCCTTCACTCACGTCTTCCTGTCCTTCGGCCTGCCCATCATCGACGACCCCGCCGCCGCCGCCCGGGAGATGCACCGCACGCTGCGGCCGGGCGGCACCGGCGTCACGGCGTTCTGGCTGCAGATCCCGCAGGGCGAGTGCGCGGGCGACGCGCGGCGCGCGGTGTGGGGGCCCGGGGCCCGGCTCGCCGTCGAGCCCCCGCCGCAGCACACTGGCACTCTCAGTAAGGGGCCTATGCCATTTTTGGTAATCCCGCACGTTAAAAAGTGACTGTCTTAGGAGGGTTCCCTTATCCGAAGGAGGGCCGGGGAGGCACGAGGAGGGATGCACGTGATGAAATTACCCGATCCGGTAGCTTTTTGGAGGGCATTTTGGAGGCTTCCCCTGGTTTAGGAGGGCGTTTCGGTGGTGTTGTGAGGGAACAAAGCTATAATATTGTATATCGTCCCGCCATACAGACCTACGAACTTTATTTCCTACTTATACTACACCTTCTTAGGTACGGCAGGTAGTACTACACGGGCTTGATTAACCCAAAAGACTGCACGCTCGCCAGCCCACTCGCATCACAACCGGTACTACGACGAGGTACTGCCGCCATCGCTGCTGCCATCGCTGCTGCCATCGCTTCTGCCATCGCTGCTGCCATCGCTGCTGCCATCGCTGCTGCCATCGCTGCTGCCAGTACTGCTGCCAGTACTGCCAAAGCAGCCGTCAGAACAGCCGTCAGAACAGCCGTCAGAATAGCCGTCAGAATAGCCGTTAGAATAGTCACTCTAGCAGCCAGTATAGCAGCCAGTACATCTATCAGAACAAACGCGCACGCATACACACACACACATACACACACATATACACACAGAGAGAGAAAGAGAGAGAGAGAGAGAGACACAACGGGCGGAGCTAACGGGGAGAAACAAAGGACAAAGGGAAGATCGTTAGACCGTATATAAAACATATATATAATTACGGGCAACGGGGATTGGCTACCCCCGTCGTTTGTGATCCTATACCAATACCTACCAGACCTGGCCAGTCTGGATACTTACCTACCTTTTGACCTATTTTTTGATACCAAAAGTAGTATAAGGAAATATACCGAGGTTATACAATGCTAATAGCACGGTATTGTACACTTGTTGCTCGTAAACCATTGTTAATACAGTGTGTAAGACGCTGTATCTAGGGTAAAATACTTACGGGACACTATAAAACAGCATAAGACCTGCCTAAGACCTGCGTAAATCAGTGTCTTTAGTGTTGATTTTTACCCAATACGGCGGTCAGCCCCTGTTTTTTGTCAGATAAGGACCGCGGGTACCTCCGGTCCCTGCTGGTCGGGGGCGGGTTCCGGCGTCAGGACGTCGAGCTGCACGAGCGCTCGGCGTTCCTGCCGGTCGCGGACCCGGACCGGTTCGCCGCCGCCGTCTGGACGGCCATCGGCCGGCCCGCGGGCGGGTGGACGCCCGAGGATGAGGATAGGTGGGACGAGGCCGTCGCCAAGTACAAGGAGCTGCTGCCGGGGAAGGGCGGGTTCCACGTCGATGGCGACGGCAGGATTACGCTGGAGGCTATTGCTCAAATTGCTATTGTTCGCAAGACTGCATGATGGGGATTATGTGGTATAAAGCCAGATTAAGCAGATATTGCAATTTGTTCCATTTCATGCCATCGGATCTTTTATCTGGTGCCTAACGCAGAAAGGTAGTTGAGAAGGTGACATTATTATGTACTTTTTGTGCAATACGAACTAATAAAGCAGGAATGTCATGCCGGTCAGTCTTGTAAACGATCAATATTGCAAGATCGATGTCAATTTCTCTCCAAGAACAATCCCAAAGCTACGTCAACCTCGACTTCCGTGATTCCGGTCCGCGCGGAATTGAAGCCTCACTGGTGATCAGCGCGGTCACGAAACTCAATGATGCCATTCTTGGCCCCGCTGGCGTGCCATTCTATAGTAGGGGCCACCAGCCAATCACAGTCGCCGTTGATAGCATTTATGGTGCATCGTCTGTTCGCTGCATAAGGGCTTTTCGTCTATTGGATCGAGGGGTCCTCTAGTATCTGACTGGGAACCGCATTGGGTCTTGAGTTGATGTTCGGTTCCAGGCGAACTCGGCCCTCGCCTTCGTCACGCCAATGGTGATCACGGAGCGGCGTGCATAGGACGACATCCCGCAGCCCCAACACGCAATCGTGCAGCTCAAATGATGTGATCAGGGACATGCGTTTGAGAGATTAGCGAGATGCAACGGCAGTCGCCAGCATATATAAATTTGATCCCTTCGAACTTCATTGCATGATCGTCAGGTTGATCAAACCATTGGCCGTCGCTTTCAACACATATTTCATCTCACTTTACGCAGTCCAACTAATACACCATACGAGAGTTTGAAAATCAGGAGTTTGAAAATCAGCAATGTCGGATCCCAGCAATACAGTGCCGAGCACCGACCCGGCGGTTTATGAGGAGTATGCCGCAAGATGGGCCCCTCTGCCGGGCGATGAAGCGGGATGGATTCAACGTGCCAAAGATGTGGCGGCCGTGCTAGAGCTGGACGCCGCAGTGCGCGAGAGGGAGAACAAGTCGCCACGGGCCGAGGTGCAGCTGCTCAAGTATTCCGGCCTGCTCAAGATCTTGGGCTGGGCGAAATACGGCGGCGGGGAACAACCGTGGAGTGTGGCCTACAGAACCATTCGCGAGGTCGCCAAGGCGGACGGGTAAGCTGGAGTCACCGATTCGTCTGATGAGTACCTACTGACCTCGTATCATATAGCTCCATCGGAATGCTGCTTGGATATCATTTGTTATGGTCCACGACTGCCAATGTCATAGGAACCGCCGAGCAGACGGAGCGCATCCAAAAGCTCGTCGTCAGCAACAACTATTTCATAGGAGGCGCCGTCAACCCGCGCGATGCTGACCTCGGGATCACCATCGATGGTGACCAGCTCGTCTTCAACGGAACCAAGCACTTCAATACGGGCGGTGTTGTCTCGGACCTGACCGTCTTAGAAGGCGTTCTAGAGGGTGTAGAAACTCACATATTCGTCTTTGTGCCCACCAAGCAGCCTGGGATCACCTTCAAGCACAACTGGGACAACGTCGGACTACGCTTGACTGAGTCTGGAGGCGTCACGATAAAGGACGTCAAGGCAGAATGGTCCGACGCATTGGGCTGGGACCCGAAGACCAAGACGCCCGATCAGTCCGTGCTAGCAGTGCCGTTTGCCGGTCTTCTTCTGCCAGGGTGAGTTTGAATGCTCTAATGGTGACGATTTCTGCTCGGGATCTGACAATATGTTAGCATTCAATTGGTGTTTGCCAATTTTTACCTGGGTATCGCACTTGGTGCTTTGAATTATGGCTCGAAGTATACCACAGCAAACACGCGTGCCTGGCCATATGGAGGTGATGTACGTCAGCCGAGCAACGATCGTCCCTCTCCTGTTCCATGTTCCGAAATGTCTTCTAACATCGCAATTTCTAGAACAAGGAACAAGCCACCGAGGAGTTCTATGTGCTGTCAACGTACGGAAACTTCTTGGCTCACCTGCGGGCCGCAGAGACCCTGACAGACAAGGCCGGATTGGAGGTGGACGCCATCTACTCCAAGTACTCGACGCAGCGAGGGGCGCTCACGGCCCGCGAGAGAGGCGAGCTGGCCGAGTGGGTGGCGAGCGCCAAGGTGGTGACGACGGACACGTCCCTGCGCGTCACGTCTGGCATCTTTGAGGTGACGGGCTCCAAGTCCACGGCGACGAGGGTAGGGCTCGACCGGTACTGGAGAGACGTCCGGACGCACACGCTGCATGATCCTGTCTCGTACAAGAACCGCGAGCTCGGCAGGTATCAACTCCTGAACGAAGTTCCCGAGCCTACGTGGTATACTTAGCTCTCCCACTTTGACTGGCGGCGGGATTGACCGAGGCGTGAGTCCGAGTTCTGTCTGTAAAAAGGTCTTTCTCTCGGAGTGTGATGTGTTCTAGATTCGTTATTATTAGTTACTTGCATGTATTCTCGAAGTCTGAATCTGTTTGTAGAAAGATTAAGTTGCGCATTCCCGTCGCAGATAGGCGTTTTAATATGAGACCATCTCAGCGTGTCCCCAGAGCAAGAAAGCTTTTGTCGATCAAGCTGCGAAGATGAATTAGGTATACAGGTGCAGAGTTGAGCAGCACCCAATTGAGCAAAGGTACAGGCCAGATGAATTTAGAGTTCCTTTGACAACAATAACCTCACCCAGGAGGCTGGGTGGAGCAAAAGGATGGGGGCAGTGTGTCTCAGAACTCTGGTGCGCCACGGTGCGGTATCTGCAAGCACCTCCAAGCCATACCATGCTGTCCTTAAGGCTCGTCTCGTCGGAGCCAAGACCATAGCGGAATATATCGACCTCAAGGGATATCTGGCGGGGTGCTGGACTTGTAACGGATGACAAGTGAGAAAATCTCTGAAGTGTGTAGATGAGATGCGGAGGAATATTGAAACACCACAAGCAAAACATGGTCCTTTTGAGCTGTCCCTTCTGTTGTTTCCAAAGTCTCTGGGTACACACATCTTTGTTGCTGAGTTGGGAGTCGAACATTAAGCTTTCGAGGTCACTAGCTTAACTCAGGGAACTTGCCAGCCTCGAATCTCGCATGGATTGGATGGTAGGGAAACCACCATCGTAATGCAATGATTCTCGGCAGTTGTTTTTACTTGCCGACTTTCAACGAAGACACGAGAGACGTGCTTCATGCCCCATTGACGATATGCCAAGAGTTGGTCGAGGCAGCCCGGTAGCCTGTATGACCACATCTTTTCTGTGCAAACTTGTGGACACACTGATCGGACAGCTGCTGGAAGCTCTGGCAGAAAAGTTACTTGCGTCTGGCTTCGGGTTCGCCAGGAAGCAGCACCGGGAAACGAACGTCTGATCGATGATGAAACACAACTGGTGTCGATGGCGTCAAGTCCGACTACCATTGCGAACCGAGACGAAGACACAGATGCCGAAAGATACATCTCAATGATTCCTATAGTGATACAATCGTAGCCCTCGCGGCATGAGCATGAAATATGCCAGGCATATAATCTGCAGGTGTCGGCTGGCCAGGAAGAGCAACACTTGTCGACCAACAAGTACTGCACGTGGTCTGGGAAGATGAAAACCACATCGATATCACTGCGGATAGTCCCGCCCGCCAGCTGGATGGAGAGTGGCGGCGGTGCGGCTGTTGGATGCGTGATTCGAATAAAAGTGAACCCAGCCTTGAGTCTTTTGTTGCTGCATCTGCTCGCAGACAGACTTGGCTCCTGGCAAACTGAATATCAGCGAATAAACTCTGCATGCATTTCTCGCATAATGATGATGCATAATGTGGCTCGGGGTGGCTTTTCAGAAAAACTTTCGTACTGGGCATGTTGTCGACACCCGCCTACTCGCTCCCAAATTCCGTCCCTTTTGGTCGATTGATATCTTGGCGTGGACGATGCTTCGGCGCCCAAATCGTCAGTCAAATGGTCAAGAGTGCACCTCAAGTATCGCAAATATTGTCTCTTGCTGGATTGTCGCGGTCGTTGTCAAGTCCGCGTCTGCGAACACGAGAGGAGACAAGTCTGGAAATCCCTTGGCTCTGGCATGTCCTTGGCGACGAGCTCGTGCTAGACGCCGAGTATGGCATATTCTATAAGGGATCGTTAAGGTCGTGTCACAGAGCGACGCACGAAGCCTAAAATCCGTGGACCTCGAGCGCCTGAAGCTGTCATTCCGTCCCAGCATCCCCCGTCGAGAATTTGTACTATACATTTGTGAAGGAAAAAACATACTGCGCCAAGGAAACTCAGCGAACGGTCGTCGCCTCTTGCGGCTCGTGGAGAAGAAGGAAGCAGTATGATTCGCTATATCCGACATGACCCCACACCATATTTACTAACCTCAGCGATCGTATCGGCATTGATGAACGAGGTTTGCAGTCTGCAGTATTGTTTGCTCGAGAGGTGCTTGCTTGGCAGGCGTCGGTTCTTACCCTCGGGCTCGGAAGGCATGAGACACCACTTGGACGACCTAAATAGCGGTACAAATGACAAGACAGTGGGCGTGCGGCTGCCACGAGCAAGGTCAGCCAACTGTAGTCACATTGGGAAATATGACAGACGTTGATGCAGCCTTGGGAAACGAGTTCTTGTCGCAATGTGCCATGCTGAGCGCTGAATGAATTGATTGCACAGATGGAATGTTGGATGTTGCTGCCTCCATCGTGCTTTCCACCAAGCATTGAATATTACCCAATTTGAATGCCCTGACCTGAACGTAATGAAAAGTGCCTGCCTACATTATGTACCTTGCTGCACCTAGGTACCTACAGTGCCTAGCGTACCAGCTTCTACCCCGAGTTCTAGGCCCCTCCCGCTTCCAAGGTACCTAGCCCCCCTCTGAGGGAAGAGTCTGTTCCGAAAAATGGAGAACCCAATTGCCATCAATGTTCGCCCAGAGCGACACAAATCCCCATCTCAATTCACTTGCAGGTTTGCTGAACTCACAGCACAACTCATCAATCAATCATGGGGAATCGAACAGAGGCCGCAGAGGCTCAAGGGACCGGCAACTTCCTTCTACTGCATACTTGTACCCAAAACTTGCCCATCAGGCACATTCGCAACTTGATTGGGACCATTACTTCCCTGTATCCAGGGTTCAAGCCCGGTGTCCCTGTATCCAGGGTTCAAGCCCGGTGGATGACAACCTTCTTCGATGCTTCTCGAGACTCTGATCTCAGTGTCGCAGATCCGATGCCCTTCTTTCTAGGTTGCCCACTGTGCATACCGGCCAAGCATTGCCCATCCCGAACACGGGCACACGCACACATTTGCTCTATGCATTGCGTGCTTCCATGCTGAAGGGTTGCCATGCTTTGAAGCATTCGCTCCCGCCAGAGTTGTGCTCGTTGGGGCTGATACCTTCAGCAGTAGCGAGGGCACCACGGCCAAAGCCAGCCAGCAGCAAGCCCGCTGTCGGTAGCCCTATCGGAGTACCGTCGAGCTGAGCCTATTCCAAGAAAGCGGGCCGCACAAGGCTAATGCTGCTGACTGCATATCGTCTTGTTCGGCACTGCAGCGGACGCATGGCCAGAGCCACGAAGAAAGGACTCGATGAGAAGCTGTTGCTGCATTCTCTCTCGAGTACTGGGGGACCGCATCAGTCACAGCCCTCCGCGCGCTTCCTTGAGAGTACTGGTATAATATGATGGTGGCATTTTATTGTCATGGTCAGCGCCAGTTGAGAGTCTTTCCAGCCTCGATCATCCTGACGAGAACCACTCACCTAGTTATGGCCCCGGGTCGTGGTCTGCGGCTTCTGGTTGCCAGCCTCTTGATACAAGCCACTGGTTCATTGGATCCTGCATAGAAACGGGAGCCATGATCGGCTTGGCTTGGCTCTATGGTGCGAGCTTAAACCTTATCTTTGCTGGCCCATACACCTCTGCGATACGATATTGGATGGCCGATGCGATGAACGTTTTTGGCTGCATCATCTCAGTCCCCAAGGCGATGGCCTTGGGCGTGTTGCTCCTGCACGTTGTGTACCTTTTCGACTTGGTACCTTCGGGCAGCAAACATTAGCATGCTTGAACCATCTGTCATGTTCACTTCTGCAGACGAGATACTTTCGAAACTGGCCTGCTCTTCCTCCACCCTTACATGCGCCCTTCTCGTATCAGAACTGGCAAGTCCCTGCTCTGCAATCGGGATTTCTCGCTCCTTGGCTGATCTCCGCCATAGTGACTCGGCTCTTGCAGCCAGCTGCAGTCGCCATGGAGGAAGCGGCCAGTGGTGGTTGGGCGATGACGGGACGTTCTGGTGTTTTGCTCTTTCACCCGTGGCTATAGGGCGGCTGCGCAACGGTAGGATTTGCATACTAGAGAAAGATAAAAAGGCTCTTGGGTTTCCTCGTCTTGTTATCATTTCTTTCGCCGTCTCATCCGCTCTACAACACGCAGTTCCAGGCTTCCAGCTTTCTGGTGGTCTCTGCGGCATTCATCTTCAAGTAACTCGTTCGCTAAGGTTACTTTGAAGTTTCTTGGTTTACACTTGATTTACTCCGTTATCGTTGGAACAGCCTATACCAGCGGACAAGATGAAGGCTGCATCCATTCTTGTCCTTGCCGCCACTGCTTTGGCAGGAGGCCCCGGTGGTGACCATGGAGGCTGGGGAGGAAACCAGGGAGGCCCGGGAGGCGACCAGGCGAGCTACGCCGCCGCCGCTCAGTCCGCCTACGGCAATGGCAATGGCAACTGGGGCCAAGGTGGCGACCACGGAGGCCATGGCGGCCCCGGTGGCCACGGAGGTGAAGAGGGAGGCTTCGGACACGGAGGCCACGGTGGCTGGGGCCAGGGTGGCCAGGGAGCTCCCAGTGGTGCTCCGAGCGACTGGCAGTCGTACGCTTCTGCTGCCCAGTCCAGCTACTCTTCCGCCTACGGAGGAAGCTCAGCACCCAGCGATTGGCAATCGTATGCTTCTGCCGCCCAGTCCAGCTACTCTTCCCTCTACAGCGGAAGCTCAGCACCCAGCGACTGGTCTACATATGCCGCTGCTGCTCAGTCCAGCTACTCTTCCCTTTACGGAGGAAGCACACCAAGTGACTGGTCTACCTATGCTTCTGCCGCCCAGTCAAGCTACTCTTCCCTGTATGGGGGAAATTCCGCATCTGTGACTTCTAGCGCTTCATACAGCGCTGCCTCCGAGTACAGCTCTGCCTCTCAGTCCAACTACAACTCCGGCTCATCCAACTCTGGCTACAGTGCATACAGCGCTTCTTCTTCGCCAAGCTACAGCGCTGCCTCTTACTCTGCCTCGTCCTCGCCCTCGAGCTACAGCGCATCCTCTTACTCTGCTTCCAACTACGATTCTGCCTCTGCGTCGAGCTACTCGAGCTATTATGCTTCACTCTACAGCTCCAGCTCGGCAAGTGCTCCGTCGGCTTATTCGTCAAGCTACAGCGCGGCCTCCAAGTCAAGCAGCTCCGCGCCCGCCTCGCAGTCGAGCTACAGCGCTGCCTCTTACTCTGCCTCGTCCTCGCCCTCGAGCTACAGCGCATCCTCTTACTCTGCTTCCAACTACGACTCTGCCTCCGCATCGAGCTACTCGAGCTACTACGCATCGCTCTACAGCTCAAACTCGGCAAGTGCCTCTGCTGCATCCGTGACTTCAGCATCATCTAGCTATGCGGCTGCTGGAGCAGGAAGCCTCGGAGCCGATCAGGCCAGCTACGCTGCGACCACTTCGTCTGCCTACCTTGCTGGTGGCGAAGGCGGCGAGTCAAAGAGCGCCGAAGCTCCTGCGCAGTCGCAGTCCGCTTACCAGTCCTCGGCCGCCCAGTCATCTGGCTGGTCGTCCTCGGCAGCCCCATCCTCCAGCTACGCCGCCCCTGAGTCCAAGTCGTCGGGATACCA